>ML784688.1:255232-277794 GCA_009831015.1 Picea engelmannii | reverse complement strand
TTGAGCTAGGGTTTTTAGTGTTTTCCCTAGCTAGGGTTTTAGAGAGCTAGTGGGTTTGTACTAGCCTTGTGAGAAGGCTATGGTATGTACATGAACTTCATCTTGTGCATATTATTGAAACTTTTGGCTGTCCAAAACTTGTGCAATTTCCAGATTTGATTTTCAATATGTTCATCATGCATTGTTATTTACAGCTATATACGTCTTGCTGATTTGACATAGGTAAAAAGACAATTTGTTGAGTGATTTGACATCATCATTTAAGAATCTAAGTGTTGTTTTGCTGCTGTTATAACTGCTGTAAAAGTGAATTTTCAGATCTGGTTTATGTGGGATAAGTTGCCCTACAGGGCTGAAACTTATCCAGATAGTTTGGTATCTTTTCTCCTTGGATTGCCTAGAAGATTGGGCTGTTAGAAAATGAAATATTGTACTCTTTCCACTGCTGTTTTATACTCTATTTCATAACATTCTTAAGGCTGAAAATTCACAGGGTTAAGCTCTGGGAAACCTCTAGTCAAAGAGGTGAAGTTTTTCTGTTTTGCATTAAAAACTCAATTCGGGCAAAATTCCAACATGAAAGTTATGACAATTTCCCCCTTTCAGCTAGGGTTTTGCAGCTAAAAATGAACAGAAACTTTCAAAGCCTGGTAACTTTTTGCTTCATAAAATTTCTTATAAGAGCCCTCATTTGAAACACTTTCGAATCTACTTTCTAACAACAACAAAAAAACAGATCCTCAATCAGAGACTCCAGCAGAAAGTTATGGTCTATCGAAGATGTGGTATCTGAATGGACATGTTTTCAAACCATTGTGGAAAGGAAAATTGCAACAATTGTATCTCTCCCTTGATATTGCTTTAAAAAACTATGAGTGCGTACTCATTAGAAGCGCCTCTAAGTGTAATTTGAAGATTTTATGAGGTCCTAACAGGCTGCTATCTAGGTCTGTCTTTGACCTCAAGATGGCTCTAAGTTTCTGCTGTCACACTCTTGTTTGCTGCTGTTTTAAATCAACAAACTGACCAGGAACTTTACTGCTGTTTTAGTTAAGGTTACATAGGCTTTTAGGTGCTCTAGCATGTAGTTTTAGTCACCAACAAGTTAGCACATGCATACCATAAAATATGTAACACACATGTAGATCTTTACTGCTGAAATAATGTTGTTCTAAACTCTAGCATACATGAAAATGAACACAGGTATTTTTTGTCAACATGACCCTGGATAAAACCCCACCCGGGGAAAACCAGTTTCGAATATAAGTCTATATATGTGAAGTAAAGAAGGTGGAATACAACAAGTACATGAAATAAATTAACCCGATACAATGGAAACTTCTCTCAAGCTGCTATACAAGTCCAAGATGAAAGATGCGCCCAAGCATGATGTGCCATCCTCAAATGTTGCCCAATCCCACTGAAATGAAGCGCCCTTGCTCCCTAAAGCTCTGATGGAGAAACTCTTGCACACAACTCTGAATATGTGAGCTACCTCTCCACTGAAATTGTCCTCAAAGCAATCTGACCACTGCAAGACCTCCCTGCTATAGGTACGCCCTCCTCCTATAGTACACCCTCCTCCAAGCAAGAACAGCAACCACAAATAAAAGAAGGCCTAAGCCTCCATGAGTCCTCCATGAAAGGAGGCGCCCAAATTCCCTCAACCATAGCCTCCATGCTCACCTCAATACTCTCTCTCAAACTCTCCAAGTGAACATAAGAGTGAATGAGCCTCTCTTTGCCCTATGCACCCCTCTTGAACCTCCATAAGGAAACCTAAAAGATGGATGGATGAGATCATCCCATCCCATCTCTAATCAAAGGTTGAGATCATCCCATAATAATCTCACTCACAAACCCACTTTTGGGTTAAGTTCCCTAAGTTCACTTTATGTCTCCTAATTCACCCACAGTGAATTAATGGTCATTATAGGCTAAAATGGCCAAATTTCAATTTTGACTTAAAGCTCCTAAGTCAAAGTGAAATTAGACATAAAGTACAAGGTACATAGTACCAATGTATTTCTCACTTGTGTTTAGAAGCTCACAAACACAAGGGGACCAATTCCCAAGGTACACAAATCTCAACATAATTTACAACAAAAAAAGATCACTCATCCAATTCTCCAATAGAAAATTATACCCTCTGCAATTCAAAGACCATTTCTACCACATAGATCCGTAACTGGCTCTGACACCAACTTGCAGCTAGCAAACCCAAGTAATTGAGGAAGATGTTTCTAATAAACTTCAAAAACGGGTTGATTGTATTAATAAAATAAACCCAAGTTATCTTTATGGGGTAAATATGCACTTATTTACCTAATCAATCCTAATGACACTATTTATCGATTTGAGGCCTTACTTAACATAAATGGCCTTGTACAAAATATCAAAGGACAAAAAATTAACATATTATTACAAAACTATGAACTCGCATACAAAATAGTTCCTAAATATAGATATACTCACATACATAAAAAAAAATTGTGTTTAGGTGCACAACACCCTGATTCGGGAAAATAAGATTAACATATTTATCATGAGTATACAATAAGAAAACGTTTTAGCCAACCACTGGAACTGTAATTTGAAACCATACCTAGCTTGCGTGCTTTCTCTGCAAGTACTCCCAAATATCGAGAGACTCGAGAAATTTTTACATTCGAATACTCCTGCAAATCACTAACTTGCTGCCTTAATTCCAGGCAATCTTCCTGTGTTATCTGTAACAGAAAAATGATGATACATCCATTAGCTAAACTGACTTATCAGGGATAAAGTAAATGCATTACATCCCCCTTGCATTAATTCTATGTGAATGATTGCTCAGTTTAATTGGAAATAACTTCCCTCGGAAGTACTAATCACATTTTATCTCGATAGCCACCAAATCATGCCACTTCAAATTTGAAGTAAACAAACATCCAAGTAAAACATAACAAACCATAAACAGCCAGGCCTGAAGAATACATTGGCAGATTTAGTGTTTGTGATAAACAGAAAGGATAGATCCCACAGGCTATTTGTGGTACCTGTCCTGTATGCTCTTAAATCAGGCTGCCATTCAAAATAGTTATTTTATTTTTACAATTTTTCAAGGTTGCTTGAGCTCATCAGGGTTATTAAAAGTTTCAAGGTACAGTGATTGATCTATTCAACATGTCTAACAGATAACGTCACCATAACATGGAAATAAGCGTGTGTTGATATTATGGTAGCTGCGGGAGGTATTAACCTCCACGTGTAACCTTTGACAAAACTAGAATATTCCGGGAAGCAAGAGAAACCCTAAAACGTTGGATAATAACCCTAGGAGACAAGTCAGCTCAAGAGAATATTTAATATTGAGTTATTAGCCTCCAGAAAGAGAAGTCGGCCCAGTCAAGTGAGATATAGCAGTATAAATAGAGGGTGCTAGAGCTCATTTGTCACTCTTACTCTCACAACTGCATAAGACTAGTGGTGCGCAAGTTTGGAGAGGGAGTGCAGCTGCAGCTGCTGCAACTGATATTTTGGCTTTTGGTTGGACTTTCTGCTTGGTCTTTGGTTATTCTTGCTTGGTGCGCTAGCCTTGGAGAAAGGTGCGCTACCTTGGTTGGCTATTGGATGGCTTCCGGAATTATTCTCTGTCAAGGTTAAGGTGCTCGGGGATGGCCTTTGTGCCTACGGTTGGGTGACAATATTGCTATATTGTCTATGGTGAAACGAGCACATCTATTTTTCTAACAGCGTGCTCTTGCATTTTGCTGATATTTGTTGATAACTAAGTTACAAGCTATGGCTACCAAGGGTTTAGGATCCAGATACAGCCCTGATGTGGCTGGATACATTCCCAAATCAGATATGGCCCGGATATGTCTGGGATCCATACCTGATGCAACTAGGACAGATCTTGAACCATATCCGTTAAATTCTGTTAAAAAAACTAGTATATCGGATGCCCATGCAACCAAAAAAAATTAAAACCACATATGAATCCACAAAGATAAAGCTGAAAGCTGATACTCAGAAGCACACAGGGAGATATATGCATGAAATAATCTCATGTGTAGATTTAGGTCATTCTTTCTTACTTTAGATTGCTTCGATTGGAAAATTACAGAGTACACAATAGGCAATACACCATACACGCTGCACAGACACTGCACTGTATACTTAGAACACAAACAGTACACTGTGTCAAAATCCATATTCGATACCATTTCACGCCCATATCCCTATCCATGTAACTTAGGTTGACAACATACAGGATAAAATAAGAGTTACCAAGATAGAGATACAGATACAGAAAGGGGAAATATTTGTTCATAACATACAGCTTACTGTATAAGAATCAAGTTGTCAGGATACAGATACAGATATCCGATATAGATCTTGGGGCAGATATGGATGCAAATAGGGCAATCTTTTTGAAAATTTGGCACACATATAGCTAGATATGACATACAAAAATTTGCATATAAATACATGAACATATAAAGCTTTGTTTCCCCAAAATAGAAAATGGGAAAGAAAATGGAAGGAAAGGAATATCTGGAAACAGAGGATGCAGCAAGGACAGGAAACTTGGGGTAGACTTCTTAGGAACTCGTAGGAAATAGAGGAAACACCATGAAACAGTCTCTAGAAACGGGAAGAAAATTTTCAAGTCAAAAACCGGCTAAAAGCCCTGTTGAATGATTTTTTCACTGCTGCACTACACCTTTGTGAAAATCAGAAAGTGGGTTCTCAGTTTTGAGAAAATTTGAGTTACTTGTTGGGTTTTGGACCACACAACAAAGAACAGAACCATGCTAAATATGGACTCATAAAGTATAAGCATTATCCTAATGAAATCATCAAATACATTAACATCAATTATCTTGTTCATATGCAGTTGCACTACCCATAGTTGAAAAAATTGTCAATTTTTCAGCAAAATCACAAAAATCATGATTCGAACAAGGAAACGAGCAATCAGCAGGAAAAATACAGCAGTTTTAGGAAAAATCACAAATTTTCCTTCAAAAAAAATTGCTCCATGACCAGTAAAATCCACCAGGTAACATGAAACCCCTCATAAAGTGTTGATTTCCAAAAAAACATTTGTGTTATTTCTCTTTGCAGCTGTTGGGGATTGAGAGAGAAGGAGTTTATCATCATCAACAATCAATATTGGGAAGGCCAAACAATCATTCTCATCACCATCAAAGATTTTTCCAAAGAGTGAGGAACGATTTCTATCTACCTACAGTTTCCATATTCCTAGGTATTTGTTGACATTCCACCCTCTAACCATTTATTTTCCAGATTTAAGCAAGGATTTTCATAGTGCATTTTGCTTGCCTCTTATTATTGTTTTTTCATGGGTCATAGATCTGTTTATAGGTCTGTATTTTTTTACCAGCAATCTGTTTTTTTACCAACATTCTTTGTTGTTCATTTTTTTCATTTTTTGCCCTAGGTACAAAGTTGAATATTGCCTTGCCAGTATGCCGAAGGTTCTGGACCCATTTTGGCTGTATGGAGAACATGAAGATGGGAGAAACCTGTTATCACAGGATTTATACTTGTGCAAAGCCTTCCACAAGATGCCAATCTTGTGTAACAACTAGAAGCACTTGTCACTGTCACCTGGGCAAGTACTTCCCTCGTTTTAGTGAAGGAAAGAGGTCCAACACAAGGGAGGCTTACCTAGTGACCTGAAGGGATGCTATAACAAGGTGAGGCAAGTCTATAACCCCCCTATCTTAGTGACTCAATAGGTTAGGCTAAGCCTAGGGGGAAATGAAGGGTAAACCGTAAAATTAGTTTTGAACAAGGTAATTGGTTCACCTGTGCGAGACAAGAAATATCGAATGCATATAATAGTCAATTACCAAGTTATATTGCATACCATTCACCTTTAGACACTAGATACCAAGTAAAATCAATTTCTGTTGTAAAATTGCAGCAGTATACCAGTCTATATCAGCAATGAATAATTTGCAACAGCAATAAGCAAATCAGCCCAGAAAAATAGCAATTATGTCTTAGAATTTAGCCCTCAACAAGTAGATTAATATCCAATTGCTAAACAATAATTCCGAGCAAGTTTTGCCACAATATTAAGTAAATATTCAGCAATTTATACAAGCCATAATGGTTGTAGCATTCATTTTATGACAGCAGCAAGTTATTCAATGATTATTTAAAACGTTGAAGTACAATTAGCTTGCCAATGTTGTCATAAAACCAAATTAAGAGAGAGTTTCTAATTAACTAGGGTTTCAACCATCACTTGCAATCACAAGACTAGTGTTGTTTTCTCTTTCTTTGGGCAAATGGAGTCAAGTCAAACACCATGAAAATTGTTAGATGCAAGAGATAGGTGAAGATCAAACTAGGGCATATACCATCATAAACCCTAGCCCAAACTTCTTGAAAACAAAAACCTAGGGCATATACCCTCATAAACCCTAGGTGTTGTTTTCTTCTCTAACTTCTAGCAACAAGGTCTTAATTGAGCAAGGTCAAACCCTAGGGGGATAAACCATCTTAATCCCTAGGACTTAAACTAGCTAAGACAAAAACCCTAGGGTAGAAACCCTCTTAAGCCCTAGAATAAGTCTTAAATGCTTTAACAATTAATGATAAATGAAAGTAGGGAGAGGGGTAAACAATCTTAATCCCTCCTAGGGTTTCAAGCATACAAGGTAACATGCAACAATTAACCATCTAAAAGACATCCATCAATATATACCACACACAAGCATAAAACATAAAGAAGAACACTTACTAGGTCAGGCGCTATGCATGAGGAAACCCTAACTCAACACTTCATCCATCAACAAGAGAAAAACATCTAACAAGATCCTCCTTCAAAAGGTGCACACAAGTACTCCTAGTGAAAAAGAGAGAGAAGAAGACAAGTGGTGATCTCACAAGTGTGAGAGTGATGATAAAATGAATTGAGCACTTCCTCTACTTATATCAGGTAACCAAGCACTATTTGTCCACAATAATGAGTAAAATGACAATAATCCATGATACAATGTGGGGTTGACCCCTCAACTAGCCTCTAAAATGATAATACATGCAAATACACCATAATAATGCCACGCGTGTGCTGACATCAAGCCTCCAAAGGCCATGTGTCATTGTCAAATTGTGCAAGCAAGGCGGAAGATCCTCATCAAGTGCTCAAAGCCATCAAATGGTGTCAAATGGCAAACAAGCCCCATCACAATCAACAAACCCTAGCACATGACATCGTCTTCAAAGCTCAGCATCCAGGGTGAGGAAGGCAAGCGTCCAAGTGGGATGATCGTGCATCACCTCTCTGAGTGGTGTCCAAGCATAATCAGGTCTTGTAGCTACTCGACCAAATAGGTATGAACTCAACCGAGTAGGATCAATTTGGTATCGAACTGTTAGGTACCTAATCCTTGGGATTATGGTATAGTTGTAAATGTTGTTGTAAATATTAACTTAGGAATATGAAGAGTCATCGGACCTCTTGGAAGATGAAACCAAGAGTCATATCTCAATGTATTTACATATGGCTAACATCAATAAACATTTTTTAAAACGTGTCAAATTATTAAATCCCTGGCTTGTCAATGGTATCAGAGCTAATTATTTTTTGTTGATAACTCCATGAACAGTTTGTAGATGTTGGTGCACCAACCAAGAATCTCTACTCTTCTCAGGTGTCCAGAAACATTTGCAACTTGCTCGAACAATCTCTAATGTGCCTCCAACCGTTGGCATATTTCTCCCTTTGACTGCTAGGAAGACGAACCAACCGTTGGCATATTGTTTTCTTTCTGCATCTTCTTACTACTTTCTCCACCACTTTTCAGTCTGCCTACGACTACCTCTACCAGCTCGTCATTCTCAGGTACTACCCCATTGTTGTTGGAATCTATCTCTCCTTCCTCGTCTCTGAATACGCCTAGCCTTTCTTCCACCTACCAAATTGGTGTGTGTTGCTCCAAGGTCAGATAACCCATCACGCATGCCAAAGTTTCCTCGCCAAGATACATTGTTGTGCTTTAGAAGAGGCCCAAATCTTTGTGCATTGAAGAACATGAGAGCCTTGTGAAGTGCCTTGGTATAACTATCAGGAGGAGGAGCAGAATGGTTATGTCTAGGCACCAATTTGACAATGAGCATCACCAGCCCCGCTATTGAACCTAACAATAAAATAGATATAACAATCCACTTGAACATAGTCTTTCTGCACACAATGCATCCCAGAACCAAATACTTCTTCTTCTTCTCTCCAAGCCCTAACAGCCAGCTTTGTTGAGTCTCATCTAGCTGCCTGGAAAAAGCAGATCTGTCCAAGTCCCGTAGGTTTCTGCTCCTATCATCGTCCGAGGCTAAGTTGACATTGATCTCCAAGGCTCCTCCCCATTGATCTCACCCATATATCGAGGTACAAGCTCAACGTTCACCTCAAACCTCATGACAACATAATTGTTGCTCCAGCTACTAGAACGAGAGACCTCGCCCATCGACCGCATAAATCTCATCTAAAGGAATACAAAAAAAAATCACCTTTCATTAAACAAAATTTCACGAGAATGCTATTGAATCAGCCAAAAAAATACACTACGCGATATGAATCCTAGAGGAATTTTTCCAATCAGGATAGAACAAATTGAGAAGATGCAAGCCACGAGATTATAAAGTTGGACGTCTTTAGCTGGAGGCTTTGCAATTGTGCCTACTTTTGGGGCTTCAAGTCATGGTTTGGGAAGCACTACAACTTTTGGTCAATTAACTCCAGCATTTAGTGCAGCATCTTCTCCAATGTTTGGGAGCAGCACAACATTTGGAAGCACTACAACTTTTGGTCAATCAGCTCCAGCATTTGGTGCAACATCTTCTTCAACGTTCGGGAGTTGTACAACATTTGGAAGCACTCCATCTCCTTTTGGTCACAGTTCAAGAGGAATTTTTCCATCCAAGACAGAACAAATTGAGAAAATGCAGGCCACGAGATTCAAAAGTTGGACGTCTTTAACTCAAGGCTTTGAAATTGTGCCTACTTTTGGGGCTTCTAGTACTTCAATTTTTGGGGCTTCAAGTAATGGTTTGGGAAGCACTACAACCTTTTGTCAATCAGCTCCAGCAATTGGTGCAGCATCTTCTCCAACATCTGGGAGCAACACAACATTTGGAAGCACTCCATCTCCTTTTGGTCACAATTCAGCTTTTGGAACTCAGTCAACAACTCCAACATTTGGCAACTTGGGATTTGGACAAACTTCCTTTCGTGGACAATGAGGAGAGAAGAATTTCAGAGGCAAGGGGGGTAGGCACAATCATGGTCTTCATTGTTTCCACTGGGGCAACAATGGACATGAGACAAACAAATGTAGGATCCTATAACATACCCATCCACTGGGCTAGGCCACGCTACTCCAAGAATGCTCTCCAAAAACCATCTGAAACCACATTGTAACATACCCAACCACCAACAAGCCGAATAGCGAAAATAACAAGACTCGTCTCAAGTCTTAAGGTCGATCTCTGATAATAAAATTAATTGAAGAGCACATGCAAGAGATAAGGTAGCAGAACATGCATTTAACAAGAATCAATCTGAAACCTTAAAGAAGATTTATCGTGCCATGCACAACCATAGCTAACAAGCAAATATATTGGATATGCAAATCTTAGAAATGATGATCAGCACATAGCAAAATTACAGATATAAACAGCCAAACCATATAACAAAGAAAAGCACTTATCTTAAAGATAACAGTCACCAATTGGTTGCAGACCAAGGACGTTCCACCCAACCATAGACACTGTTGTTCCAAGTCTCAACAGCAAGTCACCCACGAGCCAGGGCTATGAATCCATAAGGACGGCTTCCAAGGCTACACTCGGCTTCCTAAACCAATCAGTCCTAAACCAGCTAGCACTCGAGCTCTCACAGGTTTCTCAACACACACACAGCAATGCATAGTACACCGGCTCTCTTCTCTCCATCCTGCACCACCCAAGAGCATTCACACCCTTCTCTGCCACGCAGTGCCTTGGGCTATCCATCTCCTTCCAGGGCTCCAATGCTTCTGGACAAGAATCTCCATGTTGGGACTCTCAGGACTCGCAACTGTGATCAAGTCTGATTCATGCCAATGCCTCTCAAGCATACAGGCATTACTCTATGGTTGGAATACACCAGCCACTTTCTACAACCATCAATAATGGCTTCCTTCATCAACAGCTCGTTCTCCTGTTCTCCCCAAGAACCAGAACTAGTGTTAATTTTCAGATCAACAACAAGGAAGAAATCATGAGGAAGAAGAAGAAGAAGAACCCCCCAAACCGCCCAAAGATGGGTTTATATATTTTCTTGGAATCAAGAACCACGTGGCATTTTCCCCAAGAGGCTCATGTAACCGATTCTTTCTCAATAAAACTTTCAAGATGGATAAAATAAAATGTAATATAAATACTTAGCTCTTTTAGCCCCCTATCTCTTGTCTGTGTTTGTCTTGTAGCCAATGATATATTTTATTAATATGTATATCAAAGTATTACATTTTCTAGGCTCTCCGACCCCTTTTAATTGTTTAGGCACTCCGGCCTTTCATCAATTAAACAAAATACATTATTTAATATGGAGACTCAAAATCGGGTTATTACATTCACCTCCCCCTTATTTTGGCATTGTCCTCCGTGCATATACAAAACAAAAATCAAAATTTCTAAATTCTTCAAACAGTTGCGAGTACTCTACCCGCATCGCATCTTCATGCTCCCAAGTAGCATCTTCAGGACTGTAGCAGGTCCACTGAACTTTACTAGTTCTATGACTCAATTCTGGAGCATTTTAACTTTTTTGTCCAATATGCGCACTAGTTGACTTGAAAGTCTCCTTCTGGCTCCCCCTGGATTAAATTCCAATCAATAACATGGTTAGGATCGTGTACATACTTTTTCAACAAAGAGACATGAAATACGTTATGCACATTCATGGAAGCGCAATGCAAGCATGTATGCAACTGACCCTATTATGTCCGATATCTCAAATGGACCACAAAATCTGGCAACTAGCTTTGTACAGTTTCCCAACTTTAATGAACTCTTCTTGGGCTTCACTTTCAAAAGCACATGCTCTCCCACTTTAAATTCTCTAATTGTCCTGCTCTTATCTGCATAACTTTTATGTCTATCTTGTGTTGCCTTCAAATTCTGCTTAATTTTAACCATCTGGTCTTCCATATCCTTGAGCAACTCTGGCCCAAGTACTACTATTTCCATTGGGTTGTCCCAACTTACTGAGTATTGTATTTTCTACCATACAAAGCTTCAAATGGACTCATCTTTTATGAAGCTCGATACCCATTATTATAGGAAAACTCAACCAAATGCAAGTAATCTTCCCACTTAGATGGCGTATCCATCACATACATTCTCAACATATCTTCAATCATTTGGTTGACTCTTTCTGTCAATCCATCTGACTGTGTATGGTATGTTGTGCTAAAATTCAAGTTTGTACCAAATCCTTTAAATAATCCTCTCCAAAAGTTTGAAGTATACTAGTATCTCTGTCTAAGACAATTGTCTTACGTATCCCATGCAACCTAGCAATTTCCTTCATGTAAATTTCTACAATATTAGTTGTTGTATGAATCATCTTTACAGGCACAAAATGAGCAGCGTTTTTCAATTAATCAACCACTACCATTATTGAATCATGTTGCTTCGTTGTCCTAGGCAACTTAGTGATAAATCAATTGTAACCACTTCCCATTTCTTCTCTAGAATTGGTAATGGTTGTAGCAAACCCGTTGGGTGTCTATGCTCATCTTTCACTCTCTGACATTCCATACATTTGTCAATGTAATCAACAACATCCTTCTTCATTCCACGCCAAAAGAATCAACTTCTTAATCCTGCAATTGTTTTCTAGTAACTGGGATGTCCAGCATATGGAACATTATGCATTTCTTTTAATACCAGATTCCTAAGTTCTCCAGAACTAGGAACATAAATTTTGTTCTTATGCATAAGTAATCCATCCTCCTTAATCTCATATTCTTTAATTCTCTGTTGTACATTTTCGTGCTGTAAACTTTCTTTTACTTGTAGGTAATGTTGGTCTGTAACATCAGCATCCAAAATTTTGTTCTTCAAATCCGACTGATGCATACTAATGATTGTAGCATGCATGAGATGGATTATTCTGCTGAGTGCATCAACAATTTTATTTTCTTTTCCTTTGATAGGCTTCATGTCAAAGTCATACTCACTTGAAAATTCCAACCATCTTGTCTACCTAACATTCAAGGTTGGTTGTTCAAAAAAATATTTCAGACCACTATGGTTCGTTCTTAATTCAAATCTCTTTCCCATGAGATAATGACTCCACATCTTCAATGCATGAACAATGGCCTCCAAATCATGTGTGGCATAATTCCTCTCGTGTTCTTTAAGCTTGTTGGACTCATAACTGATGACATAACCATTATGAGTGAGGACTCCACCAAGTCCTTCTTTGCATGCATCTATACGTACCATAAAGCTTTCATTTGAGTCAACAATCTTTAAAACAAGTGCACTAGTAAGTAATTCCTTTAATAAATTAAAGTTCTCTTCACACTATGTTGTCCATTCAAACTTAATTCCCTTCTTTTGCAAATAAGTGATAAGATAAGCAATCTTTGAGAATTCTTTTATGAATCTCGAGTAGTATCCAACAAATCCCATAAAAGATCTGACTTCTGAAACATTTCTTGGCGTTGGTCATCCTCTAATGGCTTCAATCTTTTCAAGATCTACCGCTATACCTTCTTTTGAAACGATGTGTCCCAAATAATGGATTTGTTATTAGTTAAAAGAACACTTGCTTAGCTTGGCATACAGTTGATGTTCTCCTAGTACTTGCAGTACCAACCTCAAGTAATGTTCATGCTCTTCCTTTGAATTAGAATAGATAAGTATGTTGTCCAAGAAAACAATGACAAACTTATCCAAATAATTTATGAATATGCCATTCATTAAGCTCATAAAGACAGTTGGTGCATTGGTCAATCCAAATGGCACCACTACAAATTCATAATGTCCATACCGGGATCTAAAGGTTGTCTTATTGATATCTTCTTCCTTGATTCTTACTTGATGGTATCCTGATCTCGGGTCTATCTTTGAAAATATTTCTGCTCCTCTTAGTTGATCAAAGAGATCATCAATTCTGGGTAGAGGGTATTTGTTTTTCACAATGGCTTTATTCCACTGTCTAAAGTCAATACACAGCCTCAAGGTTCCATCCCTCTTTTTGACAAAGAGTGTCAATGGTCCACGAGGTGAGACACTTGGGTGTATGTACCCTTTCTTCAATAACTCTTCCACCTACATTTGCAGTTCTTTTAATTATGATGTACTCATTCTGTAAGGAGTTTTTGATACAGGGTCAGCTCCCGGTACTAAATCAATAGAGAAATCTATCTCCCTCTTAGGTGGCAATCAAGGTATGTCTTGGAATACATTTCAAATTCTTGTAATACTGAAAAATCTTCAAGGCTTGGTTCTTTAGTCTTTTCTGGTTCCTCCACATGAGATGCATACAATTGACATCCCTTCCTGAAACATCTCTTTAGTTGTAAGGTTGAAATCTCTCTAATAGAGATAGGTCTTGGAATCCCTTTTACAGTGCTCTATTTTTCTTCTTCATCAAAACATGTAAATGTCTTGTTATGACAGCCTAAGACAGCATGATGTTGGTCCAACCAATCCATTCCAATTAGGATATCATAAGATCCTGATGGAATGTTATTCATACCAGCATTAGTACTCACTCCATTCAGATTTATTGGGTAACCTTTAACAATCTCATTGATCCTTCTTTTGGTTCCAGTTGCTAGCTTAACCAAACTTGACTTTTCAAGCTTATGTTTGTCCAAATGTAATATGTCCACTATTTTAGGATCAATGTAGAAATGGTTTGCTCCTGAATCAATTAAAATGTTAACAGGTTGATTAATGACCTCAACTTCTACTTCGATCATATGGGATTGGTATTATGCTTGTCGATCTTCTAAAGCTGCATATATTCTGCCCATGTCTTCTACTGTTGTATCCTCTTGGATGTTGTGCATGGTCCTCGTTCTCTCTCCTCTGTGAGGGCAATCCTTGTGCAAAGGATCTTCTTTGCATCCCCAACATTGTACTGGTGGTCTTCCCCTTTTCCCAAAGGAGTCTTCTCTCTTGGACTCATCTTTAGCAAACTGATCTTGCTAATTTTTATTTGGGCTATTTCTGTCAAAAAGAGGTTTGAATCCTTTCCTTCTCTAATCAGATTTCTCTTTCTTCTTATCCTTCCAAGACTTCTATAAAGATTCTCTTCCCTTTCCTTGCTCATACAGATACTTAGCCTTCCTGATGGTCTCTATCAAAGTTTTGGGTTCATTATATTCAATCTTTTCTTTATAAGAGGATGACAGTCCACTTAAGAACCTTTGTATCTTCACCTTCTCATATTTTATAAACCCTACACAATTCAGCGATCCCAAGAACTTCTTTTCATATTCTGCTATGGTCATGCTTCCTAATTTGAGTTCAAAGAACTCTTGCATTTTCTTGTCATAGAAATGCTCTGAAAGGTACTACTTCTGGAAATATCTCTTGAACTGTTTCCAAGTGATCCTGTTCTCATTAATGTGCTCAACTTGCTTCAGTTGACCCCACCACATGAAGGCCTTTCCATGCAAATGGTATGTGGCAATTTTGGCTTCTAGGTTAGATGAATAGTTGTGCAAATGGAAATACTTCATGATTCCCAACAACCAGGCTTTAGCATCATCTTCTTTTTGTCTTTCACCATCGAAGGATGGTGGCTTAAGCTTCCTCAACTCTCCTTGCAAATTGTCCAATTCATGCCTTCTTCTTTGGTGCCTAACAGGAGACATTTCTGGACTGCTTATGGAATCTTTAGATGCATAAAACTTCCTTGTTGAGTAAGGAGGTGAGTGATGTCCATGAGTTCTACTAGTACTTCATGAATGACCAGCTCTTATGTAGTTATCTCTTCTATCATGATGCCAACCATCTTCCTCTTGTCTTGAGTCTGATCCATTCCTTGACTGCCTATACAACCTATTTAAGCTTTGCATCACCTAAGCATTTATTTGATTTTTCTCTCTCATCAGCTTCTCGTTGTCTGCTTTGTAACTCTGCATTTCTATTTTCAAGCTTCTCACAGTCTCTAATAATGTTTCTTATTCCCCTCTATTTTGGTGCCCATGGGATTTTGTCTATGCATTACCAACACTGATATTTTGACCCTTGGCTTCTTTCTCATGACTAAAGGCTCCTTCTCCATCCTCCAATTCCAAAATTTGCATTCTTATCTTGAGCTGATATGATTATATTTCTTAATTCTGCAAAATGTGCAAGCAACCATTTTTGTTAGAATTTTGCATATTATAGAAATTGTCAATTAATTGTTACAGGCTTCTTTTCTGCTTAATTCATAAAGAATTATATCATAGTTCTCCCAATTCTAATAAATAAAAGTTATTCTTCTCTAAATCAGCTTTTCAAATACTATTCTCTTGCCCAATTATGAGTATTGATCAGAAAGTTATTGGTGGCAAAAACAACGAAGGAATATTCATTAGCACATGCAACATAGTAGCAACGCTCAGCTATCGTCCGATCATCCCTTTAGATTTAAACCTCACCATTGATCTAGTATCCTTTTGGATTCAATCCCGACTGTCGATCTACTCATTGGCGTGCCATGCAACCGCAATGCACACCAGTCGTTCGATCATTTCTTGATTAGATCTAAGTTGTTGATTTGTTTTAATGGATTCACCGCAGATCAAAGTCATATCTCTTCTTCATTTCGGGTTTCCTCGATCTCCAAGTTGTACCCTCTAGTTCTGTCGCACTCACTTTGCACTTATACTTAGATTATTTTCCAATATTTTCTTTGCGTGTCTATGATACATCATGAGCCATCGGATCCCTCACCCTCTGGGTCGTCCGATCTTTGACACATGGCGACCTCCTGGTCGTTGGATCTATGACACATGGCAGCCTCCTGGCCACCTGATCGGTTCTCCATACTTAGTCATTTTCTCAGATCTCACCGTGGGCAACACGTCTACAGCACTTGTCCGACTCTTATATCAATGACCCTGTCTGTCTGACCAATTCTTGTTACTTAGTCGATTTTTCGAGATTTCACCACAGGTTCGCGGAACATCTCCATTCTATCGATTCCTTCTCGATACTTAGTCATTTCTTTGAGATATCTCCATTCAACATATTCTTCATACTTAACCAATTTTTGACATCTTACCGTGGGTTCACGAGTCCACAACATTTCTTCACATACATCCAACTCTCTGTCGTGCTCACCACCTCTACGATATCTTGATACTTAACCATTTGTCTAGATATCCCCATGCTCCGCTACATCTTGACACTTAGTCGCTTTTCGAGTTCTTGTCGCGGTCACGTGCCTACAACATTTGCCCGATACATCTATATGTGATCTCATCCACCTGACCGATCCACTCTTAATACTTAGTCGATTTTCAAGATTTTGCCGCGGATCCCTGGGTCTAAGGGGCTACCTCACTTCTTCACATAACCCCAATCCTCCATCGTGCTCACCACCTCTGCGATATCTTGTGACTTAGCCGATTTTCCACTTCTTACTGCGGGTTCGCGTGTCCACGGGGATACCACACTTCTTTCCATACCCCCGATCCTCATCGTCCCTCACCACCTCTATGGTATCTTGGGACTTAACCAATTTTCCAACTCCTTTTGTGCAAACGTCGCAGATGAGGTGTCCTCCACGTGGGCTTCCGTTGATGCGACACTAATTTGGACGTTGATAAGGTTGTTATCATGGTGCTAATGTGGTTGGGTTGGCCCACCTGCATCAGGCCCCCTTCAAATATTTGATCTTAACCATTGATCTCCAAAAATCAACAGCTAAGAGTTAACTGCCTCCAGATTCATCGTTCTTTCTCACAAAAGTTCATTTCCTTACATGGGGTTCTATACTCTCTAGTTTTCTTTTAATCCATATACCTTCACATTTTCTTTATAAACTCTTGGTATTCGTTTTCCCTTACGAATGTGGGATATACTATACATCAACAATTGCCATTTATGTCAGCCTGTGCATTCTTGATTCTATAGCAGGTCTTCACAACCCGACGTTGTATCCTACAGCTCTGTCTTCTGTCCACATAGGTCCAATGTTGAAACCAAGGCTCGGATACCAATCTGTAACGTACCCAGCCACCAGGCTGGGCCACGTTACTCCAAGAACGCTCTCCAAGAACCATCTAAAACCACATTGTAACGTACCCAGCCACCAATAGGCCAAATCACGAAAATAACAAAACTCATCTCAAGTCTTAAGGTCGATCTCTGATAATAAAATTAATTCAAGAACACATGCAGGAAATAAGGTAGCAGAACATTCATTTAACAAGAATCAATCTGAAACCTTAAAGAAGATTTATCATGCCATGCACAACCATATCTAACAAGCAAATATAATGGATATGCAAATCTTAGAAATGATAATCAGTACACAGCGGAATTACAGATATAAATAGAGAAACCAGATAACAGAGAAAAGCACTTATCTTAAAGATAGCAATCACCAATTGGTTGCAGACCAAGGACGTTCCACCCAACCATAGATATTGTTGTTTCGAGTCTCAACAGCAGGTCACACCCAAGTTAGGGCTATGAATCCATAAGGACGGGTTCCAGGGCTACACTCAGCTTCCCAAACCAATCAGCACTCAAGCTCTCACGAGTTTCTCAACCCACACAGAGCAATCCATAGTACACCAACTCTCTTCTCTCCAACCTGCACCACCCAAGAGCATGGACCCCCGTCTCTGCCACGCAGTCCCTAAGGTTGTCCATCTCCTTCCAAGGCTCCAGTGTTTCTGGACAAGAATCTCCATGCTGGGACTCTTAAGACTCGCAGTTGTGATCAAGTCTTATTCATGTCAATGCTTCAAGCATACAACATTACTCTATGGTTGGAATACACCAACCACTTTCTACAGCCATCAACAATGGCTTCCTTCATCAACAGCTCGTTCTTCCTATTCTCCCCAAAAACCATAACGAGTATGAATTTCCAAATCAACAACAAGGAAGAAATCATGAGGAAGAAGAAGAAGAAGAAGAACCACTCAAAGATGGGTTTATATCTTTTCTTGGAATCAAGAACCACATGGCATTTTCCCCAAGAGGCTCATGTAACCGATTCTTTCTCTCAATAAAACTTCCAAGACGGGTAAAATAAAATGTAATATAAATACTTAGCCCTTTTATCCCCCTCTCTCATGAAATCATAGCCCCCTATCTCTTGTCCTTGTCCGTCTTGCAAACAACGATGTATTTTATCAATATGTATATCAAAGTATTACATTTTCTAGGCTCTTCGGCCCCTTCTAATTGTTTAGGCACTCCGGCCTTTCATCACTTAAACAAAATACATTATTTAATAAGGGGACTCAAAATCGGGGTATTTCATTATGGGAGAAGATCAAAGACAAGCAAAAACAAAAGGAAGGAAACAGTAAAGCTCCTAAATCTGCTCAAATTGTTATTGCTCATTGCAATATTGGCATAAATGAAGATTTGTTCAAAACTTCATTTGCTTCTTGGAGAGATGCTTGGTTGCTTGATACTGGTGCAACTTGCCACATGACTTTTCGGAGAGACTTCATTGAGAAATTGAATGACAATGTAGATGGTGTAGTAAACTTTGCAAATGGATCCAGTCTCAAACCCACGAGAATTGGCACCATCAGGCTCAAATTGCCTAGATTCTCGGATTTTCTTTTGCATAATGTTCTCTATTTTCCTGAGTTGAGGAGAAACTTGTGGTCTCTTGTGCACATTCTACAATAGGCCATTCCATTCCTCTATTCGATGGAAAAGTTGAAATAAGGTCTTGCGACAACATGGTCATCATGACAGGATGGGAGGATGACAAATTGTTAAAGTTGAAAGGGATATCTGCACGAGCATAGAATTATGCATACCTTTCTCATCATGATAAAGGTACATTGTCTTCTAGTCTCTTGTGGCATGCTAGATTTGGGCACATCAATTATGATTGTCTTCATGTGTTGAAAAAAAATGGTGTTTCTTGTTTGCCCACCATTCCAAGGAACTTGAAACAATATGAGACATGTATCCTTGGTAAACACAGCAAGCAACCTTTTCATGATTCCACCTCAAGAGCCCATAAAAAGCGAGAGATAATACACTTTGATTTGTGTTGCCCTATGCATGTTCCATCTGCCTTTGGTAATAGATATATAATGACTTTTATTGATGACCACACCAAGATGCTTTGGGTTTGTTTGTTGAAACAGAAATCTCAAGTATTTGAAGCTTTTAAAAAATTTCATCTATGGATTGAAAATGAAGCTCGATCTTGTATTGGCACTCTTCGTACTGATAATGTAGAGGAATATACTTGTAATGAATTTGAAACTTATCTTCATCAACATGGAATTAAATGGGACGTTTCAAAACTTTTGACAGAGCTTTCCAGAAAACTCAAGCTCATACTTTTCCACAAAATCATCAACATAATGGTGTACCAAAAAGAATGAATGGGACATTGTTGAACATGGTACGTTTATTGCTATTTTTCAAGAACGTTAAGTTGATATTTTGGGTTGATGCAGTTCTATGTGCAGACTAAGTGAGAAACAGGAGTCCATCTCATGCTCTTGGGAACAAGACTCCTTATGAAATGTGGCATGGTCGTATCCCTTCAGTGAGGCATCTCAAGGTTTTTCGTTCCACCTATTATGCCTTAATTTCTAAAGAGCAAAGAAACAAGCTTGGTGCAAGGAGTCGAAAGTGCATCTTCTCGGGGTACTCAAATACCACCAAGGCATACCATCTTTACAATGAGGTAAACAAAAAGTTCATTCTTTCCAAAGCTGTGGTTTTTCTTGAATCCACTGAGAATGACAAGACTATTGGGCAACAGCTTGATTATCTGCATAGATTCATTCATGTAAAGACATATCATGAGTTAGATGATGAGATTCCACATCTTGAAGGGGGGATCCCTATCTTGGATCAATGTCTAGAATCTCCTTTTGAAGTGCCATCTCCCCCTCATGAAGAAGATCCAACCACTTCATCAGAACAGGGAGTTCAATTAAACAATGTGATTGAGAGGATTGAAAGGTTGAACCTTGATGGGAATGCAGCACCATCTCAATCAATGGAGCAATTTGGACCATCTTAGAAAGGTCCACCAAAGTGGCTCACAAAGACACTTCAAAGTGTTCATCATAATAATGTTGGAAAGACAAGAACCAAAAGTTCAACCAGACAAGATGGAGGTGATGTAGATAGTTCAAATTCAGGTGATGTAAATAATATGGATGTTTGATTGTGAATTGAATTGAATTGAATTTATCTAGTAACTTTGAATTAACTTCCTTTGAAGAAGTTGTTTTTCATGATGAGTGGAAAGAAGCCATGTAGCAGGATTATGATGCTCTCATCAAGAATGGGAAGTGGAAATTGGTGGAACCTCCATTTGGAACCAAACCAACTGGCTGCAAGTGGGTCTACAAGAATAAGTACAAATCAGATGGTTCACTTGACAAGCATAAAGCAAGGTTGAGGCAAAAGGATTTGCACAAAAAGAAGACATAGACTATGAGGAGACTTTTGCCCCCGCGGCAAAATGGGCTACCATTCGTGGATTGTTTTCTTTGGTTGCATACAATAGGTGGAAGATTCATCACATGGACTTGAAAGAGAATGTCTACATGTCTCACCCAAAAGGATTCGTTGTGAAGGGTCAAGAACATAAGGTATGCAAGCTCATCAAGTCTTTGTATGGCCTAAAGCAAGCACCTTGCACATGGTATGAAAAGTTAATTGAGCATCTTTTGAAGATTAATTTCAAGCATTTTAACCTTGATGATCCAACTTTGTTTGTCAAGAAAGTTGGCAAAATAGTTGTATATCTTGTGGTGTATGTCGATGATCTTTTGATAACAGTGAACAATGAAGCATAAAATTGCATCCAAAAAAAAAGAATTGAAGAAGAGTTTTGATATGACAAACATGGGATATCTTCACTACTACTTGGGTATTGAAGTAACTCATAATCCAAAGCATGTATTCATCTCCCAATGAAAGGTCACGTCTCTTCATGGAAGGGCACCCCTACGTGAGTATATAAGGCCCTCATTCTTATTGTATCTAATCATCTCATATTCATATACATTTTTATTTAATATATTATCCTTTATGGATTATAACATGTTGTCCTACCTACATTGGATATTCACCTAGTGAATTGGCTTAGTTCACCACAGTGGTATCAAAGCTTCATCTCGATCCGGCTTTTGGCCAACCCCATCGTTTCAGAGTTTCTTTAAGTCTTTGGTCATTGACCACAATAGGCCCTTGGCCATTTAAGTTAAAAGATTTATTCCGCTGCAAGATATCAGAAAAGATAAACAATAGCAGATCTCAAGAGAACTAAAGAAAAAAAAATCTATTTGGTCTAAAAAAAAATTTAAAAAAGAGATTTATATATATATATATATATATAATCTGGAGGAAGAAAAGAAGTTTGTCCGATGCAAATAGAAAAAAAAAAAAATTAAAAGATCAAATCAACAAAAAATAAAATAAAAAGAAATATTTCCGTACTCATAAAATAAAAAGAGATAAAAAACTGAGTTGTCATTTTTGTTATAAAAGAGAGTTGTGCACCTCTCCATTGTGGCAGCAACAATTCTCAATTCAGTAAAACCTCTGATCCGAGTACACAGGACTATCGAATTCAAAGATAAACATTAAAACAAATTTGAAATCAAGTACCATAAAATTCTTGGGCATTAGTCGTTTCTATTAAACGTAGAGGGTTATAAAGTCACAACTATTGACATAAAGGGTTGCGATTGTTCCATTCCCCACTGTCGTCTGGTCACCACGTTGTCAAGTAGAAGACGCTAATCCATCGAGTCTGTGAAATTCGTGAGCAAAAAATTCATGGTGTACTATAGTCACCAACAAACTAGTCGTCGTACAACATTATGTGACATTCGACCATGTAACACCGTGCATATGCTCTGACTACTCGGAGTTATTCGCTGAGCATATCATTTCCAAAATCACCATTTTTTGAATTACAAAGTGGAGATATCAAGAATCTGTGGTCCACTCCATGCGCCATAACCATAATCGCATCCATAATCACGTTAAAAATGAGCGCTATCTAAAAGACGAATTCATAACATTAATTTCATAAAAGACGAGTTTCAAAGTTTGCCTCAAAATACATTAAAAGAGTTCCAAGTAATTTATGTGAAATTAAGTGGTATCAACAACCGACCGTGCTCCAAAGAAAACTAAGTTAAAAGCACATTTAAAAAAAAAAAAATATATATATATATATATAAGAAACTCATCAAGTTACAAAGGTTGCATTATTCATTGAAGGGAAGACTATAAAAAATAAGCCATTGAAATTTTTTATAAAAGGATCGATTCAAAGAAATATTTAATAAAGAGTTTTGGAAAAG
>ML784688.1:171752-247268 GCA_009831015.1 Picea engelmannii | reverse complement strand
CGTGAGTATATAAGGCCCTCATTCTTATTGTATCTGATCATCTCATATTCATATACATTATTATTTAATATATTATCCTTTACGGATAATAACCTGTTGTCCTACCTACATTGGATATTCACCTAGTGAACCGGCTTGGTTCACCACACTCTCTCTACTCTAATGGAACAAAATCTGAAGCTAACATCAAAAGAAGGGAATGAATTTGAGGATGCAACTAACTATAGACAGCTTGTGGGGAGTCTTATCTACCTTACTACTACCATGCCAAATATTTCATTTGCAGTTGGGATCCTTTCTAGGTTCATGCAAAAACATTATGAAGGACATCGGTGCACTGCAAAGAGAGTTCTAAGTTACTTGAAGGGAACTCAAGACTTTGGGCTCAAATACTTTAAGGTGGAAAACTTCAAACTAGTTGGACACACAAATTCAAACTTTGTTGGGGATAAGGAGAATAGAGGGTCTACTTCAAGATACCTCATGAGTCTTGTATCAACAACTATCTCTTGGAGATCACGCAAACAATTTGTTCCAATAGACTCCACTAGAGAGGCAAAGTATGTGGTTGTTGTAGAGGCGACAAATTAGATTGTGTGGCTCGAGAAGATACTAGAGGATTTGCAGGAGAAACGGGTGAATGCTACTCCACTTTTGATCAAGAATACTTCTGCAATCAAGTTGACCAAGAATCCTAGATTCCATGATCAAACCAGGCACATCAACACAAATTACCATTTGATTTGACATCATGTAGAGGCCAAGACCATTCAACTGGTACATTGTTCCACAAGTGAGAAAATTACAGACATCTTCACCAAAGCGCTTGGAAGAGAAAAGTTTGAAAAACTCACAAAGATACTTGGACTTACAAACACCCTTCGGACTAAAGGAGGAAATGTTGGATACCTAATCCTTGTGATTATGGCATAATTGTAAATATTGTTGTAAATATTAATTTAGGAATATGAAGAGTCATCAGACCTCTTGGAAGATGAAACCAAGAGTCATCTCTCAATGTATTTATGTATGGCTCACATCAATAAACATTTTTTGATGTGTGGAATTATTCAATCCCCATCCTATCATGAACTAGTTGAGTCAGGATTTGACTCAGCCAATTCAGTACCAAACCGAGCAAGAGGCCAAATCAATACGACCACCAATAAACTCGATCAAGTTGACCGAGTCCGAGTTGACTTGGAGCACTTTTTAAATCACTACGTGCAATTGATTCCTAGCTTTGGTTAATCCAAAACCCTTTTCACTCTTTGATGTATTACACTAGTGATCCCTTGATCTATCTCTACTAACAACAATCCCTAGGTCTTCACACTCTCACAAACTCTATGACTCTAACGTGGCTCTGATACCATATTATAGTACATGGAAATCAAACATAGAGAAAACCAAGATCACTCGAGAGAGTTCTCTATATTGAATATTAAATGAAGGAATGAAAGCCTCCTTATAAAGGGTTACATGCAAATTAAGTCAATCCACTTTATGAATGTGGGATAGAACCCTAAAGTGAAATAAACATAAAAGCATAATATAACCTAAAGTCAAAATGACTTTATTGAATGCCCATACCTAACATCTAATTGACTATTATTATTCTAACCTAAGTCACACGGTTCCGATTCAAGTTCAAGTTCAAAAACGATTAGGTTCAATTCATATTTGAATTTTCCAATGAGGTTCGTCATTAGGTTCATCTATATACATCTTTCAAAAAAAAAGATTATATATATATAAACTTTAAAATGAAATACAACATAAAATAATAAGAAATAAACATGTGTAAGAATCATGACCAATAAGCATATATGAGTAAGAATCATGATCAATAAACATATATGAATAACTTAATCATAATAAAATCCAATCGTCAATGTCGTTATTAAAATTTAAACATATAGTGCCACTGCAAATTGCAAAAAGAAGTACAGCATATTCTTCAAACTTCAAAATTTAAAAGGATGTTGATAATGTCAAATACTTATAATCCCTAAAATTTTCACAAAATTTAAAAATATAGTGCAACTACAAATTGCAAAATAAAGTATAATATATTCTTCAAATTTCAAAATTTAAAAGTAAGTCCATAATCTCAAATAATTATAATCCCTAAAATTGTTTCACAAAATTTAAAACATGGTCAGAATTTATATTGTTGTAACTTGTGGCCTGCTTGTAACATCATAAAGCTCTAAATCATCAAGAGCAAATGGGGTAGTAAAGGCACTAGAATTTGATCCTCGGATTCATCAATGGGTGAAACTCTATCATCATTGATATCACCATCAATGCCAAGATCATCTTCTTCTGCACTCAAAATAGGCTCAAACCATGGGCAAGAGGAACTAAATGAAACTTTGGCCACACTGCTTAAGGCCAATTGCAAATTATTGCAAACATAAACAAGGTCTTCCAACGATGTAGATAGTAATCTATTTCTTTTCTTGGATGAATATGGTTAAAGCTACTCCAGTTCCTTTCACGGCAAAGGCACTCGATCCCTGGCTCAAAACGTGAATTGCAAAACATTGCAATTCAGGTGACTTTGGTCTATAAAACTACCACCATCTCCTTGGAGGAATATTGAACCTATCTTGTATGACGCGAGTTCTTCCAAATATCTCGTCTTCTAACCTGTATGCCCAAAGTTTCTCTCTAAGAGTCCTGGATTCTTCTAGATCTAGAGTCAACCACTCAATAGTTGCATTAAAGGCCACTCCTGACTTTTGCATTGGTATTTCTTTCTATCCCAAACAATGTAGGGTCCAAATAACAAGTTGTTGCATGCAAAGGGCTATGCAACATCTTTCATCTATTATGTCCCATATTTCCATGTACTCATTTTCCATGTTGTTAAAGGATTTTGCAATAGCTTCCTAACAACAATCCATGCCCTCATAAACAAAACTCATAGAAGGGGTGTCACTATCCACCATGAAAGCATATCAACAATTGGTTCGCATTTTTTAACACCTTCACAGTGCTTTCCCAAAAAGCGTTGGCCTAAAATGATTTGTTCCAACTCCTTCCCTTTAGATTCTTTTTAAAGGCAAGATTTTTCCCACTCAGTGTTGCAGATAACACCTCTTATACTTATCTTTTCCTCAACCACTCTTTTGAGAGTAATACAATATGAGGTAAATCGAGTATCCTGAAGCCTTAGTAGCTCTCCTAATGCTTGCATCCTATACAAGCTCAATGTGAGGTGATGGTTATATATTAATTGAGAAATCTGTTTCCCCTTCCAAACTGCCTTATTAATCCATGGAAACTTTGCTATATCATGCAAGAAAAAGTCAAGGCAATGAGCAGTATAAGGGGTCCAGTAAATTTGTTTGTACTTATCAATTATCATCTTTCCATCTCCCGCGCAATTTAAGGCACTGTCAATTGCAACTTGAACCACATTTTCTTCCCCAACTTCCTATATGGCTTCCTCTAAAATCCTAAAATTGTATTCAGAAGTCTTCTTATGCCCCAATGCATCAACTACCTTCAAAAATAATACCCATTTAGGGCAATAAACCAACACATTAACTAACAGCCTATGACACATATCTAACCAACCATCCAATAAAGTTGTGCACCTTGTTTGTTTCTAAGACTCTTTCATCTTAATCAATCTGTTTGTCACCCTTTCTTTTGACCTCTTGAGAAAAGTGATCATTATCATCTCGGAACTGGGAGGTATATATCATTTTCCAAAATCGGCAATCTTCCTACATGCATTGATAAAGTAAGGACTTCTTGCCACATTAAACGGTATGGCGGATTCAAAAAACATGTTAGCCACAGCATCATAAACTTCTTGCTTATGTACATGCTTCCAAAGAGAGTTTAATGTTGTTGCCCAACTTGATTTTGGTTGAGATGAACTTCCAGTTTCAGCCATGCTTGAAAAAAATGAGTGAAAGGGGTTGTAATTCATTGCAATCTTTATTTGAATGTGTCGCTTTTTGTTTTCTTTCACCTCCTTGGCCTTTTTTATTCTATCGTAATCTTTTTCAAGTATCTCTCTTAGTTTTGTAGACATCCCTGGGCAACCTTCAACACCACCTCCTTTACCATTACTGATAAAAAGTATGGTGTTCCATCACTCTTGTTAAAGACCCAATAAACTCATAGTTACATAATTTGCATTTTAAATGTCTCTAAGGCCTATCAAGTTTCTACACATGTTTCCATCCTTGTGTTGTTGATTTTAGAGGTGCCATGGTAATTTTCATAAATCAAGTTTTATAATTTGTTTTCCAATAGGGCATAGGGCCTAGGCTGCAATTACACTACACAATTATTGAATAAAAGATAAAACCACAAAATATGTTAAAAAATTGAATACAAAATTTCAGAAAAAACAATATTGCATTGCATAGCATAGCCTACCTTTTCCCTACAAAATTTCAGAAAAAACAATATTGCATTGCATAGCCTACCTTTTCCCATGGGGCTTGGGGCTTAGGCTCTAGGTTGTTTAAATCTTCAACAAGTGGACACTAGAACCTAGCTACAGCAAGTGGATAGAAGTAGCAAATCCCCTTGGATACAGTGGATACAAATCCCCTTGCAAGTTGTCTCACAAGCTACAATCATGGGCCTATGTCAAGTCCCCTCACCACAACGCTAAACCAACACAAGGAATTTCATTATCTATAAGGATTCTTAACGAATCTACTACAACTTAACCAACAATACAAACATATATCCAAGTTCTAACATCGAAGGCTTGAAATTATAAGGTTAGAAAGAATGGAGTCTTACCTAGTTGCAACACTAAGCCAGCGACCTATAGGTATACTGTGGTCTGTATGGACTTTGGAGGAGTCGCTCGTTGCACGATTGCAATAATAAGCTTGCAAGCCATCAACCATGGCCCATAAGTAACCTAGTAATGGTGTAATGGAGGAGTCCCTTACCTAATGAGCAAAGGGTCAAGCCTTTGAGGGTTAGCAATAAGTTGACGCAACAACAAATGAAGACTAGAGTCAAGCAGAGTGAACAAATGCACAAAGCTACAACTTGACGAAGTGAACAAACAAATGCAGCAGAATTCTAGACTCATTCAACAATGTGAGAGACTTAGGCAGCAAGCCCTAGGATTGAGATCATTTTTTATTTATAAATTATAAAAAATGAAGAAAACGAATTAAAAAACCATGTTGAGATAAAATTCACCTTCTTGTTTGCCTTTAGGTTCAAATTTGTGTTTATGTTTGCTCTTAGGGTTCGAATTCAACTTGAGGTTCAGCCTTGAGGTTCAACAAACCTAAGAAATTTTTCAGGTTTGTGAAATTTCGAACTTCGAGCTTAAATTTCAACAAACCTTGTGACTTAGATTCTTGCATTGCTCTAACATAATATGCATGACAATATACACAAGTTACTATCAATAGGACAAACAGAACCATGAAACTCATAATAGCGACCTACAACAAAGTCCAAACAAGAGAAACAACGAATATCCTGTTGATTTTTGTAGCGTCAGACAAGTACTTCCACATAGGCTCCGTGTGTAGCCTGTGGAAGTCGTCCTTGTAACCTCTCAGAAAACCTTAGGAAGTTCACTTTATGTGTTAATTATTAAAGTGAATGTTCTTTTAATTAATTAAGTTAAATGCCTAAGTTAGTGGCACTAGTAACTTAAGTGAGAGTTTGATTAAGTCATAGTCATTAGATCTAAAGTAAAGGTGGGATTAGATCTCAACCTTTGATCACTTTGGAGTTCTAGGGTTAGTGATTGATTTGGTCAAACCTCAATGTAATAAAAGGCAACCTAGGTAAGGGGATGAGACACACTGAGAGAGTGAGGAGATCTCACTTAGTGGAGGAAGAGAGTTCATCTAAGTGTGAGTGGGTAGGGTCGAGGATAGGTGCAAAGGGGCAGCAAGAGAGATAGCAACTAGGTGGGCTAGGTTATCGCTGCTTTGTAATCCTATGAAGGGCCATTATCTAAGGAAGGGAGCCCAAGACTAATAAAAGAAGATCTGATTTTCCCGCAAGGGTTTTTCCAAGGGTTTTACCCGAATATCTTGTGCAATGTGTGATTGGTTTATGTTTTTATGCTTCTGCTAAATTTTCGTTGATAACCACCTAGTTGTGCAGTTGTTGAATAATGAGATTTTATTAGGAATAATTGTCAAGTGCTAGGTTTAGGTAAAATCAACATATCCAACCCAAACCTAGGCCTTGACCTTTACGATTCACCAACACCCTTAGGCAAATCGCAAATCAAGAGGTTGTTCACCCATTGGCTACCCAATGGTGGACTTTACTCTCTATCACCCTCTTCCTTCTAACATGTACAGGCCGCATTTACCTTTCCACCATTTCTTCTCCTTGGGCTAAGGAATCACATTCTTCAACCCCTGTCACCTCCAGTTCCACCTGCATTTCCATAAATCTGTCTGTAGTCTTGACCTCAAAATCCTCAAAACAAGCGTCATCATCTGTGGCATCCCCTGTTGGCCTAGCAACACTTTGTTGACAAGGCACCACCACATCCTAACTCAAAAAAACAGGGGCCGACACTGCACAATGAAATGTTGTCTTTCACCAACAATGCAAAGACGACAAAGAACATGATGATGATGTTGGGGGAAAAGAAAGGAAGTAGATGGAATTCAAGCTGCGGTAATTGCATCAGCAAGCTCTCGTAAGAAAATTCAAAAAGCCTTTGTTTTTAAGTGACCCCATTTTGTCATGGATATGTATGACATTCCCACGTGAACAAATTTAATATTCCATTGTTGTCTTTTATGTAAATGTAAATCCTTTTAGTGTTGCTCAACACCCTATTATGAGAAAATGGTTAACTTTAAAAATATCATAGAAGCTCCACAATGCTTCAAACCACCTCTGCATAACAAACTAAGAACCACTTTAATTGATAGGGCCTAGGCTAGGGTGGACCAAGAAATGCAAGGGCACAAATGAGCCTTAGGTTAAATATGGTTGTTCAATCATAAAGGAAGGTTGGATAGATAGGATCCACTACCCTTTGCTACAAGTAATAGTGAGCTCTCTTCAAAGTCCTTGCTTCCTAAACTCAATAGATTGCTCTACAAAGTTCAAAGACACAACTTTCTAATATGATATCCTTAGAGATGTTGTTGAGGAGGTAGCCTCAAATATTGTTCATGGGAGTTACAAATGCAACACTTGTTTATTGTTTTGGATGGTGCAAACCATTTCTGACATTTGTTTTGTACCACTTGTACGGTTCATGCATTGAACATTTGATTAAGGCATATGAGGAAGATTGATCAAACTTTTAAGAGAATTTCGTAAACTAGGTATTTGCAGATGTGTATTTGCAATCACCATAAATTTCTTGCTATATACACGTCACATGCACTATCGGATTCATTAAAACTAGCAAAAACAAGGTACGCTTTTTGTTTTATTTTAAATGAAGACATGATTTAATATAAAGAAGTAATACGCACCATAGTTACATATAATGATTGGGGGAGATGGAGTGCATCTAAAAAAAAGAGGGCAAAAAAATCTAAAAGGCTACGTGCTTCACAAGCAATGGTGCAAAGAACTGGAATATATGATGGAAATGCTACTCCTTGTGAGAGGTGGTGTATTACTCAACTCCCTTTTGCATATGGTCGTCCTATGCTTTGAAACGTATATAGTCTAAAGAAAGGACTGGTAAAATCCCATCTTTGAAAGATGCAGAGATAGGGTAAGGATTCATATTAGCTTTGTCAAAGATGTATCCTCCAAAATAATGTGATTAGAATATCCTTTGTTTTGTCCAGAAATTAGAGATGGTGTATCACTCAACTATCCTTTGCATATGGCAACCTATGGTTTGAAACATAAATAGTCTAGAGAAAGGGCCAATAGGATCCCACCATTGGAAGATGCAGAAACCAAGCAAGGATCCATGGCATCTTTGTCAAATATGTATCTTCCAAAAGAGGCCAATGTGATTAGAAGACAATTCCTTTCCTTTGTTTTGTTGAGAAATAAATGTGTCAAATTTGGCACAAGAACATAGGGCAACAATGGCCCAATCAATCCAAGCTGCCAATTGATGATGCATGGAGATCCAGCTCCAAAGATTCATCATTTGGTTGTTAGAATATTGTCCCAAGTTGTTATCTCTACATGTGAGAGCAATTCAAGCACATATTCAACTCAATGAAAATGAATAGGCTAGTTGCAAAGAAGGCATAAAGGTTTGTTTGCATATATAGCAACCTATGACTACTAGGGCGGAATCAGTTGTCATGTCCAATAGTCCAGACTCCAATCAAGTGTCACAATAGAGGATACACAACTTGATGAAGAGGATGAGGTTAGCCGAAACATAGATGGATTATACGACAATGTTCACATGCTGATATAAAAAAGCACACGAACATTGCCACTCAATGATGGTGATCTAAATCTTGATGCACCACTTGATAGTATCCATGCAGCTAATGATGAAGCCATGATAATGTCATTACGCATTTTGACATTTATAATTTTGTTTCTTGAATCCTAACATACATGTGTTATGAACCATAAATATTTGTTGGAAATAATGAAAATTCACACAATATTGATTGTAACCTTGTGCAAGATGTCAAGCACGGAAATCTAACTAAGCGTTTTAACAAACCACCCATGGCTTTGTGTGATGGAAAATTGCGAAAGTCTAAAGTTGCGACAAGAAAGTGCAGATCACATAGACATGAGTTGAAACAGTCAGTTTCCAATGTGGCATAAGTGTATAAGGGAAAAATTGTTCCCTTCAACTTTGATCAATGATAGAGTCAAATTGGATCACCAAGAAGCACACGACTAACAAAAATCATTAAGATAGTTATTTGGAGTTGGAATCCCTAAGATTAAGTAGCAGTGCATGGATCCAAGAGCATGGATCTAAAGCCCTAAACACTAAGTACACAAATGGGTCAATCGAATTTGAATCATAATGAACAAGGGACTTCAGATTTGCTAACATAGGAGTTATCATGGGCTTGCAGTACATTATCTTAAATCTCTTCAGAATCTCGACTGCATACTTACCATGTCTAAGGAAAACTTCCCTTGGACTTTGCCACACCTCTAGACCCAGAAAGTAGTGCATCAAGCCAATGTCCTTCATGTCAAATTATCTCACCAACTATGCCTTGCACCATTCTATGAGTTTCTTTTAACTTCTTGTAAGTATAAGATCGCCTGCATACAAGACTAAAATAAGCAAGTTAGAATGATCAACCAAATAGTAAAGATTAAAATAAGTTTCTATCTTAATGAAACCCAAACCTAAAAGATACTCATCGATCTTGGAGTACCATGCACGTGGTGCCTATTTCAACCCATAAAGGGCCTTCTTCAACCTGCAAACATGGGTCTCACACACATGCACCTCAAAGCCTCTTAGTCGGTCTATGTATACCTCCTCCTCAATCAACCCTTTAAGAAATGTTGTCTTTACATCCATTTGATATAAACTTCGATCAAAGACTACTGCTAAAGACATAATAAATCCCATAGAGGTATACCTAACAACGAGAGAAAAAGTCTCCTTATAGTCAACTCCCTCTTTCTGGGAGAACCCTTTAGCCATACACCAAGCTCTATATTTCTCTATATTGTCATCTTCTACACGCCTAACCTTGTACAACCACCTAGAGGTCAATCATTGACTTTCCCTCTAGTTTAGGCACTATCTCGCACACATCATTTTTCATTATGGAGTTGTAATCCTCCATCGTGACATTCTACCATACCTACTTCCTTGTTGCCTCCTCATAACTAGAAGGTTTTGTATCAATAATGGAAGACATTAGTGCAACATAACTAGGGAACCTTTTAGAAGGATGGCTTACCCAAAAGAAACTAGATGGAGAACCAACTTGCTTTGCGGTGTCCTACAATGCCTAGGTGAGCCATCTAGACTTTTTGGCTGAACTGGAAGCTAAAGAAGCACCTCGTACACCTTCGAAAGCTTGTTGATCTCAAACTATTTTTTCTTATTTCTACAAATATGATTTTGGATAACAAGCTCTTCTAACTCCATGGTCACCACTAGAGGTTCCTCAAACTTAAAGGACCATGCATCCTCATCAAACTTGACATCTTTGCTTGAGATGGAATATAGACTCTGTAAGCTTTTGAGGTCTCACTATAACCTACATAGTACAAAGATGCTCTTCAGACTAGAAGATTCCAACTTGGTCCTTTTCTCACTAGAAATATGAATGTAGACAAGACAACCAAAAATACGAAGATGTGATACCTAAGGCTTCTCACCTTTGTGAATGCCTCCTCTAATGTCTTGTCCTTCGAAAGTCGGTGAGGACACCTATTCAAAACATAGATAGTTGTAAGACATGCTTTTGCCCAAAGACACATGGGTAAATCCAGATCATGAATCATGGATTTGGTTGTTCCTATGATAGATCTATTCTTCCTCTCTACAACCCCATTCTGTTGAGGGTTGTAGGAAACTTTCAATTCCTACTTGAATCTTGCTTCCCTGCAAAAGGTATCAAACTCCTTGGAGGTATACTCCGCTCCGTAGTTAGACCTTCACACCCTAATCTTTTTACCTGTTTAATTTTCTAAGAATCTTAAACTCTTGAAAGTTGAAACTTCCCGAAGACCTAATCCTTTGTCTTCATGAAGTAAATCCAGGACTTCCTAGAAGAATCATCAAGAAGAGATGCATAGTAAATGTTACCTAATAAGAAAGCTCGAGCCATGGGTCCACACACATCTGAGTGGATTAGGTCAAGAATCTCTCTTGACTTATGCTGGCTACCAGGAAAAGCAGCCTTCACACGCTTGCCAAGTGCACAACCCTTCCACACTCCTTTCTTATCAACCTTGAAGTCTAGCAATCCCTACACCATGTTCTTTAAGATTGGCAAAGCTCCATGGTGTAAGTAACCTAGTCTCTTGTGCCAAAGCTCACACAAGTAGTCATTGTAATGCACTAGAGTTCTCACAAGACTCCCCTGCAATCTATATAGACCACCCTCACAAACACCTCTTGCCAACACTTGACCAAGATCCAAGCATCTCTTTCGAATGAGGACTTGTTGATCATCGAACTTAGCCATATGTCCAAGATTTGTCATCACTAAAACTAGAAGGATATTTTTAGTTAGGCCAGGTACATACAAAACACTAGGAAGCTCAAGGATATCACCTGATGGCATCTGGAATGAGATGGATCCCACTCCTTCAACTAGATAAGTGGCATCATCACCAAGTTCCATTTGCATGCTTGCCTCCTGCTCCTGAAGTTTGTTGAAGAACCCTCTTGTCAAAAGTCATATGTTTAGAAGCTCCACTATCCACATACCAATCGACACCACACATGGTGCTAGATGACATGCATGAGACCATAGAGAAGTGTGTCTCGAGAGTGGATGAAAGCTCATCCACTCTAGTTGTTGCTTATGCACTCCCTGCATATTATTTTCCTGCTACTACTTGCCCTTCCCTTCTTCTCATGACACTAAGAAACAAAGTGCCCAAACTTCTAACACTTGAAGCACTTGATGTGGCTCAAGTCTTTCTTTCCCTGGTTAGAGGAACCTGAATCCTCTTTCTTCCCTTTCTTGTTTCCCTTCTTCATTTTACAAATGAGGACAAGATTATGCTCCTCCTCCTCCTCCATACCTACAACAGTCTCCAGTCTCGTCTCCTCCTAGATGAAGTCATCCCATAGCCTCTCGAAAGTGAGCAACTTATTCCAAGCAAACCCCACAAACAAAAGGTTGCCAAGAAGATTAGAATCCGTTTTAATGTGATGGGTACTAGCACTTCACCCTTCACTTCCTCTCCAACTGCTACAAGTTGATCATGGAGTTCAATAATCTTCATCAAGTGGGTAGCTACGGTATCTGTCTTGCTCATCCACGTGGCTCTAAGCTTATTCCTCGACAACATCTTTCGAATAATGTTCTCACTTTAATAAAGAGTGACTAGAGCCTCAAACATGTCATTTCATATGGTCTTCCTAGCAATGTGGGGAATCAACTGATCCTTCACAGAGTCAAGGATGAATCACCTGACATTGGCCATCTTCCTTTTATGATCTGCCAACAACACAGGATCAGTAGGCTCTACAAGTAGTTTCTCAACAAAGTCCCACAAATCCTGCTCCTTCAACAACATCTTTACCCAACACTTCCACAGGATGAAGTTAGAGGGGCCTTCCAATCTGTCTTCATATCTAAGAGTAAATGTAGTCACTGCTGCACTGGAATATTCTGCTAAACAAAACAGATCAGCAACCTAACAAAAAAAACTACAACCTGATCACAGGTCCACTGTGCTTTTCTCAAGCACAGATCACGGGCATCTCACCCCTGAAACCTCCCGACGGCTCCCTCTCACATGTAGCAGCCCTACTATCCATTCAAGGATTCCTACAAGGTATCAAAAAACCACTCTGATACCATGAAGATGTCTTCTAACTCATGGTAAACAGATTCTACACTGTAATACAATTCCTACAAGAAACTTAAAAAACAGCTGAAGAAAGAACCTATCAAAACAGATCTGTAATAAATGCTAGAACCTATGAAGACATGTTGTATAAAACAATGAACAGAATTCAGTAGATGACTGTTAAAACCTGTCACTGCTTTTATTAATTCTAAACATAAAAAATCTGCTAGACGAAAAATACACCTAAACTGCTAGCTGCTAGACTCAAAACTCTCTGAATAATCCGTACCTCTGCCCTCTCTCTTATAGATCTGAGAAGGGCTTATAGGGTTTACAAAAATAAGTTTGCATGTGACTCAAACTCAGAAATAGAATTTGTTTTAGCTTAAGTCAAACTCAGAATTAAAACTTACTAAAAATAAAGCCAAACTGAATTTTATTTTTATTTTGACTCTTAGTCTATCTTTAACTGGTGGCACATGCTTCTAAGATTAGCTGGTAGTGGCGCATGCCTTATCTAAGGCTAGCTGGCTGGCGCATGCCTTATCTAAGGCTAGCTGGCGCATGCATGCATGTGCCCTCTCCCTCTGGAACTCAAGAGTGATGTGCCTCCTTGAGAACTGTGATGTGCCTCCTCCTTGAGAACAATGATGCATCCTCAATAGCTTCTACAGGACATGATACGGTGCCGCTGAACAGGTGCCCAGATCTGCTACTGTAGAAGACTGTCCGAGGTACTTTCACTAACATCATTGGCCTCTGTTCATTATAGTTTGTTGGTTGCATCCCTGTGTCGGAAGGGAATAACCTTGTGCCAAGCCTGCATAGGCATGCTGTTTTCGAGCTGCTGGGAGAGCTTAACCTGCACCACAGTACTTTCAAATAACTGTGTCAACTATCTGCCTTGTAACCACTATCATACCCAGTACAGTGGATATTCCTACAGCTTTCTTCATTCTATAAGCACTCAGCAGTTAGAAGCCTATGAGAGGTGGGCTGTTTCCCTTCTAGTCTACCTAACTTATGAAGTCTCGACTCTCGAGGTCTCTGTTTTTATGGGCAGGATTGTTTCTTCCAACTTAACAATAATATCAGTATTTCTGCAAGAAAAAATTTAAATGGCAAATTGTTCTAACAAATGTTTTCTATCATTTTCATCGGGTTGGCATAAATTCGAACTTCATTTTGGCTACTTGCATGATAGTGATGTAATAGACAAGTGGGCGTCGTGATAAAAACAATTACATATAATATTGCAAGAAAAAGTTATCGACACAAAGCTAAATGCTTCATTATTTTCTAAACAAGCTGGCAATTGTTTCTTTCGAATTGACAAGGTGCATTAAAGCAGCAATATTAAATCAATTGTGACAAATATAATGGCTATGTGGATGTCACATGGCACAGAATATAGATTCAAAAGCCAAAGGCAGGGTGTACCCAAGTTTGGGGAATTGGGCCTCAATCACTAAGGGAGGTTGGCTTTACTGTGTCCATCTATTAGGGGCTCTATATGGTACCCTGTATTCACCATGTTCTAGAAACGTGGTTTTAAGGAAAGGCCCTGATAATCGGACAGTGGTCCATTCTGAGATGCTTTTTTATGTTTTTGTTTGATATCAGCAAAAGAAAAATCTGATATTCTGATAACTCCTTTCTCAAACAATCTTCTTGGTAACAGAATTGATCAAGCATTGTTGACAAAAAACAATTGCCATTAAGAAGGCATTGCAAGTACCCAACAACAACGTAAGTCTGGACTCCTGTTGAGGGAGATGCGGTCACAATCTCCAAGAACACTTGGCTTACCATTCATCCTATGTTGAGCACTATATACGGTGCCCATCGTTTATATTTTACAGAACAAGCCCCGACAGTTTGATAGCGATCCGTGTGGCATGCTCTTCTTAAGTTCAAGTTTGATATCTTCTGGAATCATGAGATACGGATATACTCGACAGTATACCTATAAATAGGGCAGAGTGATGAAATTCATGATACAGCAATCAATTTGTTTAGTGTCCCTGAATTATCTTCTGCCATTCAAGTATCCGGTTGCAGTTTGATCTCTTTTCAAACTATAAAATACTAATAAACTCAACGACATAATTCAAACGATAGATAATAAGTCGCTAACACTAATGACAATACAATATAGTTACGAACTTCAAAAAACAAGAAATACATACCGAGACTCGGTCCTTCAGTTTCTGGACCTTGGCAGAAAGATTGGTCATCCTGTGTCTGGAAACCTCGGCCTGAGGCACCATGGTGGATATGGAATACCTTCTATCCAATGGAGGGCTCTTGCTGTATGAAGTGGGCAGCACAGCTTTGCCCCAATCATTCTCCACGTCCTCATCATCACACATCTCAAAAGACTTCCTTTTCTCAAATCCGGGGAGCTGCCAACTCCACCTTCCTGCTGCTGAGTCTCCCATTTGAGTCTGTCTATCGATCTTGAGACTTTGATATATCTAAATTCTATTCTAGCAGGACTTTTCCTTCGTTACGGTTCCAGATCCAACGTCCGCTTAGGATCAAATGCGGAAAGTTTCAATACCCATGAGAAAGGAGATGAATATTGGGGCGCCCAACAAGAAACACGTGAACTTAAATGCAGAAAATGCCATGGCCTCCTATTCGCTGATAACCCATATGAATACGGGGATATCCAACAACCATTTGGAATTCACTTCAGAAAACGCCAATTTATGTCATCCACGAGATCCTAAATGAATGTGGGGGTATCCAAGAAGACCCACCTCAAATTACATGCAGAAAAAGTCACTCGCAGATAGCCCAAATGAGTATAGGTATTCCTGTGAAAACAAAAATGCAGAAAATTTAAACAAGGGCTCTCAATGCCTGTTGCCGAATAAGAACCCACATGAACTATGAGAATCCCCAGAGCCTGCCTAAAGAAGTGGCGGCACCCTACCCCTCTCTGACCCTTGTGGAGGGCAATTCAGATAGGGACTCGAACACATTACCCTAACCTATACCCAACCAATGATTATCATTGTTACTTTGTTAACTTTTTGCATTGTAACAGAAGTTCAGCCTCTGGACCCTCTGTCTCTGCCTTTTGTCGATTCTTTCCATCTATTGATTCTGTTTTTCTATTCATTTTTTCCCTCCTTTTTTTTCTCGCTGCGGACTGTTACTGGGGCTTCCTTCTACCCCACCTCCTTTTCCTGCCTTGCATTTTTTTTTGTGAGGACCCGATGTTTTTTGGGTTCCCGCACTCCACTAATCTCCTTCGTGTTCCAGTTGAGTTAATTAATAAATACAAGAGCACTGAAGCATCGAACTCTCTCACTGACCCATTTCGTGGTGATGGTCTCTTTCCTATTTTCGCGGGTATTCAACAACACCTTTAGCTCTATTTTTGGTGGAATTTGTTTCCATGATAATCTTTTATCGGTGTATTTTAATTTGGAGAAGGTTTGATGTTTTAAATTTTCAATGGGTGATTATTGTTAAAATTGTAATTTAAAATTCATAAATTATTGTTTTTAATATAAAATTGATGCAGTGTCTTCAAATACCTTTATTGTAATTGGATTGTGCAATATTGGCATACTTGTAATTCTATAAGTCTAAAATGGTTTTTATTAAATTTTAGGTCAAAAGTATTGATTTCTCCTCAAATTATTATGAGTAATTGAAAAAAAGACTAATTTAATTTGGCAAGCTATTTAATGCAAATTATTAATAAATATTGAGTGACCTATTTGATTAATAAACTCTTAAAATGGGAGAATGATTGAATAGGAACATAATATGGTAGTTATATTTAAGAAAATTCAATGAATGGAAAGAAAATACAAAATAATGATGCGATAAAGGATGGAGCAAGATCTACAATTCATAGACTACTTTGATGATTCCTTGTCTAAAGCTGACATATTTGTTTCTCGTTCATTTGGTGTGTCCCTAGGAGAACCACTATTGGGGCCCGTGGGGGGCATGCTCCCTGAGGCTTTCACTTATCAAAAAACCTTGGATAAAGTGGACGTGGTGGATGTTGATCTCAAATATGAGGTCTTTTCGAGTAGGGTACATTCGTATGCAAAAGTTTGTCAGGTGGGAGCTTCGGCTAGTGATTTAGCGGAGGATTTGTACTCCAGAGAATTAACGAGCATTCAAGCGACACCCTTCCCAAATATGGAGCGAAGTATTGTCTCTAGTAAACCCCTCGAGGTTCATTCCATTGTTGTTATCCCTGGTTCAAATTCTAGTGCCTTATGCCATGATTAGGAGCCAAGAGATGGTGAAGATGGGGTTGGTTTTGATGGGTCAAGATTGTTAGAGGAGGATTTTAGCGGAGGTGAGGGTCTTTGGTTTGGGAAAGGTCGGAAGAAACACAAGAGGAAAGTGATTAAGTCTCAGGGTGGCACACTGAAGTTGGTGATGGGAGAAGACATTAGGGTGTAATAGATAGGACTTCTCTTAGGCAAGACCTTAGAGGGAAATTTTATGGGTTGCAGGGTTGTCATGGGTTGGCTTAATGACTCGCTTCAGGTGGAGTGGGTGGCATTGCTCAGCTATGGGTCAATTTTCGCATGCTTGCTGAGGGATGGATGGGTTTTATATTTTGCGCGGATGCTAAAGAACTGATCCAGGTGGATATCGATGGCCACCCACCTATTCCACTGGCTCGAAAAACTGTTTTCCACCTTGGCAGTTTTTCGGGTTCCAAACTTTCGAGGTCGTTTTGAGGCCCTAAAAGACGTTTTTTGGGGATTTGCAGCCCAAGTGATTGAAAATGGCATTGACTTGGGCTAATCAAAAATTGTTCTTCTCGTTTAGACCTTTCCAACGGGCTATCGTGCGCCTAAAACGGATATCATATGCAAAAGTTACGACCCTGGGAAGTTGATGTACTAACTTACCCAAACGGGGCCCACATGACTTTTGGCGCTTCATCTCCTAGGGTTAGGCTTTTGGATGTCTAGGGTTTTTGACATTCATGTTTATTGTAAAAGGCCTTCAGAGCCTCATTGTAACCATCTTATTGCGAACGAGCGCAGTCGTCACATCTCTTATCAGAGATAAGCTGCCACCATTCCAGCAAGCTTTTTTCCGCTGCATTTTACAGTTTCAACTTATTTCCTTATTGAATAGAAAACCAGTTTTATTGTATCTCTATTATTTTGTGTTAAGCATCTTTTAATAATCTGTATTCATTTCGTTATGTTCATAAAATCTGGATCAGTGGTATCAGAGTGGTATGCTCCTTGTCGTCTTAATGCATGTCCCCAACAAGGTCAAGGTACAAAGAATTGGGTCTCGAGCTTGTTTCTCTTGAGGACAAAGCTCTCGCACGCCCAAGCGACCTCTCATGGCAGGAGAAAATAAATATGACGGGATAGGAGATCCTTTCAAAAATTTGCTTGAGGAAGCCCTCATGCAACAGAGGAACGAAATGATGGATAGTTTCGCGCAAATCCTTTGGCGGCTACCAACAGAGGACGCATCTTCCTCAAGCAGAGGCGTCGCCCCCTTCAAGGTACAAATCAACTTTGATATTCCTATATTTGAAGGTCAGATAGATGTAGATGTTGTAGACAAGTGATTGAATCTACTAGAAGGGTATTTTTATGTGCATAACTTTTTGAATAGAGAAAAGATTACTTTTGCGCTCCTCAAAGTCGTTCCCCGTGTCAAAGATTGGTGGGAAACTTTTTGTGAGAAAAAGGAAATAGAGGAACCCTCGTTATTTACAATCACGGCCACCTGGGAATCCTTTAAGGATGTTATTAAGGAAAAATACTACCCTGTCGGAAGTTATGACAACTTGTATACCAAATAGACCACACTTCGCCAAGAAAGAGACCAAGCAGTGCCAGAGTTCACAAATATTTTCCATACCTTGCGCACCAAGTTGGGTATCAAAGATTCAGAGCGACATATGGTGCTCTGCATAGATACATCCAGACCGAAATGAAATTTCTTGACATCTCGTCCTTGGGCGCGACCTACCAATATGTCGTCAAAATCGAGCAGAAGCTCAAACAAAAGACGCGGCAATTTGGGCCTAGGAACCCCTCACAGCAAAAACCAGGAAAGGGTGGCCCCAACCCACAGAACAAAGGACGGAGCAAAGATGGACAGTATCAAGACAACCAGTCCAAACCACAAGCAAAGAAGGACACTAGAAAGACAAAGAAAGATATTGGGAAGTGGTGCGACTTCCATAAGAGTCCTTCGCATAACACTGCTGACTACCGCTCAAAGCAGTCGCGGGTGGCCGAAGTTAAAGCCTTTGAATCAAATGTGGGTTATGACTATGAGTCAGAACCAGAAAGGGGAAGACAGATCATTGACCCGAAACCCAGTGCCACCATTGCTACCACCAAGCTCCAGCCTGGTGAACCAAACAAGCTAGAAGAAGGAGAGCACCTCTTTCATTCACAGATGTGGGTAAAAGGCACCCCGTTGCACTTCATATTTGATAGTGGTTGCCAGAAGAACCTCATCTCAGCAAAGTTCATCAAGAGGCTAGCCCTACCGACATCATCGCACCCACAACCCTACACCATTGGATGGCTCTGCCAAAGAAGCGATCTCTGCGTCAACCAACAATGTCAATTGTCGTACGGCATCAAGTCATTCAAAGATGAGGTATTGTGTGATGTTTCTCCTCTCGAAGTTTGTAATGTTCTTTTGGGACAACCTTATTTATGGAAATGTCATGCGGTATATGAGTTTAGGCCTCGTAGTGTTATTATTACTTTGAACAGGAAATTGTACAGGATACCTGAGGCAACCCCTCCTAGTGTAATTTCCTTGATCTCTGCCAAGCAATGCAGGCAGGTCATCTCTCAGACCGAGAAATTTGTCTTCTTCGTTATTCGCTCTCACAGTGAGCAAAAGATCGCAGACACATCTAGGGCCTTTGCGGTCAATCTCTCCACACAACAAAAGCAACTAGATAAGGTCATGGAAGAATACTCGAATATCTTCTCCTCTCCTATCGGGGTACCTCTCCACTGCCTGGTCAAGCATCCCATCGATCTGACCCTAGGCGCGTCGCTACCCAATGGGCCAGTCTACCACCGCTCTCTATTAGAAAACGAGGAGATCAAGAGGCAGATCCAAGAAATGCTCCACAAGGGGCACATCTCTCCCAGCTCATCGCCTTGTGGCAGCCCAATCGTGCTGGTGCAAAAGAAAGATGGGACCTGGCGACTCTGCATTGATTATCGGGCCCTGAATAAAATTACATTCTGAAACCAGTACCCGATTCCCTGAATAGACGACCTCCTTGATCAGCCCACAGGGGCCAAATACTTCAGTAAGATTGATTTGAAGTCTAGCTACCACCAGGTCCCAATAGAACAAACAAATGTATGGCAGACTGCCTTCAAGTCAAAAGAAGGTATTTTTGAAAGTGACGACAACCTCCCCTCTCCTCTCCTTCGGGGCTGACTCAACCTCCCGGTTTAGGATCGTTCGATATCTGAGTCGGAGCGACTCCTTATATTCCTCCTTGGAACCCAAAACTCTATCACCGGTCCTTCCCTTTTCAGGTGCGGGTTAAGTGATACCCGCAAACCCTCTCCTTAGTGTTTCCTAAGTTTAACGTCAACATGCTAGCTCTCTGGGCTAGACCTCCTTCTTGACGTGACCACGGACTATGACCATGGGTCGACTCCCTTCGTGATCCTGTGCTTCGGAACTTTCATGAGCTTCTTACTCTCTTATCCCCGATTTCGGAATTGGCGAATTCTTCGGGACTAGATCTACAATCCACCTTCTCCTGGCGACCAACGCTGTGATCAACTCGTGAGTTCGAACTTCGTGAGTCCTCTCTTTTCCCAATTGTGAATCAGCGAAATGTTGATCTCTCGCCACGCGTCCTATCCCAATGGACGACTAAGATCACTTCGGCCCTCCACTCTTCGAGTGTTCTCCTCTTGACTTTTCTCCGAAGGGTTCCTCCTCCGAAATGCATGGATCTCTACCACGTGTCCTCCTGGATCCAATGGTCTAGAATCACTTCACGTTTCACAACTTCGCGAAGATCCTTCGTTTGCTCTTGGAAAATCTTCTGAAGTTCTTAACTCCTGAATCTCTCGATCTTCTGCCACCTGTCTCCTCCTCGATAGGCGACTTCTCACTGTCTTTGGGACTTCGGTAAGTCCTTGGCTCCTTTGCACACTTAGTGCAAATTCTCCTTTCGAGACTTAGGTTATTCTCGAACTCCTTCTGCACTCCTTACAGAACTCTGCGTGGGCTCTTTTGTGACTTTGCTTGGCTTGAAAACCTTCAAAGTTCCTCGTTCCTTGGTGAACTTTCTCGTGCCCTCTTGGCAACTTCTCACTCTTCCTCCTGAGCTTGTAAGTTGGGATTACAATACCTTTGGAGCACTCCTTGCGCTTGGCTCAGTTCTTCGACGACTTCTCTCTTAGCCTTATGGAAAGGTTTAGGGCATCTCCTTTCCTTTGTCGATGCACTCTTGCAAAGCCTTCCTTCCTCAAAATGTTCAGTAATTTTGAGAGTCTCCTAAGGGTAACAACACTTCCAATCGTGTTTCCCTTGTGCAAGCTCGCACTAGCTCTATGCCCTCCTGACAGAGTGTTCAGTAACTTTGCATTGTGCTTCCTCCCACACAGTCTTTCTTTCCAAGGTACTTAACCACCTTGAAATTTCCCCATGAGTCTGTGAATTAACACAGTATTCCCTCCTGGCAGTCTCTCTTCTGACTCCACTGAGTTCAGACACGCACTCCTTGCGTCAGCTCACAAAGTTTCCTCCCTCTGTCTCGCACTCCTTGCACTTAGCCTAGAGAACCAGACTTAACCCAACACACTCGCGAATAAAAAACTGTATCTCTATCCCTGCAGACGATTTCTAACGTTTATCTACAATTCAAAGACATGCAAATGACATTCATAACATAGAACCCATTACACAGAAATGTAAAACAAGAAAAACTGTCATTTTCTATTAATGGTGGAATGTCGAATTACAATAGTGGAGTCTGAGCTACAACTGAGTCTCGGGTCTTTGTATTTCTCCTCCTGTCGAACTCTATCTTAGATACCGCCCTTACTCTCTAACCTCTATTTTGAAACAATACAACAATTTATACAAGAGGGACTCAACAAGCTTCCCTCGCAAGTTAAACTAGTGGTGTCAAATCACCATTCAAAATGCCCATCGAAAGGGCAAATTACAATGATGGAAATCTCCTCCAAATCATATGCAGATCCCTTATGTCATCGACCACTTAATGGCAACCTTATCTCCAGCTTTTGTGAAAGCACAATTTGGCTTTTCTAGCTCGTTCTCATTAAATGCCTTAATGACGCCTTAGATTCTCGAGGCAAAATGAGAGGGTGGTGCCTCTCCCTTCCTTGAATGTGCACCACGCGTGTTAATTAGATGGCACGTGCCGAGGTGGAGTGATGCTCCTGCATCATACTCCACAGCTACGAAAATCATGAGCTCCTGCTCATGAGCTTTCCAGCATGGTTGAAATCCTTCTGGATCCCAAACTTTCTCTTGGAGTTGTCTCTCGGCTCCTCTGCTTCGCTGCTCCTAGTCCTACTTCATTCCCGCTGCTCGTGCAGGTTCCTTTCTGTCAATTTTCCCATTGTTGACCGCCTTTGTTGCAGAACTCAACATCAGCTTCTTGATCTCCTCAATCACCTCGTCCAGCTGCTCCATCGGCTGGCTCTCCTTTTGCAGACTAGCTCGCTGCACTTCTCCCTTGTCTCGGAGAAAATCACATCGATTTCCCATGTTATCTTCTTCATCTCTTGTGGCTCTAACTTGCCACTTTGTTGCAACCTCCACTTCTGCAATCTTCTCATTACTAAGTTGCGACTCAGCTATTCCTTCTGACAGATTGACTCTTGTCAGTCCTCCGGTTGGTTCCACTCCATTTTCCTCCAGCTGCTTCTCGTGCTGGTATGATCCTCCATCTGCTTCTATCTTACCATGTTGGATGTGCATGCTTTGCACTATCACCCTTCTCTCTAAGGATTCCAATTTCTCACACAGATCAACAAAGTCTATGATGTCTGCATCCTCTTCTACTGCAGACTTTAGTGCAACAGCCATCTCTTGTTCAACTTCCTGGCTTAAAACGTCGAGCAATTTTATTGAATGCTCTTCTCCTTCTATTGGGGCAGACATTAGTGTTTGTTCCTTCTCCTCCTTTTTGGCAGTCTCTGCTAGCTGTCTTTTTGTTGCAGCTTCTACAACGCATGCTCTGGCCTCAACTGGGATGCTTGGCAGGAATACCTCAATTCCCCCAATGATCAAAATACTCCTCTGACCTTCCTCCGTTGTGATGGAAGTATTTAAATTCTCATCATCTTCATTCGCATGGCCTACAAATCCACATGAATCTTCATATAGATGATGTCTCTCCCTTTCACTTGTCAGTACCCCTTGTTGATATGAACTCTTAGTTGGGTTTACCTCCTCTCCCTTGCCCACCTGACATTCTGGGACTTCATTTCTGCCCACCTGGCAGTCTATGAGATCTCTCGCTGATCTCATCTCCTCCTCATCGCTGAGATTTCTCCCAGTTTATGGTTCATAGACGTGAACCACTTCCTCTGCGTCACTGAGGGTTTCAAATTCCCTTAGCCATCTTCTCCACTCCTGGCGCTGCCTTCTGGAAACCAATTGCTGGATAGGCCATTTTTCTCTCTGTTTCATTGGCCACTCATACCTCCAGTGCACCTTGGACTCTTGTTGCATTTTCATCCCTAACCTGTCCATCTCTGCCCTTATCTCATTGAGTTTTTTATCCATCTTTGCCTTGTTTTTCGTTGGTGGTTTTCTCTCTGACCACGCTTATAACCTTTAGCAACCATCTTCACCTTCCACCTGCCCTCCTGGCAATTATGTTGTTCATTATGCAACTAAGAGCATCTGTAGTTTCTCCTTCGCCTGAAATATACAGATGAAACTGCGCTCTGATACCACTCTTAACGCCAACCTCCCCTCTCCTCTCCTTCGTGGTTGGCTCGACCTCCCGATCTAGGATCGTTCGATATCTGAGTTAGAGCGACTCCTTCGATTCCTCCGTGGAACTCGAAACTCTATCATCGGTCCTTCCCTTTTCATGCACAAGTTATGTGATACCCGCAGACCCTCTCCTTAGCGTTTCCTGAGTTTAATGTCAACGCGCTAGCTCTCTGGACTAGACCCCCTTCTTGACGTGACCATGGACTATGACCGTGGGTCGGCTCCCTTTGTGATCCCGTGTTTCGGAACTTTCACGAGCTACTTACTCCCTTATCCCTGATTTCCGAATCGATGAATTCTTCAGGACCGGATCTACGATCCACATTCTCCTGGTGACCAACGTTGTGATCAACTCATGAGTTCGAACTTCGCGAGTCCTTTCTTTTCGCGATTGTGAATCAACAAAATGTTGATCTCTCACCACACATCCTATCCCAATGGACGGATATGGTCACTTCGTCCCTCCACTCTTTGGGTGTTCTCCTCTTGACTTTTCTCCGAAGGGTTCCTCATATGAAATGTGTGGATCTCTACCACATGTCCTCCTGGATCCAACGGTCCATAATCACTTCGTGTTTCGCAACTTCACGAAGATCCTTCGTTTGCTCTTGGCAAATCTTCTGAAGTTCTTAACTCCTGAATCTCTCGATCTTCTGCCACCTGTCTCCTCCTCGATGGGTGACTTCTCACTATCTTCGGGACTTTGGCAAGTCCTCGGATCCTTTGCACACTTAGCGCAAATTCTCCTTTTGAGACTTAGGTTGTTCTCGAACTCCTTCTACACTCTTTGCCGAACTCTGCGTAGGCTCTTCTGCGACTTTACTTGGCTTGAAAACCTTCAAAGTTCCTCGTTCCTTGGTGAAATTTCTCGTGCCCTCTTGGCATCTTCTCGCTCTTCCTCCTGAGCTTGTAAGTTGGGCTTACAATACCTTTGGCGCACTCCTTGTGCTTGGCTCAGTTCTTCGACGGCTTCTCCCTTAGCCTTATGGAAAGGTTTAAGTCATCTCCTTTCCTTTGTCGATGCACACTCGCAAAACTTTCCTTCCTCACAATGTTCAGTAATTGTGAGAGTCTCTTAAGGGTAACAACGCTTCCAATCGTGTTTCCCTTGTGCACGCTCGCACTAACTTGATGCCCTCCTGGCAGAGTGTTCTAGAGTGTTCAGTAACTCTGCACTATGCTTCCTCCCAGATAGTCTTTCTTTGCAAGGTACTTAACTACCTTGAAATTTCCCCCTAAGTCTGTGAATTAACCCGTTATGCCCTCCTAACAGTCTCTCTTTTGACTCCACTTAGTTCAGACACACACTCCTTACGTCGACTCATAGAGTTTCCTCTCTCTGTCACATACTCCTTGCATTAGCCTAGAGAACCAGACTTAACCCAACACACTCGTGGATAGAAAACTGTATCTTTATCCCTGCAGACGATTTCTAACGTTCATCTACAATTCAAAGACATGAAAATGACATTCATAACATAGAACCCATTACACGTAAATGTAAAACAGGAAAAATTGTCATTTTTTATTAATGGTGGAATGTCAAATTACAATAGTGGAGTTCGAGCTACAACTGAGTCTCGACTCTTTGTATTTATCGTCTTGGCCAACTCTATCTTAGCTAACCCTCTTACTGTCTAACCTCTATTTTGCAAAAATACAACAATTTATACAAGAGGGGCTCAACGAGCTTCCCTCGCAAGTTAAACTAGTGGTGTCAAATCACCATTCAAAATGCCTATCGAAAGGGCAAATTACAATGATGGAAATCTACTCCAAATCCGATGCAGATCCCTTCTGCCATCAACCACTTAATGGCGACCTTATCTCTAGCTTATGTGAAAGCACAATTTGGCTTTTCTAGCTCGTCCTCATTAAATGCCTTAATCACACCTTAGATTCTTGAGGCAAAATGAGAGGGCGGTGCCTCTCCCTTCCTTGAATGTGCACCACACGTGCTAATTAGTTGGCGTGTGCTAAGGTGGAGCGATGCTCCTGCATCAGAATGGCTGGTCATGCCCTTTGGTTTGACAAATGCTCCAACAACTTTTATGAGGATGATGGACAATATCCTACTACCTTTCACCAATACTTTTGTAGTGGTGTATCTGGATGACATCCTAATCTAAAGCAAGACTTTGGCGGATCACTTGCAGCATATTCAACAAGTTCTGCACACCGTACGGTAGCACAAACTATATGCAAACTTGGAAAAATGCTCCTTCAAAATGGACATGGTCCATTACTCAGGCTACATCATTGATAAGTATGGTGTGCATGTGGATGCAGCCAAGATCCAGGTCATTCGTGATTGGCCAACCCCAACCACACTCACTGAACTTCGGAGCTTCTTGGGACTCGCCAATTTCTATCACAGGTTTGTGCTAGGATTCTCTCATATCGCAAGGGCCCTCAACCAAGTAACTAGGGGTGGTAGTAAGGCAAAAATTGTGTGGGGCCTGTCCCAACAATAAGCCTTCGATGACTTGAAGAAGCATTTGTGCTCATCCCCAGTACTTTCATTACTAGACCTGCAACATCCATTTGAGATCGAGACAGATGCTTCAGACTATGTTGTGGGCGTTGTTCTCACTCAACACGACCACCCCGTGGCATATCATAGTGAGACACTATCAGATGTTGTCTGTAAGTACCCTACTTACGAAAAAAAAATGTACTCCATTGTGCAAGCCTACAACCAGTGGAGACATTACATTCTTGGGAAGGAGACAATCATCCACATTGATCACAAGCCACTACAGTTCATGCAGACCCAAGGAAAATTGCAGAATGATCGCCATCAGAAGGGTTCAACATACTTACAACAGTTCCACCTCAACATCAAGTATAAAATGGGAAGTACAAACCGACTTGTTGACTACCTCAAACGACCTCCAGTCGCGACACTCACCAATACGAGACAGACCCTGACTTCTCCACCACCTACCAAATGTTGGGCGCCAACTCATTGGTCGCTAATTTCCATCTCGAGGATGAGATGTTGTGTCGTCTGGGCCATCTCTGTGTTCCATCAAGTGAGCGTGCAAAGCTGATTTGGAAAGCTCACTATAGTCGGGTGGCAGGACACTTTGGCGTCGAAAAGACAGTGGCAGTGTTGCAGAAACATTTCTACTGACCGAAACTTCGACATGATGTCGGCAAGTAATTCGGGTGTTGCATCGCCTGCGCTATTGCCAAACCGACCACTAAGAAACAGGGCTTCTACACCCCTCTACCTACTCCTAACAGGCCGTCGGAATCCGCCCCATTGGACTACATGTCGGGCTTCCCATCCACCAAGAGGGGAAATGACCGTGTTGTTGTGGTTGTTGATCACTTTTCCAAGATGGCAATTCTAGCCACCTGCAAGAAGAACATCACAACAGAAGCCACTGCCAAGCTCTTCTTTGAACGAGTATGGGTAAATTTTGGGATCCCACAAACCATTATCTCAGACCGTGACAGTCGGTTCCTCAACTCATTCTGGTCGAGCCTTTGGTCACTGCTGGATACCAAGCTCACCAAATCCACTACCTTCCACCCACAAACAAATGGCCAAACTGAGGTCATAAATCAGATGGTCCTACATATCCTGCGCATGTACAATTCAAAACACCCCCGCACATGGGATGAGAGTCTTCCCTATGTCCAACATAGCTACAACTGAGCCCTGCATAGCTCAACTGGCCACAACCCCTTTCAGGTGAGGTTTGGATTCCAACCATTGGGCCCCCATGGATGTTGCTCTACCCCTAGCGACCACCTCGACCGACTCGTCCCCTGCTCTAGCAGACGCTGACAAAGCCACCAGGTTCATTGAGTGGAACCCAGAAAGGGGAAGACGGATCATTGACGCGAAACTCGGTGCCACTCTGAGTCAAAACCAAAAAGGGGAAGACGGATCATTGACGTGGAACCCAGTGCCATAGTTGCTACCACCAAGCTCCAGCCTAGTGAACCAGACGAGCCAGAAGAAGGAGAAAGCCTCTTGCTTTCACAGATGTGGGTAAAAGGCACCCTGCTACACTTCATCTTTGAGAGTAGTAGCTAGAAGAACCTAATCTCAGCAGAGGTCGTCAAGTGGTTTGCCCTGCCGACAACGCCACACACACAACCCTACACCATTGGATGTCTCTGCCAAGGAAACAATCTCCACGTCAGCCAACAATGTCGACTGTCATACGACATCAATCCCTTCAAAGACGGGGTATTGTGTGATGTTGGTCCTCTCAAAGTTTGTAATGTTCTTTTGGGACAACCTTATTTATGGAAACATCATGCGATATATGAGTTTAGGCCTCATAGTGTTATTATTACTTTGAACATGAAATTGTACAGGATACCCGGGGCAGTCCCTCCTAGTGTTATTTCCTTGATCTCTGCCAAGAAATGCAGGAAGGTCCTCTCTCAGACCGAGAAATTTGTCTTCTTCATGATTCGCTCTCAGAGTGAGAAAAAGATCGCATTCACATCCAGGGCCTTCGTGGTCGATCTCTCCACACAACAGAAGCAAGTGGATAAGGTCGTGGAAGAATACTCAAATATTTTCTCCTCTCCTACCGGGGTACCTTTGCACTTTGAGGTCAAGCATCCCATTGATCTAACCCCAGGTGCACCGCTACCCAATGGGCCAGTCTACCACCGCTCTCTGTTAGAAAACAAGGAGATCAAGAGGCAGATCCAAAAACTGCTCCACAAGGGACATCCATCCCAGCTCATCGCCTTGTGGGAGCCCAATCGTGCTGGTGCAGAAGAGAGACAAGACCTGGCGACTCTACATTGATTATCGGGCCCTGAATAAAATCACAATCTGAAACCAGTATCCGATTCCCAAATCGACGACCTCCTTGATCAGCCCACGAGGGGGAAAATACTTCAGTAAGATTGATTTGAAGTCTGGCTACCACAAGGTCCCAATATAATAAACAGATGTATGGAAGACTGCCTTCAAATCAAAATAAGGTCTTTTTGAATGGCTAGTCATGCCCTTTGGTTTGACAAATGATCTAGCAACTTTTATGAGGATGATGGATGATATCCTACGACCTTTCATCACTACTTTTGTAGTGGTGTATCTGGAAGACATCTTCATCTACAACAAGACTTGGGTGGAACACTTGCAACATATTCAGCAGGTTCTGCACACCCTGCGGTAGCATAAACTATATGCAAACTTGGAAAAATCCTCCTTCGGTATGGACATGGTCCATTAGTTAGGATACATCGTTAATCAACATGGTGTGCATGTGGATCCAGCCAAGATCCAGGTCATCCATGACTGGCCAACTCCAACCACACTCACTGAACTTTGGAGCTTCTTGGGCCTCACCAATTTCTATCACAGGTTCGTGTTGGGATTCTCTCATATCGCATGGACCCTCAGCCAAGTAACCAGGTATGGCGGTAAGGAAAAATTTGTGTGGGGCCTATCCCAACAACAAGCCTTTGCTGAATTGAAGAAGCATTTGTGTTCATCCCCGATACTTTCATTACCAGACTTGCAACATCCCTTTGAGATCGAGACAGATGCTTCATACTATGTTGTGGGTGTCGTTCTCACTCAACACGGCCACCCCGTGGCATATCATAGTGAGACACTATTAGATGTTGTTCGTAAGTACACTACTTATGACAAAGAAATGAACTCCATTGTCCAAGCCTACCGCTAATGGAGACATTACATTCTTGGGAAGGAGATAGTCATCCACACTAATCACAAGCCACTACAATTCATGCAGACCTAAGGGAAATTGTAGAATGACCGCCATCAGAAGTGGTCAACATACTTACAACAGTTCCACCTCAACATCAAGTATAAAACAAGAAGTACCAACCAAGTTGTTGACTGCCTCAGCCGACCTCTAGTCACGACACTCACCACAGTGCTAGACTCTTGCAACCACGAGACCTTCGGATGGCTCCACCTCTACGAGACAGACCCTGACTTCTCCACCACCTACCAAATGTTGGGCGCCAACTCAGTGGTCGCTAATTTCCATCTTTAGGATGTGATGTTGTGCCATCTAGGCTATCTCTGTGTTCCATCAAGCGAGTCCATGAAGCTGATTTGGGAAGCTCGCTATAGTCGAGTGGCAGGACAATTTGGCATCAAAAAGACAATGGCAGTGTTGCAGAAACATTTCTATTGGCTGAAACTTCAACAGGATGTTGGCAAGTATATCAGGTCCTGCACCGCCTGCGCTATTGCCAAACCGACCACAAAGAAACAAGGCCTGTACACCCCTCTGCCTACTCCTAACAGGTCATGTGAATCTGTCTCAATGGACTACATGTCGGGCCTCCCATCTAACAATAGGGGAAATGACTGTGTTTTTGTGGTTGTTGATAGCTTTTCCAAGATGGTGATTCTAATCGCCTACAAGAAGAACATCACAAAAGAAGCCACTGCCAAGCTCTTCTTTGAACGAGTATCGATACATTTTGGAATCCCACAAACCATTATCTCAGACCATGACAGTTGGTTCCTCAGCTCATTCTGGTCGAGCCTCTAGTCACCGCTGGATACCGAGCTCACCAAATTCACTGCCTTCCACCCGCAGACAGATGGCCAAACTGAGGTCGTCAATCATATGGTCGTACATATCCTGTGCATGTATAATTCAAAACACCCTCGCACATGGGATGAGATTCTTCCCTATGTCCAACATAGCTACAACCAAGCCCTGCATAGCTCAACTGGCCACAACCCCTTTCAGGTGGGGTTGGGTTTCCAACCATTGGGCCAAATCGATGTTGCACTACCCCTGGCGACCACCTCGGTTGACTCATCCCCTGCTCCAATAGAAGCGGACAAAGCCACCCGGTTCATTGAGTGGATCCAGCACATCTGCCAACATGTTCAGGATATTCTACAAAATTCTAATGCCAAGTACAAGCAACGCCATGATCAACATCGGGTGCCACATAAGTTTCGGGTGGGCGACAAAGTTTGGTTGCATTTGCAGAAAGAACGTCTTACAGGGCCCCATCGAAAGCTTCTCCCACTCTGTTATGGGTCTTACACCATCACCAAGGTTGTGGGTTACAATGCTTTTGAGCTCAACATCCCCCCCTTCCTTGGTCTGCATCCAGTCTTCAACGTGGCTCTCCTTCGACCATATTTCCCACCATTATTGGACACCTCAGAGATAACAGAGCAGTTGACACCAAAATAGTTCAAACCTGACTGCATACAACAAGCATCCAGTGATCAAATTGTGGACACACAGATCAAGGGCACTCGACAGCAAAGGATCCAGCTTTATCGAGTCGTCAAAGCAGGGCAGCTCCTGCACTAAGGCAAGTGGCTCACCCAGGGCCAAATTCAACATAAATTTCCTCATCTTATGGGGGAACTCAACGCAATGGAGACCATTGCTTTCTAAGGAGGGAGGATTGATCCAGGTGGATATCGGTGGCCACCCACCTATTCCACTAGCTTGAAAAATTGTTTTCCACCTTGGTAGTTTTTCGAGTTCCAAACTTTCGGGGTCGTTTTGAGGCCTTAAACGACATTTTTTGGGCATTTGGGGCCCAGGTGAAAGCTGAGGGCACTTACCCAGGCCAATCGAAAATTGTTCTTCTCGGTTAGACCTTTCCCACGGGCTATCGTGCGCCTAAAAAGGAGATTGTATGCAAAAGTTACGACCTCGAGAAGTTTATGTACTAACTTACCCAAAAGGGGCCCACATGACTTTTGGGGCTTCATCTCCTAGGGTTAGGTTTTTGGATATCTAGATTTTTTGACATTCATGTTTATTGTAAAAGGCCTTCAGAGCCTCATTGTAACCATCTTCTTGTGAATGAGCACAACCGTTACATCCCTTCTCAGAGATAAGCCACCGCCATTCCAACAACCTTGTTTTCCGCTGCATTTTATAGTTTCAGGTTATTTCCCGATCGAATAGAAACCCAGTTTTATTGTATCTCTGTTATTTTGTGTTAAACATATTTTAATAATCTGTATTCATTTCATTCTGCTCATAAAATCCAAATCAAGCACTTGAGGTTTTGAAAGGAAACTGGCTATTAGACTGGACTTGTCTATCACTCGAGTCATGGCACCCTTGTTTCGATGCTATGGAAGAATTTATTTCTGTCACTCTCGTGTGGGTTAAACTATTGAGCTTGTCGATGGAATATTGGTTGAACTGCTTGTTTAAGGAGATCGGGGATAAACTGGGTGGATTCATTATCACGGATGATAGTTATAAGAGTTGTATTGATCGCTCAATTGCTCACACCCTTGTTGAAATTGATGTTAGTCAAGGTCTTTTTGAGTCTATGGAGCTTGTAATGGGAAACTCAATCCATACCCATATTTTGGATTACATAAATTTCCCCTTCTGCTGTGTTTGTTACCACCATTATGGACATGTTCTCAAAGAATGTGAGAAATTGTTCCAAAAGAGAGTCTCACAGAAGGTGGGAGAGAGTCCATTGGGTCGAGGAGATTTGGTGGCACATCCTGAAGTTGTTTCTCCTCTTAGGGAGGAGGGGGGTGGTATTATTAGGGAGCCCATTGAACCTTCGGGAGTTTTAAATAAGAAGGTCATCGGATCTTGTAGTGAGAACAATGATTTGTTGGTTGGGGATATCTTTATCCCACTTTTGTTTGAGGCTCGGTCTATGGAAGTTACTCAGACAAACGTTGTCACAACTTCTAGGTTTTTCAACTTCTCGTTGTCACAACTATATAGGATTGATATCCTATGGAAAATGAGCACAGCCACTCTAGGAAAGTAATCCATGAATTCTCCTTCCATTTCTGAAAAAGGATTTGGGTATGAGTTAAGGGCGCAGGAAGATTCCATATGTTTTGGCTATGTTCAGTTAGAGGTTGTAAATGATATTCCCATTGTTTGTTCTAAATCGAGTTTGGGAGTTGGGAAGGAAAACGATTATGTGGTCAATCTATTTGTGAACACAGACTTCTTGATTAGGGAGGGACTCCCTTCTATGGCGGAGTCTGACAATAAGGTCTCTTCTCCTAGGAATTGAGGGGGAAGGTCATTACCACTTAAGGCCTCCTTCTTATATTCATGATTCTCAAGTTTTTGGGGGCGTATGGTTTGATATCCAACGAGAGACTAGAGGGCCTAGGTCTAGGAGTAAATCTACACTTAAACACACTTAGGAATGAGTGGTAAAAGAGGTAAACCAAGGGAAATAATGACTTATTTATGTGGCTCTTAGAGAAGAGAAAACCCTCTCTAGGATTTCCTCGTGAAAATTATTTTACTCAACATCAAGGGTCTAGGGCGCCAGACCAAGAAGTTGGCCCTTGAGAGAATGTTTGATCTGAAATAGCTGGAAGTTCTTTTCATCTGGACGACTATGGGCAAAGGTGAATTTGTGATTAGGGATCTTAAAAAATTGTTTTTGGATTGGGAATTTGTTGCTTTGGATGTTAGGGGTTTTTATAGGGGCTTAATTATTGGGTGGTGTTCGAATGTGACTTTAATAAATTCCTTTGTTGTTTACTCATGGTTGTGCACAAAGGTCTTTTGCAAGATTATAGGATTGGTTATTACTTTGTTTAATGTGTATGGACTTTTTGAAGGAAGATAATAATTTTGAACTAAATTATTCTAATGTTAGTGGATAAGGACGAATATCTTGATAGTAGGTGGTGATTTAAATCTCACCTTGAACGGAGGAGATATATGGGGTTCATATTACAAGCATGATAAGTTGGCATACTTCTTCCTTGAAAAATTTGATTCAACTATTTGGATAGATGTAGAGCCAATTAGGTAAAAGCCACCTAGACTAACAATAGAATGGGCGGAGTTGGAATCTCAAAATGTCTGAACATATTTGTAGTTCATCATACATTATTAGATATTTTTCCTTGATACAAGTCTTCGGTGGACTCCTCTAGATGTTTGGATCACTTTTCCATATTCCTCAAATCGAGTCTCAGAGAGGAAAAATCGAAGGCTCCTTTCAAATATAATCCTAGTTCTTCAGCAGAGGTGGAATTTCAAGAACTGGTGAACTCTACATGGAAGAAGTTTGATTCATCTTTAGAGGACTTAGCCTGTACACAATTTGTAAAATTTCTTCGTTTGGTTCGGAAGAAAATTGTTCCTTAGGCTAGTGAGAGATTTAAGGTAATGGAATGCATATTGAAATAGATTGAGAAAAGTTTGGAGCATTTTCATGGAGAACATCCCGATGGTCTCTTTTGTGAAGAGATCTTCTCCAATATCAAATAGCTTGAGACTAAAAAATATAAGCTACTTAGGGACAAAGAGAAAGACTGGCTGATACGGATTATGTTTGGAACAAAATGAAAGTAGAGATATTACAATGAAACACTCGTGAAAAATGCCAAAAAAAGAGAAATACAACAACACTCGATTTCTATTAATGAAAGAATTGTAAAGAGACCGTAAAAATACAGAGTGCAAGACTCACTAGAATGGTGGCAAATTTATCTCTGAGAAGATATGTGACAGCTATGCTCATTTGCCAGAGGATCATTACAATGAGGCTCTAAAGGCCTTTTTATGTTAAACAGGAATGCCAAAACCCTAGACATCCAAAAACCTAACCCTAGGAGATGAAATGCCAAAAGTCATGTGGGCCCCATTTGAGTAAGTTAGTACATTAACGTTATGGGGTCGTAAATTTTGCATACGATCTCTGTTTTAGGTGCGTGATAGCCCGTTGGAAAGGTCTTTTCGAGAACTATGCATTACGCCGTCAAACTCTGACTCCGTCTACAGTTTGACTATGTTGAGCCAAAATAACACTGTTTAGGGCCCCAAAATGGCCCTAGAAGTACAACAATATGTGCTCACACAAAAACATACAAAATAAGCCAGCTGGATTAGGTGGGAGGCCACCAGTATCCACCTGGAAGATGTGTAGGTCTTCAGATAGCCCCGAAAGTGTAGAACTCACAATTACAAAGAATTACAAAAGAACGTGTTGAACTAAAAATTGACAGAAGGAGCCAGTTGGAACAGGTGGGTGGCCACCAATATCCACCTAGATCAATCCTCCCCCCTTAGGAAGCAATGGTCTCCATTACGTTGAGTGCCCAGGGAAGAGGGGAAAGCATTTTCTAAATCTAAATCTTGGTGAGTTGCTTGCTTTGTTGGAGAAGTTATGCTACTTGGTCTGTTGAAGACTGTCACAAGCCTGTTGCTGGTAGTGTTGAATATGCTCCACCAATGTGTTGTCTCTGGGTTTGACGGGGCATTGTGTAGGCACCGTTGTAGGTGAAGAAACAATATGTTTTTGTTGGATAGAAGGTGTTTAGGCTGCAATGGTTGTAGTGGTCTTCTGTGCATCCTTTGAACAGACTGTGAAGAGGATGAATTTTGCAGTATGAGAGATTACCTTGCGGCACTGTTTTGGTGGAGCAGTAGTCAGAACTACCTCTAGTATCCTATAGAGACGACCTTGCAAAGTAATAATGACACTACGGGGTCTAGAATCATAGACATAATGACATCTCCATATATATTTTTGGCCCAAAACCACATCACAAACATCAAGAGGGGCAACATCACACATTACCTCATCGTTGAAGGGTTGGATTCCATAGGACAGGCGACACTGCTGGCTGACACAGAGATCTCGTCCCTGGTGAAGCCAACCAATGTTGTATGGCTGCGGGTGTGGTGTTGTCGACAACCCCAACTGTTTGATAGCCTTAGCTGAGATGAGGTTCTTCTTGTTGTCGTTATCAACAATGAAATGCAATGGGGTCCCCTTCACCCACATATGTGAATGGAAGAGGCGCTCCCCCTCTTCAAGATCTAATGATTCTTCTGGTTGAATTGTGGTGGTTGCGACAGTAGCAGTGGGGTATGTGTCAATGATCTGTCTGTTTTCAATATTTTCTGGATCAGATTTCGAATCAGGGTTCAGCTCTGTGTCTTTGACCTCAGCCACCAATGAGTATTTCGAGCGACATTCATCGGTGTTGTGCCAGGGGCTCTTGTGTAAGTCACACCACTTCCTAGTGTCATTCTTCGTCTTTCGCTTACTCTTCTTGTCCTGTGTCTCGGACTGGTTGTCTGGAGGTTGTTGGTTAGGGTCATCCTTACCATGCTTTGGTTGTAGCAGATTTGCAGACCCGAATTCCCATTTGTTCTGGTGCCTAAATTTATGTTCGATTTTGACAACATATCGATAGGCAACTCCTAATGATGAGATGTTTAGGAAATCCATTTCAGTTTGGATGCACCTATGTAGAGCCCCACGATATTTCAGAACAATATGTCGCTCAAAGTCTTTGATACCCAGTTTGGTGCGCAAGTTATGGAAAGTATTTGTGAACTTTGGCACTGCTTGGCTCTTGTCTTGTCGCAGTGTGGTCCATCTCATGTATTGTTCTTCATAGCTAAAAAAAATATAGTACTATTCTTTGACTGCATCCACAAAAAAATAAGAAGTGGGCTCGACCCCATATATTCCAGATTCCTCTGTGGAACTTTGCTCCCAGTAAGTTTCCCACCATTGTTTGACATGGGGGAGAGCCTTGAGGAGTGTGAAGGTGATCTTTTCCCTATCGGAAAAATTTTGAACAGAGAAATAACCTACTAATAGATTTAACCATTTTTCTAGGGCATCCACATCTATCTGACTTTCAAATATGGGAATCTCAATATTTACTTGTACCCTGAAGGATTTGCATGGCCGCTTGATGAAGATGCTTCTCTTGTGGGAAGTCTTCGAAGGTTCTGTGCGAAGTTGTCCATCATTTCGTTCCTTTGTCGCGTGAGGGATTCCTCGAGCAACATTTTAATAGGATCTCCTACTCCATCATCTTTCTTTTCGTCCCCATGGGTTGTTGTCAGGCTCGACGTGACCAATCTTGCAATGACTTGATTGGTTCGAGTCCCAACTTCTTGTACCCAAATCTTGTTGGGGACATGCATGAAGAAAAATAAATGAAGAGCAGACCGCTCTGATACCACTGATACAGATTATGTTTGGAACGAAATGAAAGCAGAGATATTACGATGAAACATTCATGAAAATTGCCAGAAATTGAGAAATACAACAATACTTGATTTCTATTGATGAAAGAATTGTAAAGAGACTATTAAAATACAGAGTGCAAGATTCGCTAGAATGGTGGGAGCTTTATCTATGAGAAGAGATGTGATGGCTACGCTCATTCAAAAGAAGATCATTACAATGAGGCTCTGAAGGCCTTTTTATGTTAAAAAGGAATGGCAAAACCCTAGACATCCAAAAATGTAACCCTAGGAGATGAAACGCCAAAAGTCATGTGGGCCCCGTTTGGGTAAGTTAGTATATTAACTTCTCGGGGTTGTAACTTTTTCATACAATCTTTGTTTTAGGCGTGTGATAGCCCTTTGGAAAGGTCTTTTTGAGAACTACGCATTACACCGTCAAACTTTGACTTTGTCTACAATTTGACTATGGCAAGCTAAAATAACACTTTTTAGGGCCCCAAAATGGCCCTAGAAATACAATAAGATTTGTTGACATGAAAATATACAAAATAAGCTAGTTGGATTAGGTGGGAGGCCACCAATATCCACCTGGAAGATGTGTAGGGATTTAGACAACCCCATAAGTGTAGAACCCACAATTACAGAGAAGTATAGAAGAACGTGTTGAACTCAAAACTGACAGAAGGAGTGAGTTGGAACAGGTGGGTGGCCACCAATATCCACATGGATCATTGGCGAATCAAGAGTAGAGCTACTTGGTTAATCTTGGGGCACCACAACACTAAGTACTTCCACAAATTTTCCAATTATAGGAAAAGTCATAGTACCATATGGGAATTGCTTGATAAGGATGGTAACAAGATTCAAGGGTTCTAAGGATTAACAGAACTCGGTGTTTAACACTTCTCAAATATATTCAAAGAGCCAGAAAGAGAAAATATAACAAAAACTTTGAAGGTGGTCTCATATTTCCCTCAAATGGTTGAGGCTGATGATGAAGAAGAAATTTTTAGGGAAGTGTCCATGGAGGAATTGTTGGTGGTCTTGAACTCCTTTAAAAAATATAGGAGTCCAGGAGCTGGTGGGTGGCCTATGAATTTTTTCATGTATTTCTTTGAGCTCTTATTGGAGGACTTATTAAGGGTAGTTGAGGAGGTAAGGCTAACATGAAAGGTCTTTGGGAGCATAAACTACACATTCATTGCTCTCATACCCAAGCAAGATTGTCTAGAGAACTTTGATGGCTTTAGGCCAATTTCCTTATGCAATTGCATGTATAAAATCCTCTGAAAAGTTATTACAATGTGCTTAAATACCTTATTGTCTTGACACATCTCTCTTGAACAATTTGGGTTTCTAGAGGGGTGATTGATTCTTGAAGTTATTGGATCAACTAAGGAAGGTCTACACTCCATAATAAACTCTCTCTCTCCTGCTACATTTATCAAACTAGACCTATCAAAGGCTTGTGATTAGGTCTCTTGGTTATATTTAAGACTAATTTTAATTCACTTGGGTTTCTCTCTTCCTTTGGGGAAGTGGCTTATGGGATATGTGATTTATGCATCTTTTTCAGTATTGATCAATGGGTCAACATCCTCCTTTTTTAAGACTTAAAGGGGGCTCAAACAAGGCTTACCCCTATCCCTCTCTCTATTCTTATTGGTGGCAAAGTGTCATATCAGGGCTATTCATGATGCCAGAAGACTTAGACTACTTCAAGGAGTTCAAGTGAGAAGAGGGGTCTCCCTTACTCATCTTCTCTTAGTGGATGATGTTTTACTGTTATGTTATGGTGCTGCACTATAATGTTAGAATCTTAAAGAAATTTTGGATGTATATTCTTTTACAACTGGTGTGGAGATTAATTTGGGGAAGTTTGCTTTGTATACATATGGGATGGATGATTTGTTATTTGCCATACTGGGAAGAATTTTCCTCTTTTAACATCTTTCCTTTAATGGAGGTCTTAGATACCTTGGATTTAACCTAAAACCTATCAATTGTGGGAAGGAGGAATGGAGATGGTTCCTTTCTAGAATAAACAAATAATTACCTTTTGGTGCAATGGGTGGATTTTTACAGGTGGAAGGTTAGTATTGATCAAGTTTGTACTTGAGGCCATTTCGGTGTTCTGGAGTACCCTAGCTTATATTCCTAAAGGAATGCTAGAGAAGATCATAAAGTTTTGTTTCAATTACCTTGGGAAGGGAAGTAGCGAATGCAAGGTCTCTCATTTAGCTAGTTGGAAGTTGATTGCAGCTACCAAGAAGCCAAGGGGATGGGGATTAAAAGATATACATCTCTTTGGTCACTCTCTAGCAACTAAGTCACTTTGGCAAGTGATAACCAAAGATAGCCTTTGGAGAAGGATCACTACCTAGAAATATATTGCTCCCAATTCATTGCTTGACTGGATTAGAACTGAAAGAAAGAACATTCACAATGTTTCCGACCAGTGGTAAACATTAACCCTAACTTTTACTAGTATTGGTAATTACTTGGCCTGGAAAGTTGGTAATGGGACTCAGGTAAGGATTTGTTCTGATGCCATTTTATGTTGTGGAAAAGATATTTTCCTCCCAAAGGAACTTGTAATTCATCCGTAGGAGACTGGGAGGTGTACTCTCAATAGAATTGATAGGCCACAAGATACTACAATTTGGTCACAAGGTTGGCTCTCGACCCATGATTTAGGTATAGCTGATGGGTTGGGACAATATTGGCAGGCTTTCCTGGCTGAGCTAAGGAAAGCTCACATTAGGTTAAAGGATATTTCTGACGAATTCAGTTCAGATGTGAACAAAGTAGGAGGAGGTTACACAATTAAACTAGGATATTTATCACTACAAACTCCACCTTCTAGGGAGGGAGCTTGATGGTGGAAAAAACTCTGGAAGGTTTGAGTGCCTTCTAAATGTACTTTGTTTACGTGGTTGGTTTTGATGAACGAAGTGTTGACATGGGACAAATTGCAAAAAAGGAACAAAGTAGGGCATGGTTGGTGTTGTTTATGCAAATCTCATGAAGAAAGAAATTCACATATTTTCATGAGCTGCACATTCTCTGTGTGGGTGTGGTTAGAGGTGGAAGGACAACTAAGTCAAAAAAAATTCATCGAAGGGAAATTTGAATGTTAATTTGAAAGAATGGTTTAATGGGAGGGACCTGAAGAACTATATAGTTGTGCCATACCTAGTCATTTGGGATATTTGTCTAGCTAAGAATGCTTGTATTTTTTAGGATAATCAAATCCCCTCATTCTAAATAAATGCTCAAGTGTTGGCACTACTTTCTACTTTTCAATCCTTAAAAAATGTTACAAATCATAAATTGGTAAGTGAACTGGCAATTGACTAGTCAACTCCTTGGAGTTTCTTTGATAGGGCCTTTCAACGTCTAAGACGGGTCTATGGACTAGGTTATGTGCTCTTTCTCTCAGATTCTAATTACTTTACAGGAAAAGCAAATATGGGTTCAAGGACAAACAACATTGGAGAGTTCAAAGCATTGTTGTTTTTACTTAAGTCTACCTTGAACAAAGGCATTAGGATACTTCAAATCTTTGGGGACTCGACTCTCACCATCAAATGGATGAAGGATGAAGTGTGGATACATAAAACAAGGTCACTTCCCTTATATTTGCAATTAAAAGAGATAGTCATTCAATTTCAAGTGATCTCCTATGCTCATGTTTATAGGGAGCATAATACTTTGGCGGTTGCCTTTCAAAGGAAGGGATTATCTAGCACTAAGATCACATTTATGAAGATGAATTACGGGAAGGGTCATTATTGTCATCTAGGACTATTCATCTACATGATTATTAAAAATAATATCCATGGGTGGGATACTATTTGTATTTATGTTAGTATATGACCAATTTTTTGAATTACCTTTTGCTAAGGTTATTACTCGATGGATGCTTATTAACACACCAAAGTTTTATAGTCCAATAGTACTCTGGGAGGATGTTCCTTTTGTAGCAAAAAATTTCTTGAAGTTTATTTCTGTATGCAACATAGTCCGACAGTCTACCACAATTGTACTTTAGGGATTTGTGCATATCATGCACAATGATGATTGTATCTTGGATTTTATCTGGAATTTAAAATATGTTTTTTTTTCGAGGTTTTTTTTTTTAGCGAACTACTTATATTGTGTATCAGTGTAAATCCAATTTCTCTACAAATATTAGGTGAACTTATGTTATGCATCAACGTAAATCCATTTTAATCCATGTTTTTTTTAAGTGGAAAGATTAAAAAGAAACAAAGGTATAAACTTGTGAGTGCTTCAAAAATGGAGATGAAAACAGATCTACATTGGTTTATTTATTATTTATTATTGATTGATTGATTTATTTATTGTTTATATATATACTTCTCATTTTACTTCTCCCGGTGCAAACATTTGCTATGTTTTATTTGGGATAATTTTGTACCTATATGCTTTGTAATTGTAGCTTGATATGTTGTATAGTTTCATGGTGATAAGGTACATAATCAGAATAAATTAACATCATTATACAGATCTAGGTCTGCGATTGAAGGGAATTTTAGGGTTTGCGTAGGCTGAGAAGATCACAGGACCAATATGAGAAAGAGATGTTGCGACATTGTAGGCAAAAACACATTGAGGAAACAAACTACACAATAATATAATAACTCAACATCAACATGGCAGGGTCTTTTGATGGATAAGGAGGTTAAAATGATGAGGTAGTTCTATTGTTGCTTGCGAGGTTTTTGACTCAAATTTTGTACCATGAAAGGGTTCTGCTAAGCACAATTTTGGCTTCTAATACCCACCTACACTTGAATATTTCATTGTTCTTAGCTTATTGACGAGATATTTTGTGAATTTGGTTGGTTTTTCTCCAGTATGCCTTTTTTTCCCTCAACGGACTATATATGCTCCAACTCTCGTCAGTTTATATGCCTACAAAATTGCCTAAGAGTTGTGATTCCATGACTGGTGATTTTTTTCATCTCATTTGATGGAAAATAAAGGGTTTTCACTAAACAAATTCAGTGGATTGAAATGGAAAGGAGTTATAAACCATGTAGTTGATCTTAAGTTGTAAGGAAACAAGAAGGAGTCAGTCAGATACGACATTGAATGAATTAAGCCACACCATGAATTATCTACGATGTCTGGAATCTTGGAGGACAATTCTATAAGTGGATATTTTTGTTTTACACCTGTGAATGAAGATTTGTAGGGTTTCAACTCCAAGCATGTTGTGATTTTAGAGCTAAGGAGTCAATATCAATGGTCAAACCTAGGAAATTATCAGGATCTAGTTAAGTTTGTAAGAGTGGAATTCTGTCATGTTACTAATACATAAAGATGCCATAGGTTCCGTAGATTGCATAAATGGTAAATTTAAGGGAAATTAAGCATAATATTTCCCTTAAATTGCTTCAAAATATCAAATTTGAATAAGATCGGAGGCTTGGGCTCTATAAGCATGAGTTAGGGTTTCCATGGGTAGTTGGTCTAAGGTGATATGGATAGGGGATGTGATGGCACAAAGTGTTTGGTGATGATGGAAGATGAAGAAATAGATTACATGACTGATCCAATAGAGGGAGAATTGATCCGAGCTACCCCAAGACTTATCCAACCTAGCATTCCAGCTTAGCTAGGGCAGAGACGGTCGAAAGGGTCACTCCTACCGAAGGAGGACATGTTGGAAATTTTAGGTGATTTGGCTTGGGGATTATCCACCAATGGAATTCAAAGGAATTTTTGACCACAAGCACAGACGGAGAGATATGGAGCATACCCCAAGGGCCATAATGACATACCTATTATCTTATTATGGTGAACGAAGGGAATGATCTAGATGACCCTAGACATGTATTCTCTAGCATTGATATTGATGGAATCATTAAGAGACGTTGTGATAGAGAGAGGGTGTTTATCCCAATGCAATCATATCATGGGGAAATAGAATTTCATCTCTGCAACTCTTCAAGGCTCTCTATCAAATGACAAGAGATATGTTTTATTGGTAAGCACCTAGACTTTAAACTAATGAGAAACTCATACGTGGTGGAAGCAAGGATCCATGGGCAACCCTCGCTGGAAGGATAACAAAAATCCAAAAGAAGGAAATGCATCAAAAAACTCCATAGTCAACAAGTTTGGATTTGGCTTAAAAAACCAGATTAAATGATGTCTTGGAACTAGAAGAGAAGGTAGTTATAGGAAGGTTTCCTGGTAAAAATATGTCTTGTGAATGTTTAAAGGATTGGACAAGGTTAAACTTTGAACCTTCAATCGAATACCCACCCCACATAATGACCCTAGCTAAGGGGTGGCTAGTATGGGATTTTAAACAATGAAAGAGATAAACAAGGCTCAACAGAGCATATGGAAGTGGGGCTACCAAAACCTTTTCATGAAGAAGTGGATGTAGAGTTTGATGCCAAAACGACCCAAGTGGACATTTTACCAATATGGGTCCAAATACCAGGGCTACCACTAGTATTATAGCCAGAGGTGGTTTTTGAAGAAAAAGGGAACTTCCTGGAGACTTTTTATGAAGGTGATTTGTATTTCAGAGACACTGGGTACTTCGATATGGCAAGAATACTAGTGGGTATTGAAAATAGTAAAGGACTGGGAGAGGAATTCATTAAAAAAAAGGTGAATACCATTTTTCTGTTAACTCTTGATTACAAAGGCGTACCCTTCAAATGCGAGCAATGTCATAACTATGGGCACATTGCAATGAACTGTAATTACCCTAATCAAAGGAAGGTGTGGCTCAACGAAAACAACCAAAAGTTATGGGAGTGGAATTGTTGCAATCCCCTCAAACAATCAGAAGGACTAAAGTTATTAAGGAAAATAAGCAAACAAAAGGTACCCTAGATAATCCAAAGGCACCGATTAAGCATCCCTCAACCTTGGGTCTTCAAAAGTAGTAGAGTCTGGTTGTTGTTAGTGAAAACAAGGACTTCAAGCCTCCCACGAGTAAGTATTCTTAGTTACATTCCCCTTATAAGAGGAAAACTTTAGAAAATTTAGTCTTTGGCACTTGGGGATTAAAGGTAGATAAAAAAGAGTTTGGAACCCATTAGTGAATTTTTGGCTAGCCTTGTAGGCATAAAAAATCATGTGTCCCCAACCCTTATCTCTCTAGTAGCGATAAACAAAGCTCAGGTAGAAGAGGAATACTAGGTGGGGACTTCTGAAAACCCTAACTTGGATTTCGACGCAGGCAAGGTCTCTCGAGATTCTTCTAATATAGAATCCTCCAAATATAACTTTCAACCTAGAAGAAAAGGAGTCCTTGTTTTCCCAAGGAAGATGGTAGGGGGATTAGGGTTCCTTTATGATTAAAAATGAAAGCGAAACAAAAGAGGAATAAAATATTATATATCGATGACACAAAAATAAGCATCTTCAAAGGTTAGATGTGGGAAACAACTATCTCTAATTAGGGCTCTTAGAGCATCTACCCATAGGGAGGGGCTTAAATTATCTTCTCGACCCTCAACTGTAAAAGTTTGGCCAATCCATCAAAGAAATTGGCCATCAAGAGGATTATATAGACATTAATGCCCTCCATTATCCCCGTGTATGAAACAATAACGGATGGGGAAAAGGTTCTTCAAATTTTGGGTGAGTAATTATGGTTTAAGGAAGGATGGAAAATCCACGAGGACATGTGAATAATGTATGAAAGATTACACTCTATCAAGACCATAAATCAGAGATCAACAATACACAAAGTGTACCTCTCTAAAGCCTATGAAAGGGTAAGTTGGCTTTACCTGAGATTGATCCTTATTCACTTATTTTTTTGTCAACACTTTGTGGTATGGGTGATGGCCTCCATTACCTATGTATCATTTGTTGTCCCAGTCAATGGAGAAACATCCCCTTTCTTCAGACCATGTAGGGGGTCTCAAAAAGGTATGCCCCCTCTCCCCTCTCCTAGTCCTATTGATAGTAGAAGGACTGAGTAGATTCTTAGAAGAGGCACCAGAAAATGGAAACTTCAAATGGATCGATATTGGTCCTACTTGCAATATCACACATCTTCTATCTGTGGATGATATCCTTATTTTCTATGAAGGTTCTAAAAGGATAGTCAAGAAGTTTAAATATATTATGGACTTATTATGCAAATATGCTAGTATGATAATAAATCTATACCAATCCACACTATCTATCTAGGGAATTCTAGAGAATGAGTAGGGGTATTTCTCCCAATTATTTCCTTATCTGGTGATTGATATGGATCAAGGACTAAAGTACTTAGGGTTCCACTTGAAACCAAATTTGTACAAAAAAGGTGATTGCAATGGTTGGTTGCCAAAGTAGAAAATAAGACAAATCATTGGTGCAATCAATGGCTATCAAGAGGGTGTAGACTAGTACTTATTAAAGCAATATTGGAACCCATAAAAATTTATTGGATTTCACTAGATTTGTTTCCGAAAGGAATATTGGAGAAATTAGGAAATTGTTCTATAAATTCATATGGTTAGGAGATAACAAAAAAAAAGGTCTTATGTTGGCTTCCTAGAAAAAATTGACAGCTCCAAAAGCAAATAGAGGATGGGGCCTAAAAAATGTAATCCTCTTCTCCAAGGCCTTAGTTGCAAAAACATTTATGGAGGTTAGTACAAGGAGACGATTGAAGCCAAGTATTTGTACCCAAACAACAGCTAAGGAATGGGTTAGTAACTTGTTAAAATAGGTGCGTAATGCATTGATTATCTCAAAAATTTGTGAACTTAGCTTTCCATCTAGTTGGTCATTATCTAATTTGGAAGGTGGGTAGAGGGGATAAAGTGTAGATTGGTCTTGGTCCCTAGATAGAAAGTAAATATATCCACAAATTACACCCTTAGGTAATAGATGAGTTAAGAAATAAAAGGATATTTTCACCAATATAGATCGTGAACTACGAGAGATCTACAAATTGGTAAAAAAAATGGCTCACCTGAGAGGAGATAGGTTTGGGAGAAGATATGGTAGAAGCATGGAAATCATACACAAATGCTTTGAAATTGGTTTTGTGGTGGAATTTCATTTGGAAGCTAAGTTTCCCCTCCAAAAATAAACATTTTATATGGTTGACCTTAAATAACAAGGCTCTAACATGGGGGGTTCTATAGAAAAATAATTTTATAGGCCTAGGTTGGTGTAGTTTATGCCAACAAGCAAAGGAAACAATTGATCACTTACTTATGACTTGTCCTTTCTCTAAAGAGGTCTGGAAAGAAGTTGGATGCATGATAGGGTTAAGGAATGCATGGAAAGGTCAAAGTACTAAAGAAGCCTTCAAGACTTGTTTATAAACATAGTTACAAAAAAGATTAAAGCTCTTCCACTAAATATAGCTTGGGGAATATGGCTTACCAAAAACTTGAAGCTATTTGAAGGACATGAGACACTTCCCCTAAAATGTGCAACCCAATTTCTAAATATACTAAATGCGTATCCACGAGTAGAGGAAAAACAAAAACAAAAAACGGGACACAAAAATATGTCATCAATAAGGACATTCCTGGGGCATACTTTGATGGTGCTTATCAAGGGAATCCCCCAAAAGGAGGTTCGTGAGTGATCTTGTATCCCTCCTCAAATCACAATATAGCCTTAAAAGCTAGGATTGGGCAAGAAACTAAAAAATATTGTGAATTGATTGCTCTCAAATTAACCCTACAATTGGCTCAAGAATATGGCGTTACACAATTACAATTTTTTGGGGATTCTCTATTGATTATTCAATGGTTATGAAAGGAAGCATCACTCAAAACTTTCAATTTACAACCACATTTTGATTATATCCAACAACGAGTGAAAACCTTCTCACACATTTTGTGTCTCATAGATATAGAGATAGGACCAAGGTAGTTTTTCAAAAGAGGAATTGGGGTTGGAGTGGGGTACTTGGACCGTATCCATATTTCAGGATGGGCATATAGACAATTTCTCTCACGCACCTTGGCTATAAAATTACTATAATGGAGAAATTCCTGATTCTAATGTTTGCAAAGATGTATTTTTTTCTTTTAAAGCTATGACAAGTCACATTTTGTTTACATCTCACAGTTTTGTGATGGATATTTTTTAGATCCTAGCTATTGAAAGAGGTAATCTATGTCCTTTTAAGTTAAGGAACGATTTTTTTATTTTATTTTAGTATATGATATAAGACAACTATTCATAGTTGTTACTCTCAATCAGGCTACAAATCACTTTTTTTAATGTCTTGAGACATATGACAATGTAATTTTGTTTATTATAAATAAAGTTACATTTTTTTTCCTTGGAAAAAAAAGTGTCATGGTGATAGATCTTAGCATGGGTGAGAAGTATAGATGTAAAGGGTCCCCTTTGTGGCTATCAACGAGTCATCTATGGCAACTTTGGAAATTGTAGACCAAACTTTGAGGATGTTGAACTACAAGCATGGGAAAAAAAAAAAAAAAAACATGGTTTATAACACATTTATAACATTAAAGAACTTTGTTGATTGGGTGCAAGCTTATGAGTTAATATGATATTAACCTCCCTCTCTTCCATACTAATATGATTAAAATAGTCAACGGTTTAAATTCCATCCCTTATAAGTAATCTTTAGCTTATAGTCGATATCTATGTAATGTTGCTAGTCATCTTATCTAGGATTTTGTTCCACGTTAATATTCTATGTTTGACTTTTTTTTAGAAGGTGTGTGTGTGTGTGTGTGTGTAAATAAACATTCATAACAACTGTGAGATTTTAGATGGTTTGTATGCCATAACCCACACTAAAAGGCTTTGTCAAGTAAGAATCTAGCTTTGGGGTGGAGTCCCCAAATTGATGTGGGAACATCCTCCCCCACTCTAGTATTAACATTGTTGTGTTAGAAGTGGTCCCAGCTCGACAAAAACCTCTCGACCCTTTCAAATTGAATCCAAAATCATTCAAGTAGGAAGATTTTGTAAAAATATCAATAAGGGTTGGAAGCCTTATGATGCTCACTTGAGAGAATTTTCCTCCCTTCAATTTCAATAAAACTTGAAAGAAACAAAGAAGGTGGCAACCCAATGGGCTAAGGACAAAAAATAAAAAGATGAAAGGATTCTAAAAGAAATGGAAGCATGTATGGAGATACTTTATAACAATGAAGGATTTGGATTCCCGACTGAAGCTTAGAAGTTGGAAGTAAATCAAATGGAAGGAAAAAAGAGGAATATCTTATTGGAGAAATATAAGGAATGGAGGCTCAAGAGTAGGGTCATATGGTTACAAGTAGGTGATGAAAACTCCAAATTTTTCCATTGTTATGCAATTGGTAGAAAAAATATAAACTCTATCTAGAAGATTGACAAAGGCAATAATAGGTAGGCCACAAATTTTAAAGACAACAAATGAAGGAGTCAATTATTTCTCCACTCTCTTCAAAAAAGACTCTAGGACCACAATCGCTAATGTAATAAGGCTATCAAACTCTTTTCCTAGTTTGGTAAAGAATGAAGACAATTTGAATTTTGATGAAAGAATTTGGGAAAGATGAACTACTACATACATTCCAAAGCTTCCAAAGGGACAAAATCCTAGGGTTGGATGGCCTACCTATGGAATTATTTCTAGGATGTTATGAATTAATTGAAGGAAACTTGAGAAGGGTGGTCGAGACTACTAGAAACATAGGAAAAATTCTTGGGGATTATAATACTGCATTCATTACTTTCATCCAAAAGAGGATAATCTGACTACTTTTGAAAAGTTTTGGCCAACATCCTTATGCAATTGTATGTACAAAATCATTTGAAAGGTCATAGCAAGAAGACTCAAAAAGTTTTTTTTCAAACAAAAATTTGGATAATCAAGTTGGGTGTTTGGAAGGATGACAAATCCACGAGGTAGTGGGAATAACATAGGAGATCCTACACTCAATCAAAACTAGAAATAAAATATCAACGATAGACAAAGTGGACATCTTAAGGCCTGTGACAGGGTAAGTTGGATTTCCCTAAGATTGATCCTTATTCACTTAGGTTTTTGTCATAACTTTGTAGTATTGGTGATGAGTTGCATTGCCTCAATATCATTTGTTTTCCTAATCAATGGGGTAGCATCCCCTTACTTCAGACTAGGTAGGGGTCTCATGCAACAATTCCCCCTCTCCCCTCTCGTATTCCTTCTGATAGTGGAAGGGTTGAGTAGATTATTATAAGAGGCATCAAAAATGGAAACTTCAAAGGGATATGCATTAGTCTTGCTTGCAATATCACACATATTCTATTCGTGGATGATATCCTTATCTTATATGAAGGTTNTATTCCTTCTGATAGTGGAAGGGTTGAGTAGATTATTATAAGAGGCATCAAAAATGGAAACTTCAAAGGGATATGCATTAGTCTTGCTTGCAATATCACACATATTCTATTCGTGGATGATATCCTTATCTTATATGAAGGTTCTAGAAGGATATTCAAGAAGTTTAAAAATATTATGGACTTATTTTTAAAAGCTACTAGTATGATAATAAATCTAGACAAATCCACACTATCCATTTGGGACATTCTAGAGTTTGAGTAGGGGTATTTCTCCCAATTATTTCCTTACTAGGTGATTGATATGGATGAAGGAATAAAGTACTTGTGGTTCTACTTGAAACCAAATTTGTACCAAAAAGGTTACTACAATGGTTGGTTGTCACAGTAGAAAATAAGATAAACCATTGGTGCAATATGTGGCTATTAAGAGGCAGTAGATTGATACTTATTAAGGAAATATTGGAAGCCATACCAGTATATTGGATTTCATTGGCTTGGGTTTTGAAAGGAATATTGGATAAAATTAGGAAATTGCGCTATAAATTCATCTAGTTAGGAGATAACAAAAAGAAAGGTCTTGTGTTGGCTTACCAAAAAAAATTGGTAGCTCCAAAAGAAAATGGACGATGGGACCTAAAAAAAGTGTTTCTCTTCTCCAAGGCATTAGCTACAAAAAATGTATGGAGGATGGTACAAGGAGAATAATTGTGGATCCATGTAATCAGAGCCACGTATTTGTACCCAAACACAACTAAAGAATGGGTTAGGAACCTGGTAAAATAAGTGCATAATGCATTGATTATCTGGAAAGATGTGAACTCAACTTTCTAGTTGGTTTGTCACTAGTTGATTTGGAGGGTGTGTAGAGGAGTTAAAGTATATATTAGGCTTGGTCCCTAGATATGAAGTAAATGTATCCATATATTATCCCCTCGGGTAATACAAGAGTTAACAAATAAAGAGTTGTTTTCACCAAGATGGATTGTGAACTACGAGATATTTACAAATTGGCAACAAAAATGGCTCACTTGGGAGGAGATAAGTTTAGGAGAAGACATTGTGGAAGCATGGAAACCATACACAAATTCTTTGAATGATACCAATGTCAAAATAGGGGAAGAAGATGACCAATTATTATGGTCTCTCAATCCTACAAGGACTTGTGTGCCCAAACTAGGATACAAAGCCCTTTCTGAGGAAGGTTTGGAGGGACAATAGGTTTGGTGGTGTAATATCATCTAGAAGCTAAGTTGCCCCTCCAAAAATAAAAAAAAATTATGTGGTTGGCCTTAAATAACAAGGCTTTAACCTCGAAGGTTCCATAGAAAAATAATTTTATAGGCCCAAGCTAGTGTAGTTTTTGTCAGCAAGGAAAGGAAACAATTGATTTCTTACTTATGAATTTTACTTTCTCTAAAGAGGTCTCGAAAGAAGTTGGTTGCATGGCAGGGTTAAGGAATTCATGGGAAGGAAAAAGTATTGAAGAAGCCTTCAAGACTTGTTTATAAACAAGGATACATGGAGGATCAAATCATTTCTACCAAATATAATTGAGAGAATATGACTTACCAAAAACCCGAAGCTATTTGAAGGACATAAGACACTCCCCCTAAAATGTGAAATCCAATCTCTAAATGTACTAAATGCATATCCACAGGTAGAGGAAAAACCAAAAAGGAAGGGGAAAAAATAAGAAGTCATCAATAAGGACATTCCTCGAGCATAGTTTGATGGTGCCTCTCAAGGGAATCCCCCAAAAAGAGGTTTGGAAGGGATCTTGTATCCCTCCTTGAATGATAGTATAGCCTTCATATCTAGGATTGAGAAAGAATCTAAAAATTATTGTGAACTAATGGCTCACAAATTAACCCTACAATTGGCTTAAGAATGTGATGTTACACAATTACAAATTTTTGGGTATTCTCTATTAGTTATTCAATGGTTACGAAAGGAAGCATCACTTAAAATTTTCATGTTACAACCAGTTTTTGATGATATCCAACAACAAATGGCAACCTTCCCACACATTTCTTGTCTTGTATATATAGAGATGGGAACAAGGTAGTTGATGGCCTTTCAAAAGAGGCATTGGGGTTAGAGTAGGGTACTTGAACAATATCCATCTTTCATAATAGGCATACAAATGATTTCTCTCATGCACCTTGGCTATAAAATTACTACAGTGGATAAATTCTTAACTTTGATATTTGCAAAGATGTATTTTTGTCTTTTAAAGCCATGAAAAGTCACATTTTGTTTACAACTCACGGTTTTGGGATGGACATTTTTCAAATCTTGGCTATTGAAAGATGGAATCTATGTCCTTTTAAGTTAAGGAACAATTTTCTTTTTTTATTTAGCTACATGATATATAATGCAAGTATGAAAATTGTTATGCTCAATCAGGCTACAAAGCATTTTTTTGAATGCCACGAGGCATATGAAAAAGCAATTTTTTTTATTATAAATAAAGTTACAATTTTTTTTCCTTGGAAAAAAAATTTGTCATGGTGATAGATCCTAGGGTGGGTGAGAAGTACATATGTAATGGGCCCCCTTAGTGGGTATTAGTGGGTCATTGATCAAAAAATGAAAGGTATTATAAACAAATTGCCATTAACTTGATGCTCATGAATAATTAAAGAGTTTAACCATCATTAGTTGTGCTGCAAACAAGAGAAGATAACAACAAGAAGAAAGAGAAATATACACAAATAACTTGTTAACGGAGTTCACTAATGTGTGGCTACGCTTCCGGGTCCGCTTCCAAGTGGAGGACTGCTTTATTGATATTTAATGCTCAAGTTCTCTTTACAATTGTTCTTTTTTGCTGCAAACGAGCTTCTGATCTGCTATACAAGACCTCCTTGTGCAAATGCACACATGCCTCAACTATCTCCTCTCAAAACATGACTCAATGCCCCTCAAAACATGAGAAATGGTCCATTAGCTCAAGCTGCTCTTCACATTCCCTACAATACAAAAGTAGCCTCAGAAGCTCAAAGGGCTTGGTTTATATATTTTTTAGGCTCAGTTATGGAAGCCCAACTTCCCACAAAGATCTGGCCTCTTTTTGGGGTCAAATCCCCCTCCATATGGCCAAAAAATCTCCAAAAAGGCCAAATCTAGGCAAAAACTATAACATAAAAAACCACTCTGATATAAAAATTAAATTAAGCCCCTAAAGGTTGGGCGCGCACCTCTTTTGCAGAGTCGTATGGGTCATATGGCCAAGCACTAACCCAAAAGTGTGCTACGTGCAGGCCCCTCCTCTGTTAGCTCCTGGTCCTTCGACGAATTCACGGGACCTAGGGCTCGATCGGACAAATAAGCCCCCCGTCAATTGGCCCTGGCCATTGGTCATACCTCTGGTCGCGTGGTGGTTGAGTGCTGGTCTGGCGGCCCCACACCTTGCCTTATTATATGGTGTATAAGCGTCGGGGCTTAAATGTGTGCAGTGGTGTATGCAACAAGACTATGGGTTGGGGCCTAGCCCCGACCCTTTACTCCGCGACCATAACAATATTTCCACTTTAAATATTACAATGCACCTATAGAGGTTAAGTTCCACCGTGGGTGGGTTGGTAGCTGGACCCTGCCCAAAACGTTCCCCCATAGTCGTAGTTCGCGGGTTCGACTCCTGTGGAATCCATATAACTTTTACAACAATAACCAATGAAGGAGTGCCACGTGGTATCCCATGACTGGGCCACGTGGCATCATTACATTCGCCCACCTAGTGACACTTGTCAAGCGATGATTCGACCACGTCTGCCACACCTGCCCAGTCAACATGCCACTCCTCTGCCACGTCACTGTACGATCAGCTGCCACGTGTCACCTCTGGATGATGCTATGTCAACATAATGACATCATCATGATGTCATGCTGATGTCACATGTCGTACTGCTGACGTCAACGTTGACTTTGACTGTTGACTTTTTGCCTGTTTGGGAATTTGATCAGAACACGATAACTTTCACATACGGTGTTCGTTTGAGGAAGTAAATATATGGTCGGAATTAGTGCGACGAGACAGACACAATGAAACTGGTTTTGTCACATTTTGAGAACTTTTATTTTTGAGCATTTTCTGGACTTGAGGATCCTCCTGGATCAATCGTCCCCACTTGGAAGCTTTTGGACCTCCAAAAGTCTAGTATCAGTTGGTAAATAAGTGAGGATACTGCGCCCCCACTTTTTCGGTCTCCATCCACCTGGATTGACTTGGATTTGTGCCCTTCAATCCCACTCGAAGATACTCCACATCACCCTTGCGAGAAGTACATACTCTTTTGTCCAAAATGGTGTCATCCTGCAACTCATTCATATACTCAGGAGAAAAATATTCTATGGAAGGAATTTGACCATTCTATCCTTGATCCTCGATCATAAGAGGCTCATACAATATCAATTTTTCCACATTTACAACTGAATAAATTTGCATATATGGAGGCAATTCTAACCGGAAAGCATTAGAACCAATCTTGTCTAAAATTTTGAAAGGAGCATAACGAATTGGTTTTAGATTTTTACCTTCTCCTTGCAATATTTCCTTGTCAATGTATAACCATACTTGATCTCCCACTTTGAACTGATGATCAACTCGATGCATGTCACATCTCACCTTATATTTGGCTTGAGTTTTCTCCAACTGTTCCTGTACTGCCTGATGAATCAACTGGATCTGTTCAATGAACTTTGTAGCCTTATCCACATCACTATGTCTGTCTACTGCAATGTCTTTCCCAAAGACAAAATCCAAAGGATATTTTGGCAAGTATCCCAAACATGTTTCAAATGGAGATCTTTGAGTAGAAGAATGTTTGGCTTGATTATATGCATGTTGCACATAACACAAATGTTCATCCCAAAGCTTAGGATGTTCGTTGCAATATGCCCGAAGCAGATGCACTATTGTTTTGTTCACCACCTTTGTCTGCCCATTCGTTTGTGGATGAAATGCTGTGCTCTTATTTAGTCTGGTGTCCATAAGTTCCCACAAACTTGACCAAAATTTCCCCATGAACCTGGAGTCTCGATCAGATACAATAGAAGTAGGTAACAAAATGAACCCATACATTTTCAAAGAACATTTGCGTTGTTTGTTCAGTTGTGACTTTCGTTTTACAAGGAATTAGAACACACATCTTGCTGAAACTATCCACAACTACATACAAGTAATCATGACCTTTCCTAGACATAGGCAATCCCCCCACAAAATCCATAGATACACTTTCCCATGGTCTAGAAGGAATAGGAAGTGGAGTATACAATCCTAGCTTTCTGTTACTTGGTTTGCTTATTGCACACATAGTACATCCTTTTACATACTTGGACACAATTTTATGCATTTGAGGCCAATAACAAAACCTTTGTAACTGAGCAATTGTTTTGTCTACACCAAAATGTCCTACTATAAGAGAAGTATATGCCTCCCTAATTACATGGACTCTTTCACTTTCTGGAATACATAACTTGCCCAAATGATACACAAGTTTGTCTTTAGTTTGATAATTTAATTCTTCTACTCTTTTACCATGACTTAAAGTTTCATAGACTTCTTTAAAATCTTTGTCCTAAGCATATTGTTCAATGTAACTTTCACGAGTAATTGAAGTGTGCTTAAGGATTGTAGCAATTGTACTAGGAGGTCTTGATAACATATCAACAACTTTATTATGAATGCCTTTCTTATATCTGATGACCAAATGAAACTGTTGTAAATACCCAATCCATCTAAAATCCCTTAATTGTTGTAGCTTAGTTTGTGAATGTAGATAATGTAATGGTTGATGATCAATATGTATTATTGTTTCTTTTCCCATTAAGTAATGTTTCCACTTTTTAACACTTTGTACTAAAGCATACAATTCTTTATCATATAGTTCTCTATCATAGGTTGGATAGTTAATTACTGTTGTAGTGAAGGTCTCAGAATGATAGCATATGGGCTTTCTGTGCTGCATCAACACTGCCCCCATGGCATAGTCACTTGCATCGGTTTCAATTTCAAAAGAATGTTGGAGATCTGGCAATGCCAGAATAAGAGTTGTACTAATCTTCACTTTCAAAGTGTCGAAAGCCTTTTGCTGGCTTCCTCCCCACTGGAATACCCTTTTCACACTTGTCAAAGCATGTAAAGGAGCTGCAATTAGAGAGAAGTTTGCAATAAACTTCCTCTAATAATGTGTTGCCCCCATGAAGCTTCTTACTTCAGTTACATTTGTAGGCTTTGGCCAATTTACAATGACCTCAACTTTATAGGGATCAATCTTAAGTTCTCCACCCCCTACAATGTAGCCCAAATATATAAGAGATGTTTTGCCAAATTCACACTTTGACAACTTTACAAAAAGTTTCTCTCTCTACAATACTAAAAGTATCTGCCTAACATGTTGGACATGCTCTTCCCTGGTCCTACTGAAAATAAGAATATCATCTAAGTAGACTATTACAAAAGCATCAATTAATGGTCTGAATACATCGTTCATTACCTGCATAAAAGTAGAAGGTGCATTAGCAAGCCCAAATGGCATCACTAACCATTCAAATAATCCATGTTTTGTTGTAAAAGAAGTTTTCCATATATCCTGTTCAACAACTCTGATTTGATGATAACCACTTCTTAAGTGTAACTTAGTAAAATATACCACATTTTTCAATTGATCTAATAAGTCATCAATGCGAGGAAGAGGGTAACGGTTTTTTACTGTGATCTTGTTGAAGGCTCGTAAGTCCACACACATGCGCCATGTGCCATCTTTCTTTGGCACTAGGATGATAGGTGACCCACATGGAGAAGCACTTGGTTTGATGACTCCTTGTTCAATCAACTCTTGTACCTGTTTCTTTATCTCAGCATTTTCCAAAACTAATAACCTGTACATTCCAATGTTAGGAAGAGGAACATCTTGTTGCAATTGTATCTCATGTTCAACTTGTCATTTTGGAGGTAATCCTTTCGAGACTTGAAAAATATCATCATAGTCAGAAACAATTCTAACTAAGTCATCTTTCAACTTTGTATCACAATCTTGGAAATTATCAATTCCAACAGTGTCCTTAGCTTTTACGACCATTAGTAAATATCTTTTACTGACATTTGCAATTCTCTTCATTTGACCTGAGTTGATTAGTGATAGATTCAATTTCTTATGATGAGCCCTTACAATATATTCTTTTCCATCTTTAGTTAATTGATACTTATTGTCTTCATGATAGAATTTTGTCTTTCTATCAAACATATATGGACTCCCAAGTACAACACCACATATATCAAGTGGAACCACATCTAACTCAACCTCATCTATAAATTGTGAATTGATAGCCAAATTTAGAACACATTGCCTATGCACTTGCAACTGATTATCATTGTGAATCCATCCTAATGGATATGGTTTCTTATGAGGTTTAGTAGTTAATCCCAACTTTTTAACAATTGTCTCTGATATTAAGTTTACTTGTCAGCCATTGTCAAATAGAGTATCAATTTGTGTATGCTTGGAGATTACTCTTATGTGAAAAAGTTTTGTTCGTTTGATCTCATCAACTTCATTATCAACTTTAAAGACTTAACTGAAGAAATTGTACTAGCTTCATAATTTTTACCTTTGATTCCTGTGACTGTGACCTTGGTCTCATCTCCCGAATCAGACCCCAAGTAGCCTTTGGCTTCCCTTTATTTCTGAACTTTGCTGGTTTCAATTCTGCATGAAAGATCCAACAACGATTCTCACTATGGCCTTCTTTCTTACAATGAGTGCATGGAGGTTTTTCCTTCTTCACTGTATTAAACTTCTTCCCTTTAAACTTCTCTTTACCCTTGCCTTTGTATTTTCCTTCAGTAGGTTTAAATGGTTTTACAAAATCAACATTTACATTCTTACCTCTAGATTCAAGATGAGTCACTTGCACACACACCTCATCCAAGTTAGTTGGATTAAACATAGGAATGGTATGTCGTAAATAGCTATGCAAACCACCTATGTACTTAAGCAATGTCTCTTGAGTATCCAATGGTATTCCCAACAATAAAGCTCTTTTTTGAAACTCCTGTGTATAACTTTGAACAATTTGTCCCTTTAACTGCCTAAAGTTCTGCCATGACATAATAGCTTGTTGCATATAACCTAGAGGATAAAATTGCTTTCGTAATCCAGATGTAAAATCAACCCATGAAGAGAGTGTCTTACCAAGATTTTTAAGATCATGTTTTGTCTTGCTTTCCCACCAAACAAGGGCGGTTCCTCCCATCTTGAGACTAGCAAGCTAAACCATAGTTCCTCATCTATGATTTTTTGTATCCTGCAATATACTTCAATTTTTCTTATCCAATTATCTAGCCTTTCCGCATTTAGTTCCCCATCATACAAAGGCAACTCAAACTTAACATCAAGCTTTAACAAAGGCATGTCAGACTTATGTTTATGTGTATGCTTTTGTATTGTATGTGTCGTAGAACGATAACTAGCATTTGAAGTAGAACTTGAAGAAGACGGAGAAGAAGGTGGTGAAGGAGGAGGCTTTGAAGATTCTCCTTTCTCTTCACTTTTCTCCTTCATAAGGGGTTCTCCTAGAACAAAATTATTTCTCTCCAAAAAATCATCATATAACATTTTGACCATTTATGACATGGAGAAAAATGCTTTTTCGAACTCTCTAGTTCGTGAAGAAGTTTCTCCTTCAGTCGCCATTCTTTTCTTCCTCAATACTCGTTCTCTCTCTGAAATGAATTCAGACAATGATCCTTCTCCTCTTCGAGATTTGGATCTTGTGAGCATCCAATGCTGCACTTGTTAAACCTTCCAACACAACCAAAGCTCTGATACCAAAATACTTGATCCAAAAATGAAAGGTATTATAAAGAAATTGCCATTAATTTGATGCTCATGAATAATTAAAGAGTTCAACCATCATTAGTCATGCTACAAATAAGAGAATATAACAACAAGAAGAAAGAGAAATATACACAAAGAACTTGTTAACAAAGTTCACCAATGTGTGGCTACGTCTCTAGGTTCGCTTCCAAGTGGAGGACCAATTTATTGATATTTATTGCTCAAGTTCTCTTTACAATTATTATTTGTTGTTACAAATAGGATTCTGATCTGCTGTACAAGACCTCCTTGTGCAGATGCACACATGGCTCAACTATCTCCTCTCAAAACATGACTCAATGCCCCTCAAAACATGAGAAATGGGCCATTAGCTCAAGCTGCTCTTCACATTCCTTGCAATACAAAAGTACCCTCTCAAGCTCAAAGGGATTGGGTTATATATTTTTTAGGCTCAATTATGGAAGCCCAACTTCCCACAAAGATCTGACCTCTTTTTGAGGTCAAATCCCCCTCCATATGGCCAAAAAATCTCCAAAAAGGTCCAATCTAGGCAAAAACTATAACAAAAAAAACCACTTTGATATAAAAATCAAATTAAGCCCCTAAAGGCTGGGCACGCGCCCCTTTTGCAGATTCGTATAGGCCATATAGCCAAGCACCAACCCAAAAGGGTGCTACGCACTGCCCCCCCCTCCATTAGCTTCTGGTCTTTCGACGAATTCATGGGACCTATTGCCCGATCAGACGGATAAGCCCCCCGTCGATCGGCCCTGGCCGTTGGTCATATCTCTGGTTGCGCGATGGTTGAGTGTTAGTTTGTCGTCCCCGCGCCTTGCCTTATCGTATGGGGTATAAGCGCCAGGGCTTAAATGTGTGCGGTGGTGTATGCAACAAGATCGTGGGCTGGGGCCTAGCCCCGACCCTTTACTCCATGACCATAACAATATCCACTTTAAATATTACAACGTACCTATAGAGCTTAAGTTCCACCGTGGGCGGGCTGGTAGCCCGACCCTCCCCAAAACGTTCCCCCACGCCCGAAGGTCGTGGGTTTGACTCTTGTGGAGTCCATAAAACTTTTACAACAACAACCAATGAAGGGGTGCCATGTAGCAGCCCATGACTAGGGTGGCACCATTACATTCACCCACCTTGTGACACTTGTCAAGTAATGATTCGACCACGCTTGCCACCCCTGCCCAGTCAACATGCCACTTCTCTGCCATGTCACTGTACAATCAGTTGCCATGTGTTACCTTTGGACGATGCCACATCATCATAATGATGTCACTTGTCGTACTGCTAACATCATCATTGACTTTGACAATTAACTTTTTGCCTGTTTGGGAATTTGATCACAACGCGATAACTTTCGCATACGGTGTCCGTTTGAGGAAGTAAATATATGGTCGGAATCAGCGCGATGAGATGGATGCAATGAAACTAGTTTCGTCCCATTCTAAGAACTTTTATTTTTGATCATTTTCTAGACCCGAGGATCCTCCTGGATTAGTCATCTATGACAACCTTGGCAAATGTAGAGCAAACTTTAAGGATGATGAACTACAAGCATGGAAAAAAATGGTTTATAACACATTTCTAGCATTAAAGAACTTTGTTGATTGGGTGCAAGCTTTTGAGTTGATATGATATTATCCTCCCTTGCTTCCATAGTAATATAACAAATGTCAATGATTTAAATGACATTTGTTATAAGTCATCTTTAACTTGTAGTTGATATCTATGTAATGTTTCTAGCTAGTGTGTGTGTGTGTGTGTGTGTGTGTGTGTGTGTGTGTGTGTGTGTGCGCACGCACGCATAGACATTGATATGGATGGTTTATACACAATATTCCACACCAAAAGGTTTTTTAGAGCAAGAAGCTAGCTTTAGGGCGAAGTCCCCAAATTGATATGAGAGCATCCTCCCTCACTCTAGTATTAACATTGTTAATAGTTTAAGTGTAATGCTTTATCTTTGGATGTATATTGTGAGTAATCTTAAATGCATAACAATGGTTAGACAAAGACAATTTATAAGTCATTAATCACACCAACAAACTTTTTTAATAAAAAATGAGGTGCATGTTCCTCTATTGATGTGGTATCATCCTCAATCCCTTCGGTACTAACATTGTCACATTAATTTTCTCCTTCTATTTATGTGTATGTGTTGTCAATAATATCACATGTGTAACCACCATGGGAATTAGATGACATATAATGTATTTCATGCAACAATATAAAAAAAAATGAGTGAAAAACATGTTTGGAATTTGTGTCCATTATTAGGGTTTATCCAAGTCGCAATTCTCTTGTAGCAAAGATCTTCCCATGACCTTGTTAGGCCCCGAGTTTTCTGTAGCTTTACACTATCATCAACATGAGAAATCATTTATGTTGGTACATGTCAATGGATTCTACAATCAAGAAGGGTGCCTCCCTTTCCTCCAAGGCACATTCTACATCTTCTCAAGAGGTTGGTGGTCACCTCTACTAAAAATGTCAATATGTCGGTTCCATCTTCTAAGTTTGTAAAGATGCTAGAAGGGATCCCCAAGTTAAAAATTTCATTTTGAGGCCCAAAAGAAAATCTTTGTTGTATGAAATAAAATTTTGGTGAAGTTTTTTATTGGGGGCGTAGTCGATTCACATATACTTAAATGTTTAGATTTAGAAGCAATGTGCTACACTTTTGAAAGAACAAATTTGTGGTAAGGATTATTTTGGTTTTCTCTTACATGTAAAAAAAGATAGTGATTTGTGTATTCATAAATGATCCTTGGTTTTCTGAGCCAAATCGTCTATACCTATAGAGAAATGAGAGAGTAGACATTGTTTCTTCGCACACAAATAAACTATGTTGGGTGATATATTCAACTAATAGTTGTATACATATAAATACATCAACTTTACCTTAAGATAGACACACTATCTTAGCACATGAACAACCTACTAAGAGAATATCTCAACCACAGATTAAAATACAATCCAACTAGTCAGAGAAAAACTTTCATATCCAACTAGATCTAACAACTCCCTAAAAATTAGAAGCAAACTATTCACGTAGAGACAAACTCTACCTCACAACATGACCAATAAAATAACAATCACATCCTTCTCACACAATCATGTATCGCAAATTAATCTATAAGACAAGTAGGAGTTAATAATTCCAACACTTAGGGGCGGTAGGAGAACGGGTGGGGGGGGATACTCTACAATCCCAAAGGAAATTAAGAATTATCCTATGCTTGAGGTCTGAGATTTCCACTAACAATCAGGCAAAGGACTACACATTGATGCAAGGCCTGAGTCTGACACTAGATCATCATATAACCTTTATCATAGTGGTAGGATAATCCAATGTACTCATACAATCAACGCACAAAGCTTCTCACCCTATCAATCACAAAATGAAATCAATTTTGGTTAGAATTTCACAAGAGGTAACAAGGTTCCAAAAACAAATTTCTTACAACTTTTAAGGGAGAATAATTATGAAGCTGACACACTCGCAAATGAAGCCATAAGGTTAAAAATTAGGGTTCTAAGGTTTTATGGCTCATTAGTTTATCAAGACATACCCTAAAGAATTGCAATCATGAAATGGAAAGTACCACTAATTTAATGAGACACATTTCAATCACAAGCCAACTGTAATACCCAAGCTTGGCCACAAACGTGATGAGACTCACACCCTATTTGCACATGTTCAAACTTGTGTGGAATTATGTTACATAATTAGCCTAGGTTTTAAATCATGGTGAAAGTGGGATAATGGAGAAGTGTTGTGGATAGACGAGTAGGGCACACATGATTCTTCTCCTCGTCGATGCTAGGCGTCGGGATTGTTCTGCATTTCCTTCCAAGCGTGACATTATTGTCAGGTTAGTGAATCTAAACTTCTTCATAGCTTTTCTTGTAGTTTGTGGGTTTGAATTTTTGTAGGCTCTATATGTATCATGTTCTATGTTTTTTGGTATTGAGGTTCTTCGGGGTTTGGTTTCTTCTCGCCTTTGGAACATTGGGATTCTGTTTGAAGGTTTTATTTCTGGCCTTCTGAAGCTCATTAAATGGAGGGCATTTGTTATAGCAAATTTTGCCTCACCCCATGCAACTTGCCTAGATGGCCTTTCCATTTCCCTATGTAGACTTGAAGTCCCTTCTTGTACCTTCCAGAGCCAAAAAATCATATTTTTCCATATATACACACCCTACTAGTTAGACAACATGCGTATACGTAGGTTTCTCCATTACAGCCGCATACATCGAGTTTGGTGCTCAAAATTAAAAATTATGTCGAGTTTCCATGCCACGTCACGAGATCCATGATCCTTGACCTTCCATATACTGGGAACGTTCTGACTTGACCCTTCAGTTCCATTTGAAGGCTATAAATTGGGCCATATCCAAGTCGTGAAAGGGGATAATTCAACTTTTGAGAGATTTTCCTTGTAACAACACTGGTGACCATACTGGGAATTGATCTTTTGTTTGGGGTTTTGAGTGTTTTTCTCCTTGAATTTCTCTATGTTATCCCGACTTTCCTTGTTGCCTAATTGCTTTCCAGCCTATTTTTACTTTGCATATGAGTTTCTTGGCTTAATCATTTTCCTGACAATGTTTTATTACATATACATCGGTTTTCCCTTGACATACACATACATATGCGAGCTGTCCTTCTATAGGGTGTGTACATACACGAGTTTTTCTCAAACAGTTGCGTACATCAACTTTTTAGGTTTACTGGCTAAGTTTGGTGTTTGTTGGATGATTTTGGATGGTTGTTGTTAGGGTCCTAACCCGCACATAGGTGGAACAATATATTTGGATGTAATAAAGGTCAATATTAATAAGGCCTTTTAATAAAATAGAATAAGGCAGATGTAAGAAGACCTAATAGAAGCTTCTGCTTCTAGAAGGATCTTCCTCTAGATGATTCTTTTTAGTATAAATAGGAGTTGAGGGTATGAGAACCCTAACTTGGATATTATTTTAATAGAGATCTGCTCAACTGGAGGTTGCCCGCTCGAAGAGGCCCGTGAGCATTGCTTTCAGATTCAAAGTGTTATTTCTGTTATTATTCTCTTATCATTTCAGTGCTATTGTGCTGAATGTTCTGGTTATATTGCTGTTATTCTGCCATTCGAGCATTTTATTTATGTTCTGCATACATTTTATATCTGGTATATTACAAGTGGTATCAGAGCACTTTCCTCGGCAGAAAGTGTGGGTTAATTTTTTTTCCAGGGTAGAGACGTATTCCAGCGTCTTTAAGCCACAGAGAATTGTCGTTACGCACATAAACCCGCAGTTGAGGGATTCATACACGCAGGAAATACAAGTGGTACTTAAGCACATATCTGTGGGCCACCCTTGTAACCCCTGTTGGTACCCCTTCGAGTGGTAGCGCATCAGACAACACTTGTGTACGGATCGACCTATATTACTTGAAGCCCTCTTTATATAAACCCACCGGCCACCTGACTACTATAACGTCATCGAGAACAACACTCGGGAAGATACTCTCTAGTACCTGGGTAGTCAGGTAGTACGACTAAGGGTATGGTCTATCCTCCTTAGTTAGTGTCCTGAGATATTGGGCCGAGTACTATTGTTGGACCCGGCACGTATATCAGAGAGCTATAGCACAGGGCAAACCCTTGTTTGTAGAACCCTTGAATACCTTACCCTTGGGGACAGAAACATAAACAAATTAAAACAGACAAGATCTATTGCCACGCAACTGTGTTCAAGTTGCCAAGTAAATACACATTTCTTTCTGGTTAAGCATTTGGGCATTTTCTCTCTGCAGTATTCTTCACCATTATTTGAGACCTATACCATTGGATTCATCTCTTTGCCCTTATCACATTCATCCATATCATTTTTCGAAAAAAATTTTGACCCCGCCCGCTCCTTTTCAGTTCCCCCATCCTCATGGCCCATACTCGTAGCCAAGACTTGGAAGCTCGCTTCAACACCTTGCAATATGGTCTCATCGAAACCCAACAATAAGTGAAACAACTCAATGCCAATATTGCAGCCATCAATACCACCATGAATTCCTTAATGGAGGAAATCAAACAAGACCTCACCACCTAGCTTGAATCAGTGTTTTCGACACTCTGCACCAAACTGCATATCCCTACAGATAACCCTTCGTCTTCCTCACCTCCACATCCTGAAGGTGACCATTCCTCTCATTCCAATAACTCTCAGTACCATCACTTTCAATGTGACCTACGCTTGCCGCGGGTAGATGTGACCAAATTTGATGGCTCGGACCCCACTGGTTGGGTAACCCAAATGGAACATTTTTTCTCTTTATACGGCATTACAGATGACTTGGCCAAACTCTGGTATGGTGTTCTCCATCTAGATCAAGAACAGTGGCAATAGTGGCAATGGAGAAAAACCTCTCGTCAAGGGTATATTACTTGGACACACTTTGTGGCAGAGCTTTATGAACGCTTTGACACTGACACTGACCATTTGGGCCGTTTGACAAAGTTGAAACAATTAGGAACTGTGGAAGACTTTATAGCTGCCTTTGAGCGCCTGGCTTTTAGAATAGAGGGCATGTCTGATGCCTTTTTCCGAGAGTGTTTTATCGGCGGCCTCAAGGATGAGATTCGTGCCCATGTCCTCATGGCTCGGCCTCAGAGTTGGGTGGAGGCTACTAAAAGAGCTAAAGAAGCACAACAGGTTGTATCTTCTCAAAACTGAAAACCCTCCTTTATCCCTCGCTGTAAACCAATAAATCCCACTACTCCCTCTGCTCCACTAAAGATCCAAAAATTGACCAGGGCTGAAATGGCTGAATGCCAACTCAAAGGCCTTTGTTATAATTGTGATGACAAATATTTCCTGGGCCACAAGTGTAAAGAACAAAGGCTTTTTATGGCCATCTTCGAGGATATTTCGGAAGAGGATGTAGAAACTCCCCTTGTGTCTGAGTCACCTGAATCCACTGACATAACCCCTCCCTCAGACCCTCCAGAAGTAGAACCGGCCATTTCCCTTAATGCTCTCACTGGCTTCTCCACTCCCCAAACCCTCAAGCTAATTGATTACATCAAGCATTAGAAGGTCATTATTCTGGTTGATAGTGGCAACACCCATAATTTTATTCATCACCGCATTGCCCAAGAAACTCATTGCTACGTCCATGCTGTCAATAACTTCCAAATCACTATTGCCAATGGTGGTTCCATGAAATGTGGAGGGCGTTGTGAAAATGTGCGTCTTCAAATTGGTGACTACCACCTGAAATCCCATATGTTTGCTATCGACATGGGAGGTTGTGATATTGTGTTGGGTGCAGACTGGCTAAGGACTTTGGGTCCCATTGTCATGGATTTTAAAGATTTAACCATGAAATTCGACCAGGAGGGCCACTAATATAAGTTCCAAGGCATCACTGTCAGTTCACCTGAGATCATTAGTTGCCATCGCATGGAAAAGCTGCTCAAAAAAGGTCATTCTAGTGTTATCGCCCAACTTGATGCCATACAAACAACAGAGACACCCTCGGTCCCGCAAGACCTCCAAGCCATCATTTCTAAACATCAATTGGTCTTTTCCACTCCCCAAGGACTCCCTCCTTCCTGTAGTGTTCATGATCATTCCATTCCTCTTATACCCGGAAGCCTTCCTCCAAATATCTGTCCGTATCGTCACCCCTTTTCCCAAAAAAATGAAATTGAGAAAATGGTCCAGGAACTTCTTAATGCAGGCATTATCCGCCTTAGTACGAGCCCCCACTCTTCTTCTGTGGTCATGGTCCTAAAGAAAGAAGGTTCTTGGAAAATGTGTCCTGACTTCAGTGCCCTCAACAAACTTACCATCAAAGACAAATTCCCCATTCCTGTCATTGATGACCTCCTGGATGAATTGAGTGGCGCCCAATTCTTCACTAAACTGGATCTTCGTTCGAGATACCACCAGATACGTATGAAAGAGGAATACATTCCCAAGACTGCCTTTATAACTCATGAGGGCCACTATGAGTTTTTGATCATGCCCTTTGGCTTGTGTAATGCCCCCTTCACCTTCCAAAACCTCATGAATCATGTCTTTCGTCCTTTTCTCCGCCATTTTGTCTTAGTTTTCTTTGATGATATCCTCATCTATAGCAAAACCTGGACAAACCATCTTTCTCATGTGGATCAAGTTCTCCATCTACTCTCTCAGCACCAACTTTTCTTGAAACAGTCTAAATGTGCTTTTGGCGCCTCAGAAGTAGAATACATGGGTCATCTGGTTGGAAAGGATGGTGTCAGGGTGGATCCTAAAAAGATTGAAGCTATGCAAAACTGGCCTCACCCAAAGACTCTTAAGAGCTTGCGTGGATTTATGGGCTTAACAATGTATTATCGCAAAACTTTTAAGAATTATGGGAAGATTGCAACAGCTCTCACTGCTCTCCTCTAAAAGAACTCTTTCACTTGGACTCCAGCCGCTGCCCAAGATTTTCAAACCTTGAAGATGGCCATGTGCACCACTCCAGTCCTCGCCCTTCCCGATTTCACAAAGATCTTTGTGTTGGAATGTGATGCCTCAGGGAAAGGAATTGGTGTTGTCCTTATGCAAGAGGGTCGACCTTTGGCCTTTACTAGCAAGCAACTATCTGAAAGAAATCTGGGCAAATCCATCTATGAAAAGAAAATGTTGGCTATTCTGCATGTCATTGATCTGTGGTGCCCTTATCTATTGGGGCAACGTTTCCAAATTAAGACAGACCATCAAAGCCTGAAGTATTTTCTGGAACAACGCATTTCCTCCCCAGAACTACAAAAATGGGTGACTAAGCTCTTTGGATATGATTATGAGATCATTTACAAGAAAGGCAAAGACAATGTGGTTGCGGATGCACTTTCCCACAAATATGAAGATGAAGAATCCCTTTTTTCTTTTTCATTTATTGTCCCAGATTGGCTCCAAGCCATTCACCAGGAATGGCTACAAGATCCCAAAAGTTCGCAGCTGATCCAACAATTGCAGTCCAATGCTCCAGCTTCCCCAGGGTACTCTTGGCTCCATGATGAACTTCGATACAAAGGTTGTTTGTATTTAAGTAAACAATCAAAGCTTAAATCCATTGTTCTTTCTGAGCTTCATGCTACACCCACCGCAAGGCACTCCGGGTTCACCAAAACCTATGATAGGGTCAAACGTTCCTTTTTTTGGGATGGTATGAAACAGGACATTCGTAATTTTGTCGCTGAATGTGATGTCTGTCAATGCAACAAGGGAGAAACAGTCAAATCTTTGGGCACACTACAACCGCTCCCGATTCCACCTACTATTTGGAAGGATATCTCTATGGATTTTATTATCGGCTTACCCAAATCGGGAAATAAATCATTCATCATGGTGGTTGTTGATCGCCTTTCCAAGTATGCTCATTTCTACGCCCTTCAACACCCATTTACAACATCCAGGGTGGCTCAAATTTTCATGGATCAGGTTTTCAAGCTTCATGGCATGCCGCACTCTATTGTTTCCGATCACGACCCAACTTTCACAAGCAATTTTTGGCAAGAACTGTTCAAGATACAAGGCACCGAATTGCATCTCAGCACATCTTATCATCCCCAGATTGATGGCCAAATGAAAGTGGTCAACAAGTGTTTGGAAACATATTTGAGGTGTTTTCCCTCGGAAAAGCAAAATCAGTGGGCTCAATGGTTACCCTTAGCTGAATGGTGGTACAACACTTCATACCTTTTGAAGCAGTATATGGACAGAAGCCACCTTCAGTTCTCTCATACTTACCAGGGGCCTCGAAGGTCCAGGCGGTTGACCTAACACTTACAGCTCGAGAGGCTATTCTTCGTACACTCAAAGAGAATTTGGTCATGGCACAAAATCACATGAAGCAACAAGCAGATCAAGGTCACTCTAAATGTCAATTTGCAAAAGGGGATTAGGTGTTTCTTCGACTGCAACCTTACAAGCAAACTTCTCTCAAGGCTGAGCATTGTTAGAAGCTAGCACCCAAATTTTATGGTCCTTATATCGTTCTCAAGCGTGTGGGACAAGTAGCCTATCAGTTAGCTTTGCCCAGATTCGAAGCTACATCCTGTTTTTCATATTTCCTGCTTAAAGAAGGTGATTGGAGCTAAGTGCCAAATTCAAACCAACCTTCCAGAATTAGCTGAAGAAGGATCCATTTGGCTATAGCCAGAAGCAGTTTTGGACTAGTGTGAGCGTCGCCTACGTCAGAGAACCATCAAGGAAGTGCTAGTCCAGTGGAAAGATACAACTCCAGTAGATGCCACTTTGGAACCAACTACCATTCTGCAACAATTTCCTCATCTCAAGCCTTGAGGACAAGGATGTTTTTAAGGGGGCGGAAATGTTAGGGTCCTAACCCACACATAGGTAGAACAATATATTTGGATGTAATAAAGGTCAATATTAGTAAGGCCTTTCAATAAAATAGAATAAGGCGGATGTAAGAAGACCTAATAGAAGCTTCTGCTTCTAGAAGGATCTTCCTCTAGATGCTTCTTTTTAATATAAATAGGAGTCAAGGGTATGAGATCCCTAACTTGGATATTATTGTAATAGAGCTTTGCTCAATTGGAGGTTTACCCCCTCGAAGAGGCCCATGAACATTGCTTTCAGATTCAAAGTGACATTTCTATTATTATTCTCTTATCATTTCAGTGCTATTGTGGTGAATGTTCTGGTTATATTGTTGTTATTCTGCCATTCTAGCATTTTATTTCTGTTCTGCATACATTTTATATCTGGTATATTATAGTTGTTGAGTCTTCTTGGGTCTCTGTCCTAACTGTTGAGTGCTTACAGAGTGTTAGGAAACCTTCTTATTGTTGAATTATTGGGTGATATTCTTTCTTATCATATGTTTCATTGGTTGTCCTTGCATCCTGGTCTGAGTGTTTTCTTCTTGGTATCTTGCGTGTCTTATCTCTTTTTGCTTGCAGTAGGGTCTGCTTGTGAAGATGTTATTCAGTCCTTGCATTTTCTTTTATTTATATTGAAAATACAAAAAAAAAAAATTGCTCATTTTTCATTATGGCATTTTCTCTTTTGGTTATTTAGTATTGATCTTGACATATGAGGAAGGATTGCATCTTATTGAAATTGTAGAATTGCATTGAAAGTTGCATTTGAAAATCTTACCATCTTTTGAGAATATAAGATTAGGACTTAGCACTATGTTTATATTTATTTCTTTGATATGCTGAGTCATAATATCATCAGTTTCACGACCACATCTCTTGAGTAAATAAAGCCATTAAAAGTAACGTCAATTAACTAAAATTGATTACAAATGATTTTATTTTTCAGGGTATACAAACAAGCATAGGATATAATGCCTTGGAATAGGATTTTGTGAGTAAAATTATCCAAGGCTATTAAACTAAACATATGTGTTTGACCAGGGAGTGGTGAAATCCATTATGTAATTAGTGACATCAGTATGCTCCCCTCACTTCGGAGTTAAACATGAGGTTGCACGAAGTTGGTTGCAGAGATAGTCCTCTAATACCTTCTTAGCGTTAGAGATATTTCTGTGGATCTATTCGTATTTGGGGGTCTTGATAGTACCTTTACCTTTGTGAGAGGCGATGCTTTCAAACTTTAGGGCTTTGTTACCCTGCCCATATGATGGACCTAACTTACGATTGTTTTCTTGCACATTTGTTATATCATGGTGGCTCTAGTTGTTTGACATAGGTAGCCACATAGTTTACTTGCAAGGGTTATTCTGCATGTACCATGAGTCAGATAAAGGTCAGACAACACACATCCTTTATGGAGGATTACCTCTCCGGGGGGATCTGACTGACTGAGTTGTTAAGCCCACAAGGGCTCTTATAACTGATTTTGATACATACTATCTTTTGAATGGAGTCTCAGGCCCCTCTTGGGTGAGACATATCTACTTAACTGATTTTGATACATACTATCTTTTGAATGGAGTCTCAGGCCCCTCTTGGGTGAGACATATCTACTTTAGTGAGGGAGGCCCCTTTTCAACCACTGTATCATGTTTGTGTACATTATCCTTTTTGCTTTACTTTGGTGTGCTCTCTGATTATTAGTTGGCCTTAGGATTTTGTATTACATCGTGAGTTTTCATTGCTATGGTCAGTGGAGCCCCCATGATTCTCGCAGTTAGCACTACCCAACCCATGGTCTTTGCTCATTCCATGGAGATAAATCCTTTTGTACTTCCAAGTGGTACGTCGAATCATGATACTCAGCCAATACCTCGAGCCTCTAATCCTTTTTCAGGTATGCCATACATGTCTTCACACTCACCATCCTCTGTTTCTTCGGCTTATGTGAATCCTAGTTTTGGGTTCGGGGGAATGATGCCTCCTTATTCTCCCTTTTCGTTTGGTGGGGGTCATATCTCTCAAAAAAATCCCATGGTTGGAGGTTGGAATCCGCTTTCCTCTGGACCCAATCACAACTTCACTTTTCCCAGATCGAGTGCTCAAATGGGTGGTCCTTCTACTTATTACATCTCATCCATCTATCATTCTTCTGCCATGCTGATTCCTACGAACGCTTTTATCATGGCGGACCTCCTGCTATCCTCTAGTGTTTCATCACGGGGGAGTCAATTTCATAGTATGGGCAACCCCCTTCATAGATTTCCTTCGTTTGGGGGAAACATATATCCTCACCTGAGTAACCCTTATCATGTGGCTTTATCTTTGCAAGCGGCTCCCTTAGTGATGATGCCCTTACAACCCTTTATGAATCAATTTGGAGGAGGATACCATCATGCTGGATAGGGGCATGGTGTATACTAGAACCCTTCCTGGCCCACAATCTTTGAAAATCAGTTTTTCCCGAAACCTTGGTATCAAATGTCGCAACCAGCCGTTGCAAGTCATGTTGGAAGTACAAGTCCAAACATTGTGAGTCATACTGGCATTACATCACCAACCTCTACTAGTGAAGTTGGGGATTCGTCAACAACCTCTGCAAGTCATGTTGAAGATATGCTACTATCGTTTGCAAGTCATGATAGGAGCATGTCACCAGCCACTACAAGCTATGTTGGGGGCATTAATATGATTGTGAAACCTAGACATATAGGACGTAAGCCCAAGTTCCATTGTAGACTTTTCAAAGGAGATCATCTAACTCAGCTGTGCCCTGCTACGTCCGTGGTACAAGAAGCACAATTCTTGTCTGATAGCCCTTCGGGTTCTGAGTCGTATTTAGTTTCCCAACATTCTAATCCTTCTTTGGTTGATACAACGGTCATGCCGATGCAATCTTCGGCTGACACCACTCTTCTTCTGGGGCGTGATGCATCTCTTGACCATGTTGTCTCACATCCTGTTCAACTAGAGGTTGTGTCGATGCAATATTTGACCGACACCACTCCTATTTTTGGGGGTGACATGTCTCTAAACCATGTTGTCTCACATCCTGTTCAACCAACGGTTGAAGAAGTGGTCGTGTCGATGCAATCTTCGACTGATCCCACTCTTCTCTTGGAGAGTGACAAGTCTAAGGAAGTGACATTGCCGATGCAATATTCGGTCAATCCTACACTTATTTTGGGGGGTAATGCGTCCTTCGACCATGTCCTTAGCATTTTTAGTCCTATACCTTATGAACAAGGGAGCATTCCACTCTTTTTGAGCACTATCCCTCCAAGTCCTAGGATGGTTTCCTTTGATTGGAATGATATTGTAGATGAAGGATCCTCTGCAAGTATTTTATCCTCCTCGACTTGGCAAGATTTGGGTTCTCCCAAGCTTGTGTCAACTACCTGTGAGCTACTAGCTTTTGAGTGAAGTTTGACATGGGAGCCTTGGCCTCCCCCATGATATGCTGCTTAGAATAACATCCCCGAGTGTTAGTTAAGCTCTTTTCTGACTCTTTAAAAAAGATAAAAGATTGTCGAGTGAACTTGTCTCTTTCACACTCGTTAAATGGATTTGAAAGGGCGTCTATTTGGTGTAAGTTTAACCCTTTTTTTTTCGGACCAAGTAGATAAATTTTGAAAAAGGAATACTCTTGTCACCATTGGCTAGAAGAGTTCTCCTCGGTATTATTTTATACTTTTTCGGGCCTAGGGGACTAAATCTACGAAAAATGACATTCTTTGGAGTTAAGTTGTACTTGCATTCCATTATCTTGCTTGCAGTATATAGCCTATTGCCAGTTCTCGCTATCTCGTTATAAGCCTCTTACCTAAAACAATTGCATCACTAGCCAAGCATAGCCTTGTTTATATCCTCTGCAGCTTGGCACCCTGTACCCTAAGAGGAAACATTCGCCCCAGTGTACATGCCCCATACACACTTCCTTGCATTGAGCATAGGTATGTTCCATTGTTTGGAGCTAGTTTCTCACTCACGACACTCATTTCCTCTCTTGTATCATAGTATTTATTTTCCTATGAAAAAACAAAAAAAGACGAGCGGGAAAAGAATATTATCTCATATTGGCAGCAGTCGTGTCGCCTTTGAAAAGAGCACAAAATTTTGAGTCCACTGTCATCCAAAGTTTATGTTTAGTATGACCTTATAAAGTTGAGCTCGTTACTTAGAGTTTACTCCTCTGACTGGTTATTCTTCCAGTCCCTATGGAGAGTTTGTTGATGCCTCCTGCATCACGAAGTTTCATCATCAAGTCTATGATGCCTAAGTTATCCATATGTCTCATACTCTTGTTCAAAGGATGTCTATAAGCCTGTGTCGGCCATATCTTAGAACTCTTGACTTTGCATGATGGTCATACCCTCAGTGTATCTCAAAGTCACATCAAGCTGTAGTCCTACCGTGCACCTTGGTCGTACTTTCATTATGGGTAGGCAACCTTGAACCCAACAGTCGACATCTACTCATTGGTCACTGACTGGGGGGTTTCCCTTGTGTTCGACAACAAGAAATCTATTCACACATTGGGATTCGTGTAGTGTTTTGGATGCCATAAACCTTATTGGTGGTTTCCTCACCTTTTTCGACAATCTTCCTTATTGGTTGCTATTCATAAGGTATTTTTTGTGCACTACTTGCATCTGGTACATGCGAAAGATGCACAGGGTCATTGGTTCCTGAACATCCTCTTCATCCGAGTTCATCCAAATCATCAAGCTATTGCTTTGTACCTCGTGCTGACTGATGAGAGATTTCTTAATGCTCTCCTTTTAGTGGATCTCCTTCCATCGACTCCAGCTCGTCTATTATGGAAATGAGACCTAGAGTCCTATGAGTACCTAGAGTCTTGTAGTCATCAATGGCAGGTTCTCCCACCATCGACAGTTGGGAATACATCAATGTCTCATGATTGATGGATTATTCAAGTGTTCAACCTCAAGACCCTTATTCACACTTGTAAGAATGTAATCGGTTCCTTAATACCTACTTTCATTATCGGTAGGTTGTCTCACGTTTGTTAACAATATACCTTAATAACTAGTAATCAAACAAAGTTTCATTGTGTTCGACATCAACTCCTCTATTCACATAATGTAGGCTTTCACTTTTGGTGGGTAGTGTAGAAGACATTAATCTTACAGTAACAACATTCTTATTCTGTTGTTGTCTTTCATTAGACCAATACCTATATGACTTCAATGATCACGGGAGATCATATTGTACTCCATTGTATACATATATCTTCAAATTGATTTTGAGTCTGGTTTCCACTGGGCCTTGTTCGTGATTATGACAGCTTATGGCATGTGTCTACTTTGTATTGCCCATTCATGTCCATGAACAACTATTTGGCATATTTCCACATGGATCTGCAATGTAATTCAAATTGGCAGCAAAGTCATTATGGATTGTAATATTCTCATGAGCAAATAACACTTCCAACCGAGTCTCCATTACTCCACTTTTGGGAATTATAATGTATTTTGACCATCACAGATACTCCTCTAACCTCACACATTAGGGGGCATCTGTTATAGCAAATTTACCCTCACACAATGCAACTTTCTTAGATGGCCTTTCCATTTCCCTATGTAGAATTGAAGTCCCTTGTTGTACCTTCCAGAGCCAAAAAATCATATTTTTCCACATATACGCGCCCTACTAGTTAAACAACATGCGTATACATAGGTTGCTCCATTACATCTCGCGTACATCGGGTTTGCTGCTCAAAATTAAAAATTGTGTCGGGTTTCTATGTCATGTCACGAGATCCATGATCCTTGACCTTCCATATACTGGAAACGTTCCAACTCGGCCCTTCAGTTCCATTTGAAGGCTATAAATTGGGCCATATCCAAGCTATGAAAGGGGAGAATTCAACTTTTGAGAGATTTTCCTCGCAACAACATTGTGATCTCTGGTCTTGTTTAGCTATGACAACTATTGTTTATTCAGAGGACTCTTTGGGTTTTTAGTGATATCCTTTCCCTCTTACTTGGTTTTAGTCTTTTACTCCTTGGAAGTCTCTTGATTTCACCATTGGTAATATGGATTATCAACAATAGCAAGAAATGAGAAGGATTTTATGGTCTCCGAAGAAATGATACAAGGAAATAGGTCCTCCATTTTCACTGTTACATCCAAGGTACATGAAAATGAGCAGTAAGTAGTCTCCTTGGTTGCTTATATTATGGGGATTCTTGTCCAATTAAAGCACATATTTCAAATCTTAAGGAAAAATGTGTTATGTCACTACTATAAATGGACAGAATTTCCGACGCCCTATTGCCGTACCCCCGACTTTTGACGTCGCTTAACCGCCGCTTATGAGGGCTCAACAGGCGTCGAAAAATCTCCCGTGGTTTTTCCGATGTTGGACTATCGTCGGTATTTCGACTCCCCTAACGTCTGACGACCGACGACCTTTAAAAATTTAATTTCAAAGGACAACCGGAAAACTACCGACGACGTCTGTCGGTCTACCGATGAATATTCCGACGCTATCCTGCCGACGTGACTGATGGGCGTGCTGTAGTTACGACGCTTTGCTTGGAGCGTTTTCCGTCAGAAGTCCGACCTGTAGTAGTCGGAAGACCGACAGACCTGAATATTTAAAAAAAAAAAAAATTGTTGAAAAGAGGCGAGGCATTATTTTTCTCAAGTTCATAAAAGGCACAGAAGGTTTCTTCAACACTGACCAGCTCATTCCGGTTGCCAAATTCTACAAGATCCCTGAGAAAATCATCGGTTGGCTCAAGCTTCAGCAAAGACAGAGATGGATTGGTTGTTGCAATTGGAAATGGGGCAAAGAAATGGCATGGAATTTATCAAAAGATGATTCTATCAAGTAATCGGGCAAAGAAATGGCATGGAATTTATCAACATTAGTCCCTCATGGCCGCATAAATGTATTGTCCATGTTCATACCAAACCAAAATTTATTCACTTGTAGCACCTATGGGATTCACAAAATGGGTTTAGTAACTCTAATCATCTAATCATACCATTTGTTGAAAGTGGCCTCATTGAATGCAAAATTCTTAGTGTCCTTCCAACTCTTCCAAGCATCAACTTGCAATGAAAGAATTTGTTGATTGGGCATGGGATGAAGTTATTTTCCCTACAAGGGATTCCATTTCCACATCCCAAAAACAACCAATGGATAGCCAAAGATGAATTAGGTGGATTATGTGTGGGGATTAGCACATACCTGAAAGACTTCATCTATTAATAACTTAAACCATTTCAATTTAGTTCCCTGCACACATAATTTAGTGACAAATTGGGCATCCATGTTGAATTATTCCTTGGTGTATTTACACATGAGATGGATTGCAATCAACTAGCAAGAAAAATGGCCCTCGGGGTTAATAATCAATGAGATGATGGCACCAAAACCTCCCCTATATGTACCATACTTGTGATATAGGCTAGGTTCATCCTTATTGCTACCATGCTTCCCCATAACTTGAAATGCATGGGAGACATATTCCCCCTCCACAGACAACCTTGTTAAAATGTGTACATCCTGCACATGTATAGGGTATTCCCATTCAATCCATATGTAATGCCAAAGACCAACAAGTCATGCAACACCACAAAATTATATTTACA
>ML784688.1:114650-140166 GCA_009831015.1 Picea engelmannii | reverse complement strand
GGCTCTGGACGAAGACTCTCATCTAGACATCTTCATTTTCAATGTTCAGGTTGTCTGCATAACTGTAGAAAGCAGCCAGGTGCTCTTCCGCAGTTATGTCCCCTTCCCCAGTGAACTTGGGCATATACTTCAAGTAATCTCCAACAGGGAGAGGATTCATTGGATGGGGTAGGATTAAGGGAGCATATCTGGCAGCAACTATGGCATCCATTCTATTTAGAGGGGGATTAGCGCCAACCATAGGGATATTAGGTGAAGGAGAACTTGGAGGAGAAGGGGTTCACGAAGGGGCTACTGGGAATGAGTCTCTAAGTATAATGGGAAACAATAGGGGATTTAGGGAGAAGGCTAACGGGCTTAAGTTAGCAGATGCTCCTCTTTGTGCAGGAGTGGTAGCAGTAACAAGAAGAGGAGTGGTAAAGATAGAAACGGGGCACTCTTCTGGGGTCCTGGGTCTACGCCAAAGTATAGCTTCAGAGGAGAGGGGAGTGACAAGGATTTCTCCCTCCAATCCCAGACCAGGAGGGGAAAACTCAGCAGGAACACTCCCGAAATTCAGGAAACGAGAAACCTCATAAAAAGGTTTGTTAAGAAACTGAGGAGGAGAAAATGAAGTTCCTACAGAAGGAGATGGTGGATTACCTGGTTCGACGGTGGAAGCTTCTTCTTCAGAGGCCTTTCCTTTTCTGAGAACCACCTCCGGGTCAGTTTTAGGTGTAGATAGAGGCAGCTGTGGATGGGACCGTGCGTGTCTGCCTCTGAAAGCCACAATTATCACGGTAGGTTTGCCACAGTGGAGTCCATGCATAACCAGAATAACAGTGCTTCATTAAAGTTTTACAACTGGGAGCCTCGCTCAACCATCGATCCTTTCCAAAATATAAAGACTGAGTCTATATACTCAGAAAAATTCGCCTAACAGAGGCATGCTCAGTCATCCAAGGCATGGTGTCCTTTCGGTCAAACTCGGATGGATATTCTTCATCAGACTTCACCTTAACTGCGCATGGCTCCTGCAAGGGGAGTAGCTGAGCCATTAAGTGCCAAGCTAGTGTGTGCAGACCTCTCCGGCTAGTCGAGGACTTGATATGGCATCTTTGGAAAAAATCGGTACACAGGACCTTCTCGGGCAGACAGCTTGCCAGATCCTCCATACTTTACGCTTAATGAGTGAGGAGAGGTTTCAACCACCCCCTCTCACCTTCATTTACTCCAATCGAGAACCAGGAATGAGATTGAATCAGATGGCACCTGGAGATCGTGATGATCTCCTCTGTGACTGAACCCGATGCCTTTGGCCCCTCTTGCATAGCTCTTTTATTTCCCAAGTGACCATGAGTTGTGACCCTGCGTTTACTCTCAAAGGCACTTTCGGCGTTCGTGAATAGAAAGGAGTTGATCCTTGCTTATCATAGTCGCAATGAGAGAAACACCGAGATGGCTTAATTGGGCGCCACACGTCCCTCTTGGATCTGACGATCCTGAACTCACTTGGTGATACTGTGGGCCCAGGTTTGTGCATTTTCGGCACTTCGGGGTTCGGGGTTTCGAGATGTAGCACGACATGAAACCCTCCCCCTTTGAACTCCTGAATGCCGAAAAGCTGACGCGACTAGATCTTGTGCCACACGTCCTTTGGATGGATGACTGCTATCCATCCTGTATGCAATATGGGAGCTATCCATTGTGCTAATTTTGACGCAACTCCGCTAACCGCGATTTCCCATCGACCGTCGATCTGCTCGTATGGATGAATCTGGACCATCGACAATATAATTCCGCCCGCTTACTTGCTTGGAAGCCTGAAACGAGATTTTTTCGTGCCGTGCTTGGGCGCTTCCCGTGCAACTTGCAGGCCTGAACACTCTTGTGCCCAGGACAAGAATTGTTACTAACACATTCTAAGGCACGGGATCAATTAGAAATTTTTGAACAAGAAACATAATAAATAATAAGTAAGGAATACGTACCTCCTTTACATGATTTGTATTGTCCTTGGTTGACATAGTGTACTCGAATGAATAGAAAGTGTCTCCAAATTAAGCTTTCCCTTTCCACTTGTGCCCACTTGCCCTTCTCTTCTGACCTTATATATACAATATTTCAACATTTCAATACATCCATCAATCTTCTAGTTGATCATCTTCGTCGAACCGAACATCCATATCATCTGGTTCATATAAGGTGTTGTAAGGATTGGCCGTATCAACATCGTCATCAATGTACTCATTTCCAGGCAATATATCTTCATCATGGATATCATCATCAAGATCTACATTGCCTCCTACTAGTACATTTGGTTCATCTCCTTCAGGTTCTTCATATGAGACATATGCTACATCGACTACCTGTTCCTCTGCATCATCTTCTTCTTCAAGATCATTTTCTTCCTCTACAATATTATACTTTACTGGCCTTCCTCTTGGATCATACCTAACAACAAATGACCAACCTGCTTCACCTAGAACCTCTGAGTAGAATACTTGTTCGCATTGGCTTGGAAGAACATAATGATCTGTTCTTGGCTCAAATGACCTTGTATTAACCATGGTAAATCTATTATCATGTAGAATAACAGTTCTATCAGGATCACGTTCATTCATTCGTAGCCTGTACCATTTGACATCAAACAAAACTATTTTGAAGGATTTAAAGTCACACTCAAGTATGTCCTCCAAATACCCATAGTATCGATTTTCAGAGACTTCGGGACGTCTTTCACTTCTAGAGGAAACATTAGTGACCTTGAAGACTGCAGTTATCCCACAATCATAAGTTTTCCTCTTTTCGTCCAACTTTTTGATGCGAAATTTATGACCATTGCACCACATAACCTTGTGATGTTTCAACTGCAATATGCCAGACACATAAAACATATTTCACATAACTTGTAATGTATAGATGGGAAAAACACATCGACACTAACATTAATAATTTATGAAATAATATAATGAAATTATATTGGATGAATAACATGCTTGCCTGTTCATCTTTCAAACCATGTGCTAAATCAATTTTCTGCTGCGTAAGATTGGTATCTCCATTACGATGAGCTTCTATTACCAATGTAGACACCCCTTCCCATGATAACCTACCTTCATGTTGTATGCATCTATCAATCCATATCTTCATCCAGTCAAGATTGTTTGCAATGTATATATGTAGTGCATCCCACTCTTGACCAACTGTATCAGAAAATCATAATTCACCAATATATGTTAGTTAGCAAGGTATAAAATATTAATAATTTATGAAAACATAAAAATTAAATAAGTACGATACACATAAATAGGAAAAGTCAGATGTATTATAAACCTAATTACCTTTCACTTTCGTCATTCTACCTTTCCCCAATAGGTGCTCCCCTTCAAATTTTTTAATGGAGTTCACATCCCAAATGCGATCCATATACATATTTGCGGCTAATTTAGGAAGATACTGACTAATATACACCATCAATTGATATAGCATATATCCCTCCACCATAGAACCCTTGGGACGTGCTCTTTGTCTAACCAAAGCCTTTAATGATTTCAGGTGCCTCTCCAGCATCCACATTGACCTTGTGTGTATTGGTCCACACAATTCAATCTCCTCAACTTGGTGTATGAAGTAGTGTTCTTGTGCATTGAAAAATATCGGAGGTAGATACTTTTGCATTTCACACATTAGCCGAGGAATTTCTCTCTTCCAATACTTTATATCTTCTTGATGGATTTCTTTCAATGACAACCATCTATAGTCGATGTTGCAAGCAAGTACCATGTTTCAACAAAACATATAAATTAATATATTACATTATAAGTAAAACATATGTCATTAAGATCTTGAATAACAAATTGGAAAAAAGAATTTGCATATAATTTACTACTTACCTCATGTATTTGCCAATATCATATATAACTTGTTTGATGTTGTTGTCAAAGTGGTCTGGGAGAGATAGAGGTAGAACATATTGTGACAATCAAAATCAATAGTTATTTGATTCTAAAGTATAATAAAACAAAACTAAAAAGATGTATACCAATATAAATATTTATATAGAAAAATAATTACCTTAATGAAGGTATGCCAATCATGTGTTTTTACCCCACCAAATTCACCTTTCTTTGTTAAGATATTATTTATGTTTGAAGAAAAACCCGTGGGAAATTTTATTCTCCGAATGACCTCTTTTACATCATTGCTTTGTTTCTTGTTAATAACTAGGGAAGGCTATTTAGATCTCCGTTGCTATTTGATTGGATCCCACTTTGCATTGCATGATTGGCTTCCTGAATGTCACTACAAATCTTGATGACTTTTTCTTTATCCCTCCTACCATCTATGATTCACCATAATGTTTCTGTCACATTCTTCCCGATATGCACTGTATCAAACAAATGAGCTATTTTTAGGTCCTGATAGTAGGGAAACCTCATGAATTGAGAGGGATAACTTTTCATTCCTCATGGGAGCCCATTGTTAATACGTTCATGACAATATTGATGAGGCATAAAATAAATTCAATAAAATAAAATTCATAACATTACATATACAATATTACATAAACAAATTGCAATATACCATCTCAACGACTTTTGTTATATTCCAACTTCCATAGGTGAGGTGTCATTCTTCGTGGTTTTAATCCAGTCTCTTCTTTCCCATTGAAAAGATGTTTTTCAATAGTACGATACCTATGGTTCTTAGAGAGGAAGTGCCTATACTCATCAAACACCTCCTTTCCTAAAGTTTTTGAACGCCGAGATTTGATCTTAGGACCACAAACTAGACATGCAAATCTACCCTTTGTTTGAAGACCTGCAAAAGTTGGATTAATAATTATGTCAATTATACGAAGGTGATTATTTAAAAAAACATGCAGCATGGTATCTTCAAATAATTATATACTATAATTAAAGTGCAATGGATCGTTACATACCACAAAAATGTGTTAGTCATGGGGCATCATGAATTGTCCATACAAGTATTCCACATAATTGAAATTCCTCCTGCCTTATTGGTTTACAAACGTCATACATAGTGATGCCGACCCATAATTTTAGTAACTCGTCGATGAGAGGCTCGATATATACATTCATATCTTTAACCTGGTACTTACCTAATTGTTTGAAATTACACATAATTACTAATGTGATGTGCATATATAAGTAAATAAATAAATACAAGATATTCTGCAACAAGAAATACAAATGAAATCTTACATTTAGAAAATTAATGATAACATTACATACCTGGAACAATCATTGTCAACATTATGTGCTCCCTCTTTATTGACATCCAACGACCAGAAACCCATTGATCAACACTCTGTCAATGAAGGCATCAACAAGCAATTCCATAACAACAAACACACAGATTCGAGCTTATTCACAAAATCATCGAGTCATCACCCAAATGAGGATCGAATCAACTTATTTAGGAGCTAACTAGTTGTATTGTTACTCTGTTAGAGTATTTCTAGGCTAAGTTGTTACATTTCATTTTGTATAAATAAGCTAAAATTGAAGCTTAAAGGGGATTCGAATTGGAGAAAGAATTTCTGAACTCAAGTTGTAAACAATCTTTATGCTTAATATAAGAGCCTTGATTTCCTTTAGCTAGTTATCTTCATCCTGTGCGTGTGCCAAGCCTAGAGGGCCCCCTTACTTTGGTCCATGTCACTGTTGTACATTGAAGTGCATATCTTTGTTTTCTACAACTTCTTACTTTGGTAAACTATTTCACTCTTTTGTTTATATATAAGCTCTTTAGTTCTAGATTTAAAATTCAGATCTTGCTTCAGTTTTTACTTGCAATTTACAGTTGATTTAATTGTTAGATGATTGATTAGTTTTATTCCAATCTTTAACTTTCATAAGTCAATAGTGTATTGCTGCAAAACCTACATCCATTGAGGTAACAAAACCTTACAACCTGCTTTACTACCAGTGAGACTATGATAAACGTAGATTGCAGAAGTTAGAATTGAGTTTAGAAGTGTTTTCATTTGAATGAGTGATTGCCATCCTTACAATATGCATTTATCACAAGCCAATAGAGTACTATTGCAAGACCCAACAATCATTGTGGCAATACAAATTTGCAACCTGAATTCCCATTGGCGAGACTGTGATAATTATAATATTGAAAGTGTTAGATTTTAATATATAGTCTCTTCTTTCTACATGTGTGTTAAAACATTATTTTCAACCTTTAAATTTCACAAGTTGACAGAGTATTGTTACAAGAGTGTTCTCTTGTAGAGGCATTGAAGTTTTGTAACCTATTTTCCTATAAGTGGAACCGTGACAGACTTAGGTTGAAAGAATTAGTTTTTGTTTGAAGTCTTATAGATTAAGTTAGATTGCATTTTTGTTTTAATAGCTAGTGAAAATATTTCATTAGTAGTTGATGATCATTTTCAAGTTTGGATTTCATTCTTAATTTAAAGGATTGTAGACCAAGTTTCAAAGCTAATTCCCTCATATACAGAGATTGTGCCTCACAATTATACCAACCATGGATTGACATAATAATGTCCCATTTATGCAAATAAATTAGGCCGACATTTTTGGTGTTGTTGTTGGGGAGGTGCTATAGGAATTAATTTTGAAATCTTTTAGTTTTCATTAAAAATTAAAAATATAAAAAGGATTTTTGTTTGTTCACACATTTAAGACCAAGAGGAGTGATGAATATAAGATAGAAGGTAATACCATGCACACCCACTTTAGTGAATCTTCACAAGACCTAGTCATGCGTGATTTGCATGAATAAATCAGTTAAACCTAGAGATAGTAAAGGTAGGTTTGTTGAATCAGAAAATGAAATTGTTCCAGAAAAACCAAAATTTTTGGAAAAATCAAAACCCCACAAAACCAACTACTAAATCATCTTTACAACCATTTACTAAGTCATCCACAAAACCACCTACTACATCTTCATAACCATCCATTAAATCCTTTACCAAACCACCCTCTCAAAACTTCCACAAAATCCCCCACTACTAACTTGCTTCCATGTAATAAGAAGGATATAGGGAAATGTATTGTTAAAGAGAGCTCAAAGTAGATGCAAATAGAAGAAATTTTTGACCAATTTGAAGATCTAGAAGAAACACTAGAAGGATGGAGTAAACAATTTTGGATATTTTGGGATAATAAAATCACTGATGAAGAATCTCATATAGGAGGTAGAGGAACAAGAGGTGGAGATAGAGAAAGAATGACATACAGAGGGGGGGCAAGAGAAAGAGGTCCAAGAGGTGGATATTGAGAGAGAATAGTAGAAGGAGGGGGATAAATAGAAAGAGGTCTGAACGATGAAAGAGACAGAATAGGAGATGAGGAAGAAGAAGTTACTTTCAATTTTCCTATATTAGATGTACCTACAATATTCAAAAATGAGCTAAAGATGAAAAAAATTCCACCTTGAGTTCTTCCTAACTTTCATGGTATGGCCTCTGAAGACCCTGATGCGTTTTTGTTTGAATTTGATATTTTATGTCACACATATGGATATACTGATGATGGTCACAAGCTTTGTTTGTTTCCTGTCACTTTGAAGGGCACTGCTTCAAAAGGGTTTATGGGACTAGGAGAAAATACCATTGGGTATTGGGATTCCATGAGAAAAAAAATCCTTAAGAAATATCAAGCTTACTACAAACCATGAGATTCCAAAGAAGACATTTTAAGGATGGCTCAACAAGAGGATGAGAGCTTAGAGGACTATCTGGAGAGATTTTTGTATAATTTATAAAAATCAAAACTTAATTCTTTAAGTTTTGATATTTTTCGTACTATATTTTTAAAAGGCATTCACAACGAATATATTGATATTCTTAACCACATGGGATTTGGTGATATTTCATCTTTACCATTTGAATAAATTAATGAAATGTGCAGGAAGTATTCTAGGGGCATAGTTAAGGATGGAAAAGGACAAAGAGATGTTGTTTCCAAAGTCACCAAATCAACTGCTGGGAGTATAACAAGGGAAGAATTAGGAAATTTGTTGGAAAATTTTAAGACTGATCTTTTAAGTACATTAGGTTATCAAATTGATACATTAAAAGATAAAAAGAAATCAGAAGAACAAAATGAAGTCTTATTAGTGTTTTGTAGGAAAAAGCATCCACAAAAAGATTGTCCATTGGATAGTATTCAAGTTTGTGGCATTTGTGCAAAAGATCATTCAACGTAAAATTGTCCATCACTTCTAGGACTCAAATCAGTTTATAAAGGTGAAAGTGGAGTAATAAGATCTCTATACTATGTTGCACCAAGAAGACCATGAAAACCACACACACCAGGTATGTCTCAAGATCCTGCTAAACAATTTCCTACATATTCTACTCCAAATTATGTACAAAATACATGGGATGCCCCTATTCCTTAACATGCATGGTCTCCTCAGCAAGTCCAAAACCAACCCCATCAATAGGGTTGGTAAGGACCCACTTATTGAAACTAGCCTCCCTATAATCCTCAACAGTCATATCAACAATCATATTTTCAATAGCCATATCAACAACAACCATATCTGCAACAACAACAAGTTCCATCCACTCAATATCCACAATTAACTCAAAAACCATATTCCATACCTCCTCCACCACATTTTACTCAACCAAGACAACTACAACTTCCTTCTAACCAACCACTACCTAGACCAACTTAATTACCATCCCAACTAATGGCCAATCTCAATAATAAAGTGGAAATAACTATTTATAATATTGAAGAAGGAACATTTCCCACATACTCAATTGTTTATGTACAATATATCCACTTAAGGTTTGGAAAAACGCTTCATAAGGAATCCCCAATACTAATAGAAGAAAAAGAAAAATAAGAGATTCATATTAAAACTAGCAGTACAATTGCACACAAATCAGTTAAAACTTAGAAGGATCAATCACAATTAACCAAAACACCTCCTATCCCAAAGAGGTTTTACTTGGAAAAATCTATAAATACCTCGGACCATGATTTATTAGAAGAATTAAAGAATATTTGTGTTAAGATTCAATTATTGGAGGCTATAAAGAATATACCAATCTATACATAAAAAACTAGGGAATTATGTCTTAATAAATTAGGATGAAAAAGAAAGGATCCAACAATAGTGCAAGTTGTTGGAAAATTAGCTAGTCTAATGTCAACAAATATTACAATACAAAAATATGTTGTTCCAGGGGTACCAATTGTTACCATCTTTATCAACAATATTTCTATTCTGAATACTTTAATTGACTTAGGCACAACTATTAATGTAATGACCATGGAAACAATGCAAAAATATGAATATATGTAATCTTCGATCTACACCCACAATATTGGAAATGACAGACAAATATCGAGTAAAACTTGAGTGTGTAGTAGATGATATCATTCTATATTTGGATTCATGGGAGTATCCCTTATATTTTTCAATTCTTTAACCTAAATCTAACTTGGGAGGACACCCCCTAATACTCAGAAGACCTTGGTTGGCCACGACTGATGCTCTCATTAGTTGTAGATCAAGGAATATGATTATTTCAAATGGGAATGAAATTAAGCAAGTGACACTTTATCCATTTGATAGATCTATAAATGAATTGGAACAAATTCCATTGTTTGAAGAAACAAACTATGAGGAAGAAACTGTTCATTCTTTTTGCAATATTGCTCAATCTATAAATTTTAAAGAAGAGAATGATGAAAATTTACTCAATCATTTTATTTCCAATCCAGATTATATAGAGCAATTTGAATCTTCTCAACAAATTTCCACTAATGATCTTTGGGAGCAAAGTTTCAGGAAAATTGTAAGTGAATTCTTTACAATATTTATTTCAAACTATATTTCCTGTAAAGACAATATCATATACTCATAGTAAAGTCATTGAAATTTTCATGGGAAATGCCTAAATATTAACTCTACTTTGGAAAAATCTCAGGAGGAACGGTTAATTAAATTATTGTAGAAATATTTGAAAGAATTCGCCCGTGACTACACAGAGATGCAAGGTAGAGATCCATATACTTGCACATCATATTTATATATAGGAGAATGCCAAACCTATTAAACAACCACAAATAAGAATGAATCCAATGCTAAAAGAGACAATGGAAGAAGAAATTCAAAAATTGCTAAAGAGACAATGAAAGAAGAACTTCAAAAATTGATAATAGTGGACTTTATCTATCCTATCTCATATAGACAATGGTTTTTTTCCCTTGGTGGTAGTACCCAACAAAAAAGGAAAATGGTGAATATGTGTGGACTATCGAGAATTAAATAAAGCAACTCTAAAATATTATTTTCCTCTACCCTTCATCGACCAAGTCCTGGACACATTAACATAAAAGAAATATTTTTCTTTCCTTGATGGATTCAACAACTAGTATTGCATCAAAATAGGTTTAGAGGACCAAGACAAGACAACATTAACATGTCCCTGGCAGACATATGCATATAAAGTACTACCCTTTGGATTATGTAATGCACCAACTACATTTCAAAGGGTGGTCTTAGTTATTTTTTCTAATTTGATACATGGATGTGTAGATGTTTACATGGATGAATTTTTAGTGTACGAAGATTCTTTTGAAAATACTTTAGATAATTTGGAAAAGGTTCTAACAAGATGCCTAGAAACAAATCTAGCACTCATTGATGCAATTTTATTTTGATGCAAAATGAAGGAGTTTGCTTGGCCATCATGTGTCTCCTGCATGGCTAAAAGTAGATCCATCCAAGATAGAAATCATTATCAAATTGGCAATTCCATCAAACCAACGAGATGTTAGAAGTTTCTCAGGCTATGTAGGTTATTATCGTCAATTTATAGATTTTTTTTGTAAATTAGCCTTGCATTTGTTTTAGTTACTTGTGAAAGATAATGAATTTTGTCGGGATACTGATTGCCAAATTGCTTTTCAAATTCTCAAAGATTTTTTTTATAAACACCCATATTGAGGGGTCCAAACTAGAGCTTACCATTTCACATCTCTACAGAAGCATCTGATACAACAATAGGAGCATGTTTAAGTCAAAAGGGAAACCTTCTAACCTATGCTATTTATTTTATCAGTAAAAGCTTAACTCCAACTGAACTCAACTACACAGTGAATGAAAAATAAATGTTCGCAGTTATTCATGATGTAAATAAGTTTTGACATTATATCACCAGATATGAAGTCTTTGTCCACACAGATTATTCTGCCATTAGGTATTTGATGAAGAAACCAATTAGTAATAGTGGGATAACAACATGGTTATTATTATTGCAGGAATTTGACATTACTGTCATAGATTGACCTTGAAAGGACAATCAGGTAGCAGACTTTCTTTCTCACATTAATAATCCTTGTGAGAGTGTTCTGGTAGCAGATTCTTTCCCAGATGATCATTTATTTGCTATATCTACTAAATCTCCATGGTTTGTAGATATAGCTAATTATTTCACTACATGGAAGTTACCATTACACTTTTCATCCAAAGAGAAAAATAGGATAATTAAACTAAGTGCTAAATACTCATGGATCAAAGGAGATATTTTCTATACAATTTCATATTTGATAATACATAGGTGTGTTGGAGAGGATGAATTCTTTGATATTTTTAAAGCATGTCATGATGAACCATGTGGTGGGAATTTTGTAGATAAAATAACTTCTTATAATATACTTTGTCTCAGATACTATTGACCAACTCTCTTGAGAGATTCCAAGAAGTATGTGAGAAGTTGTGATAGTTTCCTACAAATGGATCGACCAACAACAATAGATGAGATGCCCCTACAACCTCAAGTTCTTGTGGAGCCTTTTGAAAAATGGGATTTGGATTTCATAGGTCCTATGAATCCCTTGTATAAAGGAAAAATGCACATATTGGTTTGCACTGACTATGTCACAAAGTGGGTGGAGGAAAAAGCCTTATCACGAGAAACTGGACAAGTAGTAGTCAATTTCATTTTTGAAGATATTTTTTCTATATTTGGAGTTCCCAGAGAAATTTTTACTGACCAAAGAGCATAATTTACTTCAAATCTCATGAAGGAGATTGTTGAAAAATATAATATTGGACACTGTAAGTCCACTCCCTATCATCCACAATCTAATGCTGAGGTATAAACTACAAGCAATATCTTGGAAGCAATCATGAAAAAGAGAATCCAACTCCATCGGAAGGACTGGGTAGACAGGCTTCCAGAAGATTTGTGGGCTTACCGGACATCATGGAAGAATACTACTGGTTTTACCCATTATGAACTAGTGTATAGTAAGCAAGTCATACTCCCTATTGAATTTCAAATTCAAACTCTTATAATTTTAGATGAACTAGGAAAGGACTTGACCAAGGGTAAAAAACAAAGGATGATGCAACTAAATGAGTTAAATGAGATCTGACAAGATGCTCTACAACAAAATACTCTGATTTGGAAACAAAGGAAAAGGTAGCTTGACAAGTTTATCAAGAAAAAATAATTCAAAGTTGGTGATTGGGATTTGCTCTTCGACTCCAAATTCAAGGATTTCTAGGGCAAATTCACCACTCACTAGCTTGGGCCTTATGAAATTCAAGACGTGTTTGATGATGGTTCCGTAAAGGTGAATTCAATTGATGAAAGAAGAATTTCATTTGTAATTAGTGGGCACAGGTTGAAGCTCTAGAATAAGCCAATAAGTCAGATGATTTTATCTCCCAACTTTCTCAACAAGATGAGAAGCAAGTTGTGGGGAAAGGAAGTGACACTCCTACCCATATTTCATCTCTAATTCTACTTTCCCGATATATATATATATATATATATATATATATATATATATAAAGAAAAAAAGAAAAAAAAGAAAATGAAAAAGAAAATAAAAATAATAAAGAGTTTAGTTGTGAAAACCAAGTCTTCTCGCACAATCTAAGCTTGAATTTTTGTAGGAAAACCAAGCAATTAGATGACAAAAATTCTAAAAAAAAATCCTACTAGATTTACCTTGTACAGATGGAGGGCTGAACAATTCATTTTTCAGAGAGATTCAATGAAAAATGGATGTGAAAACAAGTTTGGTAGTGAAAACCAGATTTATGGCATTACTAGACTTGAATTTCTACTTGAAAACCATGAAGCTAGCTGGCATAAATTCTCACAGGCTTTACAGTGCAATAATTGCAAGATATGATAAGATATCTTGTAACAACTTTGAAATTTGTGATAAAAATCAGAAATTACGAGATCAACTCACTGGGTTACAGAGATTCTTTCAAAAAATTTCTTAGCAGCATAATCTCCTTTATTTGCACAAAAGAATATGGTTAGCATAAGATTTTGAAAAAGGTTTTATTCTTACTACATTACAAATCAACATCTGATACAAAGTGTTTATGAGGAATCGATTTTCTTCCTAATTTAGAAACAAAGAACTTAAACAGCAAGAAGGGAAATAAAACTACATCAACTACAATACTACAATAGTAGACTACATTAAGCATTCAAAATCCAAGGAATTGGTATAATCTAGGTTTGATATTTTAAATTGTTGATTTTGAAATTAAAAATGAAATAAAATTTACCTATATGATTTTATTTCTCATATGTTCCATACATATTTCAAATTACCACCATATAATCCTAAGAACATCAACATTTTTACTCAACCCAACTTAAAAAAATCTAGAAGTTTCTGGTGAAACCGAGTGAGTCTCCTCCTTTGGTGACTTACAAATTCAAAATTTTGGTAATGAATATCAACCATCTCTTTAGCATATACAGAACCGAGCAACAATCAAGTGGTAGGGATTCGATTACTAAAGACAAGGGCTCTAGGGTTTTGCTGTAAAAAAGAACAATCTTCCTGTACTGACATGCAAGTTGAATTATGGTAAATAGATATCAGTCATCCTTCTAACGCAGGTATAAACAAGTAAGGGTTTCAATTGTTGAAGACAATGCTTAAGGGTTTTTGTTGACATATCTCTAAATCCTGAAATGGAAGAATGCAGATTTGAAACAGAGTTGTGAGGAATTTAATTGAAGAAGAGAGCTTAGAAATAGAGCATACAAAGAAGAGGGTCTCGAAAGTAATGGAAATGAGGTTCAGATTTGCTGGGGTTGAGCTTGAGGGAATTCATCCAAAGAGAAGTGTAATTCTTAGGAGAGTAGGTTGGATGTAATTCTTCGAAAAATTTGATGGGCACAATGTAGAAGTCACAAGGGAATTTGCTCAATCATTTGATGGTGAACAAGCTCAGGTAGGCAACTTAACCCTCCATAATTATGAACATTTGCTATCACAAATTATAGGGCTTCCACAATTTGGTGGAAAGTGGTTCAAAAATAAACAAATGAAGATGAACACATGGACAACATTTCTATTGAGGAATAGCCAAAAGAACATAAACTGTGCAGCAAGGGTTCCAAGATTATGGTTAAAGGACCCCTGGAAAGATATTTCCTTCCTTGTCCAAAATTTTATCACTTGTGAGGGCAGACTTAGTTTCATTTTTCTGTATCACATCATACTTCTCTTGCATTTGAATGATGAAAATCCCTTAAACTTGCCTTATTACTCGTTACACAGATTGACAAAGATGTTGAAAGCAATATAGAAGCAAACTAAAAACATGGACAAGTCTTTATATCATCATAGGCTGATAAAAATGATAATTAAACATAATTGATGAATCAAGGTATGGTATGGTCATAATTTTTGGTTGCAAATGAGTTTTAAAACATAGAAGACACTCCAAAAAATATGGTAGAAAATGTACCAGATGATATAGCTGAAGTCCAAGAAGTTCATGAAATTCCAAGGCAGAGAACTGAAAAGAATAAAGGAAGAAAGAGAAAAGTGAAAAGAAATGAAGTTGGAGAATCTTCATTTCATCCAAAATTGATAAGAGCAATGACCATAAGTCTTGAAAGAAACAATCAACAAGACCAAGTATTTGTGAATTTTGTAAAAATGAATAGGATTGGATATTGTAGAACAAAATCAAGGTCAACCCTTGAAGTTGATGGAAGTCAATACGAGTTCCATGATTATTTAGAGAGCAAAGAGAAGGAAGCAAGAGAATTGTCCTCATCAGTAAAATAATCTTTACTGGCTATTGAAATGGAATTAGGGGAACCTTCTTCAGCAAGAAAATTCCATCTAATAGTGTTGACGGGTCCGAGATCCCTTTAACTCAACATCGGGAACCAAACCCGCCTAAGAGGCCCAATTAGACTCGTAAGTGTTTGATGAGTGGTAAGGTTCTCCAGATTCGTGATCTGGTTGTGTTTATCTATGGTCTTTAATTGTGATTGACATGCATATATGTATTTTCTATTAAGCCTTCTCCTCATGCTAGGAAGTTCTCTTTTTTGGATCTTTTTCTAATGTTAAAACAAAAGGAAGATGAAACTCTAGACTAGATGATGCAGAGAAGCTAACTACGTGTTTTGGTGGAAGGTTGGGTTTAGGATAACCTTTACCCTAGCATGCAAACGAAAAAATGTCTAAACAACTTCAAATTAGCATTAATACCATTTTAATTAGTTGACATTCAACATCGTTTGAGATAAAAGAAACATACATGTGATAAAAATCTAGTGCAAGAAAAGTAATTTTCAATACTCTATCATCAATCACATGTTAACACAATCGATTTCTAGTCATCAATTAGAATAGAGGAATAGTTACAACATCATAAGATAACGTTAAATACAGGTACAAAAAATCTTACTCAACAAAGCAACAAATATCGAATCCAAAGACATAGATAATCCTCCTCGGTCTAAACACATTCACGCCTTAGATGATAGAAGTGTCTTTGGTTCTAAGAAAAAAATCATAATTAAATAAACTTGCACAGAAGTAGTTCTATTACAAAATTTTAGAATTTGTTTTTCTCTCCAAAACCATTGACCCTCAACACGAGGTTGATCTTCCTATTTATAAAGAATCACTAAGCTAAAAATCACTAGTAAAAGTCATGTTAAGTGAAACAAAATGACACGTGGTAGATTTATCTCTTTGTTCTCCTGAGATCATCTGATTCTTTCACTGCAGTGGATTATTTCTATCATATTCCAACCATTGGAAGAAGAGCTCTTCACATGTGTTTGCATATGGGAACCTATGCTGATCCATCGGGGTGGAGAGGACTTCCTTTATATCTACTTCTCATTCCTTGTACTTGATCAATTTGACACTTAAGCACTGTAAGACTGCCAGAGCTTTGATCGGGGCTTCCATAAAATTCTTCGCTAGACCCAGGATCATGATTGAAATCTATGAAATATCTGTTTCCCATGCCAGGTCTTTTTCTTCATGTTGTTTAACAATATATTGTAAGTCGGAAAAATCTTCCTGTGGACCAAACTCTGGCAAATTAATGTCCTTCATTTCCAGCTTGATTTTCTCCAAGATTTTCTCACATTCTTCCCACCTTTTTTGCATTTTTTGCCGAGGCTCTTGGACCATGGACACCCAGTGTTTGACTACTTTACGTATTCAAGTGATGCTACTATCCATCAACCCTTGGATACCATGCTCCTCTGAATCACAACCCTTTTGTATTTCACTAATGTAATCGATTCATTGTAAGGCCTGATGTGCCTTTTTGAACCACCGCTACATATCTTTGAATGTTGCCATCCCCATTAAAATATCTTCTTGAAGATCGACTATACGAGTGATGAAGAGGTCTCTTTCTCTTCTGAATTTCCCATACATTTCTCAGAACTCGCTCTTTAAGAGCACCACTGCCTGTGTTGAGTTCTGGTAGTACTCAACCTGATGATGAAGATGGTCCAATTCTTTTCTCATGGCAGATGCCTCCTCTTTGTCCTTCTTTGCTCTGTCAAGTGTGGCATCCATTATGTCCATTTGGGCTCCAATGAGCTCGATCATCTTAGCATGCTCTGTATCAAATAGTGCTTCTTCCATGGTTATGAGCAGAGTGCTATCGAAGGTGAGTTTTCTTTTCTTAACTGTCCTTTTCATCATGAATTTTCTCTTCCTATCATAAACAATGGCTTGCATGTTGGCAATTTCATCCACATGCTCCAGAATCTGCTGATCTCCCCAGGACAACATATTTCCCAGGCTTCTAGGTGTGTAGAGATGGTCCATGGTATCTTCTTGTGCTGGTTCTTGTTCTGTTTCATGGTTGGGCATGCTTGGCTCCTTGACAAGGGATTTTCTTGGATGCTCTGTAGGCTGTTCATCCTGCATGGTCTCAAAGATCAACTGCATCTTCACTCCATATGAGGGAGTAGGTAGAATCTCAATACTAATTGAAGGTTCGACTGGTGGGATGCCAATTTATGGTAGGTTCATTGTTCCTCCTTGTTCACCTATGTCCATGTCATCTTTGGGGCTGACACCATGCTGCCGAGTCTCTCCTGTCGAATTTTTTTCCAGTGAATTGAGCAATTCAACATCAATAGTGATTCTTGTGTCCTGATCGCCCTCCCGAGATTCCAGTACAATTTTATCATGAGCTAGAGTAGATAATTTGCCTAGGCTTTCCTCTTGGGTGGATTTCCTCTTGGGTGATTACAATCAGAGATATGTGTGAAACCTCTGAGCCTTCATCATCATCATATATAGTGATTAGGTCCACAAGAACGTCTGGCACCCCTATTCTGCTTGATACTCTTGTTGGACTTTGTTGAACTGCAACTATTATCGGAGATCTCACCTGAACAGTTTCTTCCCGATCGACCATTTCTGTTGGTGGAGTGGTACTTGAGCCATTTGGATCTCTCTCCTTATCGCTGGTGTTGATTGGGGTAATCCTCAGTGGTTCAATCAAAGGGTTAAGTGGGGGATCTTGCTCTTCCCTTTGTATGGCTCTTTGGGCTTCTTCCAGTATCAACATCCCCCTCCTTCGTGCCTCTGTTGCTTCCACTGTTCTACTTTCGTCTTTGACCCTGATAGATTCTTGAGTTGTCTGCTCTATTGTCTCAACCTGCTCGTTCAGGGACATAGCTTTGAACTTAGTCATATTCGGGTTGTCCCTTCTTTGTAGTACTTCCACCCAGTCCTAGGTGCCTTCAGTGAAGATTTCATCTTCAAAATTATCATGAGCATAAAGCCAATGGGAGGATACATGGGTCGCGTGCTGGGGAATTAAGCCCTTGGGTTCATGCTTGTGAAAGAAACCTGTATGAAACTGGTACTCGAGCTAATTTAGCCCCTCCTATTTTGCATGCGCAGTGTCTTTGACCATGTAAAATCCTATGTGGAAACCATAGGGAATGAAAGCTCTCTTCTTGTCTTTGACCAGGGAGGCGTTGTAGCCTTGCAAGATGGTTTGGTAGCAGATCTCCCCCAAAATAAGGTGATATGAGACATGAAAAGGGAGAATGTGGATTGCACCAATAGCTCCAAACACTCTAATATAAGTGTTTGTTTCTTCGAAGTACCAGTGGCCAATTTTTTCTATCATCTTCTTTGACGCCACCAAAATCCGAGGGCACTCTTTTCTAAAAGTGAGGAAGTAAACCCTGGCTAGGAACTCATCACATATTAAAGCATATGATCTCTTATATCTATTTTCCCACAATATGTTGAAATAGACATGTACAGGCAATTCATAAACATGCCAGCTCAAATTCATACTTGCAAAAATGTTCCTTGTGCAAATTACATCCAACAAGTAGGATGCCATGTAGAAAGTCGGAACCTCTCATTCCTTTGGTGCCTGAGCCTGTTAAAGATTTATATTGAGTTGCTTGGAGATAATGGCTCCCCAATTGAAGATGATCCCTGAAATTTCCACGATGTATGCTAAGGGCATCCATGCCTCTGAAAATTTGGAGCAATCATTTTCTCCATATACTCGATAGATTAACGCCATCAGATACATGTATGGCTCTTGGAGATTTACTGTGTTGTACTAGCCAATGATCCTCTTTGTGAATTTCTTGTCTTCTTTCCACCACAAGTCTAGCAATTGGCTGGTATCATGAATCTCGTAGAATTTGACCACGAAGTCCGTGTGTAGCCTTTCCTCCAGAACTCTAATTTTGTAGTACTTCTGCACCTCCATCGGAAGGAAAAGACCAACACACTAGCATTGTTCATTGTTGATGGTGCACTTTACCATGTCAACATGGTCAATTATCCATCCCAAGGCTTCGATGCAGGGCAGAACTGGGGTCCAACTAGCCACCCTGTGCATATTTGACCTCTGAATGTTTGGAAACATGTCATAATCCAATCTTCAGACATATGGATTGCTGTGAGGTGGGAACTCAAGGTAGTCCTCATGACTAATTTTATTGTACAAGTCACCCCAATGCGGGAGAGTACCACTTTAGACCTTGTGGTCGCTTCTATGTCACTGAACGCCGGAGGCTCGATAAAGTGTTTCTTGGTGGACGTGTGGATAATCGATTCCGTATTTTAGGTGAAATCCAAATCCCTTGCACCGCTCGGCATAGACCCTTCCCCGACCTTTTGTTCCTTTAGCTTGGGAATCCTTCGTGAGTGCCTGATTGTCGGCTTTCTTGGAGGCATTTTCTGCAAACAGAATGAGTGAGATACCAACCTCTAAAAGTATTATGGATGCAATTGCAAATGTAGAAATGATGGAGATAATGCATACCTCTTCCTTGCACATGATTAACCTGGTTTAGAGTTAAAGATTGGCTATAAGCTCTTAGATGTTCTCTCTCACTCCTTCGACTACTCCAGGGAATAAAATATTTGTGCACAAAATGACGCATTTGAATATGTCTTTGTAATTTAAAAGGAGAGCATACTTACCTGGTCGCATCGGTTCTTAAATTCAAGGTTGTAAATGCACCCTGCACAATCCATCACTAAATCCAAACTATTCTCGGGATTAAATGCAATGCAAAATGGCGGCGAGGGAGCGGGTTACTTCATAGTTTATCGGTGGATTCAAACTTCTACTGCTTAGTTGGCGTGTAGGATAGTAACATGGGTTGAGCAAAACATTAATTGGCCCCTTAAATAACAAAATCTGATCTTATCCCTGTTGAAAGTATCCCATCAAAATATCGACCCTTCTCGTATTTTCAACACTGGTATGATCGACGTCGGGGGAAAAAGGCAGGGTCTTGAAATGGAAACAAAACATAGAGCGGCCAGGATCGCTGATGTAGAATGTGGAAGATTTGAAAAAATCTTCGTCATACGATGTCCTATCAGTCTACCGATAACAAAAGAGCGGATCGATGATTGATGCTTTTCTTAAGCATTTTTTGTTGATACCTTTAGTCAAAAGCTCTGATGCTGACCTAAAACTCCGTACAATACTGATGTGGAAATGCTGACTTGGAGATGCGGGCATGATATGGGAAACACCAAGAGATGACGTAGGGAGAGCAGGTCACGTCGTACAAACCACTTACATGACAAAGATATGTGGCAGTTGATTTCAACCTTTTCGTGGTAAAAATTACTTGGGAATTGGTGATTTCCTTTGGACATAAGTCTGGTTTCCACACTATATTGTACCAACGTCGATGTCATAACGATGATCGACGATCGACGAAGTTTTTTAAAGTGAAATTTTTCGCAATTTTGTCTCTCTAATTCTGCCAATGTCGAAGATGTTTCGATGATCGACAATCGACGATGGCAGTTTATTCCATTTGCGATTTACCTCTCGAAACTTGTCAATGTCGAAGAGTATCAGTGATGTTAAAATACTATCTTATAGGCCAAATTTCATCGATCGACGATTGTTAAGAGTTTTAAACCATGCACCTTTCGGGCCTATCACGCATTGTTACTTAGAAAAATTAATCCGTCAAAACCAAACAAAAAGGTCGATGATAAGGTTTAATGACATAAAAGAAAGAAAAATCCATTCATCCATAATACAGGCTCTGACTTAGAAAAATGAAAAGTGGTATCCAAAAAGAAAATATTTCGCAAAATACTTTTAGGGTGTGTTGAGTGCTCAACAAACATATATTGATAAAGGAAGTTTCTCCAAATCATGATCAAATGGAAGAAAACATGCCTACCGAATTTTCAGGACTAGGAGAGGACTAGGTACCACTCTCCACTTTGATTGCAAATTCAAAATTGAAGAAGAAAAAGAGTCATATTAGAGAGTTAAAAAGTGAAATAAAGGAAATGTAGGTCTAAAAAAGACACATAAAAACTGAAAAATGAACTTTTAAAGGAGACTAGTATCAAGATGAGGGATGAAAATGACCAATTAAAGGAAGAACTAAAGAAATTGAAGGAATGCAATGAAAAATTCATTGAAGAGCAGACTCAAGCAACATGACAATCTACCAAGAGGTATAAACTTTAGAAACCTGCGAAGTCTCAAAAAAAGAAACTTGAGTTAAACGCTGCAACTAGAAGACAAAGGAAAGGTTGTAAGACTTCCACATCAAATGTGGATATTTTACTCAGAGCAGTTGGAGCAATCTAAGAAAAAGGAGAAAAACAATTTTGTGAGAATTTTGATTTGCATGAGATCATGCAAAAGATTTAGTTTGGGGAAAATGTTGGTACCCTATTTTTCCATCTAGAAAGATTCTAAATGTATGCTATTATTTCCCTAATATCTCTCTTTTTGGCACATTTTTCATCCATCTTGGACTAATAAAAATATCCCAAGGCACATTAGATAATTTCTTATTTTATTTTTAATTTTTAGAAAACCATCAAGTTAAAATGATCAAAAATTGGATTTTATCAGTAATTTCACGAACAACTCTGTTTTTGTAATCCATCATTCATCTAGATCGGTGCATGACGAGACAGAGGAAACATGCATGTGGTTTTTGATCTATGTCTTCATACTATGGTGAGTGTCCTCTTGGATGAGAGAAAAGGGATGAGAAACCCATCGGTCAACGCTCCGTCAATGCGGGCATCAACAAGTGATTCCACAACAACAAACACACAAATTCGAGCTTACTCACAAAATCATCGAGTCATCACCAAAATAAGGATCGAATCAACTTATTTAGGAGATACTTAGTTGTAACATTACTCCATAAGAGCATTTATAGGCTAAGTTGTTACATTTCATTTTGTATAAATAAGCTAAATATGAAACTTGAAGGGGATTCGAATTGGAGAAAGAATTTCTGAACTCAAGTTGTAAACTGTCTTTATGCTTCATAGAAGAGCCTTGATTTCCTTCAACTAGTTGTCTTCATCATGTGCATGTGCCAAGCCTAGAGGGCCCTCATGATTTGGTGCATGTCACTGTTGTACATTGATATGCATATCTTTGTTTTCTGCAGCTTCTTACTTTGGTAAACTATTTCACTCTTTTGTTTATATATAAGCTCTTTAGTTCTAGATTTAAAATTCAGATCTTACTTCAGTTTTTACTTGCAATTTACAGTTGATTTAATTGTTAGATGATTGTTTAGTTTTATTCCAAGCTATAACTTTAGAAGTCAACAATGTATTGCTGCAAAAGCCTACATCCATTGAGGTAACATAACCTTGCATCCCGCTTTACTACCAGTGAGACTATGATAAACCTAGATTGAAGAAGTTAGAATTGAGTTTAGAACTCTTTGCATTTGAATGAGTGATTGACATCCTTACAATATGTAATCCTCATAATCCAACATAGTACTATTACAAGAGCCAACAATCATTGTGGAATTACAACTTTACAACTTGAATTCCCATCAGTGAGGATGTGATAATTATAAGATTGAAAAAGTTAGATTTTATTCTATAGTCTCTTCATTCTGCATGTGTGTTAAAACATTTTTTTCAACCTTTAAATTTCACAAGTTGACGGAGTATTATTGTTGGTCTTAAACTATTCTTACTACCTTTCTTGGGCTGACCCAGGTTCAGATCTACCATGGTTTCCAACAAAACCCCTTTAAAACTATCGACCCCTTTGGTAAACCAGAAGGCAACACAGTACATAGAGTGTATTACACAGTCTCACCCGAGATAGTTCTATTGGTTGCTGCAACACTCAAGTGATTGTATCCTGGGAATGAGTGGGGATCTGGGATTAAACTCCGTGATCTTAATTTGTTACTTTAACATTCAACTTATATTGAATACCCTGTCATTCTCATTCATGCATGTAAAATAACAGATCTAACTAGTCATTCACGCATTTGTCTAACATATAATCATTGACAGTAAAGGAAATACACAATATTCAATCACATGACACATGATCTACCGTGGTTCACCCCTCCCGGGCTACATCCACAAAGATTTGGTTGCTCTTCTCTTTTATTATAGTGTTTCCAAAACTACAGCGCCGCACACATTATAACTCTCCATCAACGACTCAAGATCTACAATGAGGTGGACTAGATCACACTAGGCTCCTCAGCCTGTGATATAACCCTCAATATCTACCATGTTTCCCCTCCTCAGCTCAACAACTTACAAAACATATCAGGTTTACAATCATTCTTCTCCTCTCTCATCAAACCTTAGCATTAAGAAACAACAACTATTGAACCACGTTCGAACCCCGACCTAGACCTCCTAGGTACCTACTTATACATGTGCTTGGCTTACCATCCATTACATCTTCTTACCAAAACCCTAACCCTACCATGACTAAGTATTCTTTCATGTGTGCCTTGCATGCTTTCCTCTTCTGCATGTGCGTTTGTCTTGCATGTGCTGCTTTTCCGGCACATGCGTCTGCCTTACACGTGCTACTTTTCCTGCATGTGCGTTTGTCTTGCACGTGATGCTTTTCCTCAAAACTGGGCATGCGCCCAACAAGCCCCAAACACTAGCATCGTGACTCATCCCGAGTCACTTCCTAACTCCATTATCTGTTACTGCTTGTGCCAGCATGTCATACATTTCGGTGATTCTCTGGCACTACGCTTGAGCCTGGCTGCTCCTTTTGGCCATATCTTCCATGAGTTGCGTGGTGATTGGTTTTTGTAGCAACTCTCCTCCTTTTATTGCGATGCGCTCTACACTCAATTTTGATGCGTCGATCTCGATGACCAACTATTCTGCCTTTTCTTGCAGGGGCTCCAACTAAGCCTGTCGCATGATCTTTTGCGCTTATACATCCTTTTCCTATTCTTGTAAGGTTTTCATCTCCGCGATAGTTTTGATCTTTTTTGGCAGTGACATCGTTCTTTGTCACTGTTTGACGTCTGTCATGGATACGTGTGGTTTGTCCTCCTTCCCTTGCATCCCTTGTAAGCTTGCACCCTCTAGAAGTTGTGTCCATAGTTGGGCACTCTTCTCCAACAATTCTATTAACCCGTGTATATTCTGCTCGATGCTCTCTACAGAAGCTATTGCATCCTGCTCCCTTTGCGCTATGATTTCTGGAGGAGTTGTGGGCACTACGTGCTCCTCGAGCTCTTTGATCTGGTCCTTGTAGTGTTCCATCATCTGCGCTATCTTCTGCATTTTCTCTTGCGCCGAAACTCCTTGTATTCCTTCATTGTACGATTGTTATAGGATAATCCCCCTGCGGACAAGTGGATTTCCTCTTGGATTGTTAGGGTCCTAACCCGCAAATAGGTAGAACAATATATTTGGATGTAATAAAGGTGAATATTAATAAGTCATTTCAATAAAATATAATAAGGCAGATGTAAGAAGACCTAATAAAAGCTTCCACTTCTAGAAGGATCTTCCTCTAGATGCTTCTTTTAATAGACATATTTAGTATAAATAAGAGTCGAGGGTATGAGAACCCTAGCTTGGATAATATTATAATAGAGTGCTTCTCAACTGGAGGTTGCCCCCTCGAAGAGGCCTCTGAACATTGCTTTCAGAATCAAAGTGCTATTTATGTTGTTGTTCTTATATCATTTCAATGCTATTGTGGTGATTGTTCTAGTTATATTGTTGTTATTCTGCCATTTCTAGCATTTTATTTGTGTTATGCATACTTTTTATATCTGGTATATTACAAGTGGTATCAGAGCACTTTCCTCGGCATAAAGTGTGGGTTAATTTTTTTTCTTCAGAGTAGAGACGTATTTCGATGTCTTTAAGCCACATAGATCTATCATTACACACATAAACCCGTGGTTGAGGGATTCATACACGCATGAAATACAAGTGGTACTTAAGCGCCCATCTTTTGGCCACCCTTGTAACCCCTGTTGGTACCCCTGTTGGTACCCCTTCGAGTGGTAGCACATAAGAAAACACCTGTGTACAGATCGACCTAGATTACTTGAAGCCCTCTGTAGATAAACCGATCAACCGCCTGACTGCTATAGTGTCACCGAGAACATCACTCGGGAAGATACTCTCTAGTACCTGGGTAGTCAGGTAGTACAACTAAGGGTACGGTCTATCCTCCTTAGTTAGTTCCCTGAGATATTGGGCCGAGTACTACTGTTGGACCCCGCACGTATATCAGAAAGCTATAGCACAGGGCAAACCCCTGTCTGTAGAACCCTTGAATACCTAACCCTTGGGGACATAAACATAAACAAATTAAAACAAACAAGATCTATTGTCGCGCAAACTGTGTTCGGGTTTCCAAATCAATACAAATTTCTTCTTGGTTAAGCATTTGGGCATTTCTTCACTGCAGTATTCTTTAGACCGGAGTATAACTCCGCAGGTGTAAA
>ML784688.1:62889-107989 GCA_009831015.1 Picea engelmannii | reverse complement strand
CCCCCCCCCCCCCCCCCCCCCCAAGACCCCCCTAGGAAGCGCCCCGCGCAACGACAGATCTCTACGTGGAGGGATCGTCAGATGCAGTTGTCGTATCTGACGCACCCACACACACACACATGCAAAGAATATAACACATACCCAACAAACAAATGAGCTAAAGCCAAACATCTGTGGAATCATTTGATCAGAGGTCAATGATGTAAACCCACTTTCGGATGCGAGGAGGCCTACCATTGAGGCATGCAAGTTCCAAGGTACTAACTGGTTTCTAAGTCTAGTTCCCGGATAGTGTGTTGAAGTCAACAAAAATAGACTCGTCGCAGGTGGGCCTTGATGTATCCCCCATCAACGACACGAAACTGACACAAATATGTAATTGGTGGATCAAATGAACATGGACTGACATGTGTATTGAAACAAGAATTTGTGATGGTTGACTCTTGAGGCAGATACTTCCCTTGAAACTTGACAAGGACCAAAACTTGATAATGCAGTGGATACTGTGACTTTTGTCGGGTGACCCAAAGGAGTAAGGACACTCAAAGGATTGGTTCAGTGTAGAGGTTTAGCAGATTGAAATGCATGAAAAGACAAAATGTCATGTTCAAAGGCGACTGTAAGGATTACTGGTAATGTTCTCAAAAACTTCTTGGCTTGCTTCCTTCAATTTTTCCCCCATCCAGATAGACGAGTACCTCTTTTTAGTTTAAGAAGCTCGAGGAGGGTAACACATGCTCGATATAACTCACCTTCGGCAAGTCCCTCTTCCTTTGTTTAATGAACTAGAAGAAGTAAGGGTTCAGTCCCGTATGGTCCCTTCAATGTATGATCGTTTAACGAGTCCAGAGAAGGTAAACTCAATTGTTTTTCATATTTAGAGAGTCTGAAAATGACTTAAAGATGACTCCAATGTGGTCCTTTTTCGTAATGTTAGTCTTGCGAGGCCGAAAAAGAGATAAATTATGACTCGAAAGATGCACTTTCAAACCTTTTAACGAGTGGGAAAGGAAGCAAGATCACTCGACAATATTTTCATGTTTAGAGAGTCTAAAAAGAGATTAAAGGAGAGTCTAGGGGGTTCCTTTTTCATATAACCACGCGAGTCCGAAAAAGAGATAAAATTTTACCCGGTTGTGTTCTCATGTTTTTTCGAGTTTGAGAAGGAACTAGGACTGTGATTGGTATGCCCCTAGTTTGAAAATCTACTGGCATTACTCCAGAAAGATAATCAAAGGCTGGAGACATGCCCCCCCAAGCTTCAATTCATTCACCGACTTTGAGCTTGTCACCAATTTCTGTACTATATGAAGAAAAAAGATAAGGGTGGATGAAATGAAGGTTCAAATACGAGACCTAGCGAAAGACTCGACTCGACATATATGAGATCTGGCAAAAGACTCGACCTGACATAAGAGGTGCTTGTTTCATTTTTTAACAAGCTTGCTACAGAGAGAAAAAACCATGCTCAAGACTTCTGTTTCATTTTTTAACGAGCTTTCCACAGAGAAGAGAAACTATGCTCGTGACTTATTTTTGATCATGTCTTCCCAGAGGATAACGCTCTGGAAGGAAACCATGTCAAGGGACAAAACTCGGTCATGGCTTCCAAGAGATCTTCACTGGACAGAAGAAGAATTCTTGGGAAGAAACACATGTCGAGGGTAGCGTAAGGGGTAAGGAGATCAGGCTCCAATAGCGCTACCGAAGAGATCACCATGTCAACTACCGGATGTAAGTCCTCAGAAGTTGACGTCATGGAAGATAATGCCACATAATTGACCTGTGGCAAGGGTGATACCGACTGCATATAAGAGCCATTTAGGGAGGTCATTGGGTTGATGATCAAGTTAGGGCCAACAAATGAAAGTTGATAAATAGTCACCATTATTCCATCATGCGGGAAAGATATCACATAGAAAAAGTGGACACAATAGCTTTCATGGCATAGACATAATCTCGCTCAAGGAGTAAATCAAAATCCAAGGGGTCCTGGATTACCATAACATCAATAAAGACAATTTTCCCTCCCAAAGTTATGGGAAATTGAGGGAGGATCCCTAAAGGGTGACTAGTTCTTCTGTTAAAATCGAGCAGAGTTTGGGTAACTGACATAATCTGAGGATAACCCAAAGCTTGCTAAGCAATAGAGGACAAAATACTAACAGATGAACCTTCGTCTATCAGTGTCTGAGGAACGACTCGACCACAAACCTGTACTGTAATATTGAAAGGAATGTGAGAGGGAAGATGAGGTCGAGTTAGCACACCCCAATAAAAAAGGATGGCCTCATTACTTGGAGGGAGTTTCATGGGAGAAGGGGGAATCCCCCCCAATACGATAGATTCTGTACCAACGAGAAAAACATGCGCAATATCGGGTTTACTCTTTAGAGGGAGAGTAGGATCGATTGATAAAGAAATCAAATTGACCACTTGAGTTTCATTCTCCAAGGAGAGAATGGGGTTGACAGGTGGAAATGGATCGACCACTTTGGCACTCTTCAGAGGAGGAGTGGGGTTGATCGATGATATAACTGGAACAATCACTTTGACACTCTTCAGAGGAAGAGTGGGATTGACCGATGTTGTAACCGGAGCAACCACTTTGGCACTCTTCGGATGAAGGGTGGGACTGATCAAGGAAGGGGCTGGATCAATCACTTTGGCACTCTTCGGAGGAGTGGGATTGACCATGTTGTTATTATTCAGATGAAGGGTGGGATTGACCAATGATGGGACTGGATCAGTCACTTGGGTTTCAATTTTCAAATGAAAAATGGGGTTGATTGACGACGGAACTGGATCAACTACTTTGGTTAGTGGTTCAACTGAGGATGAAACTAGATTGACCACCTGATCAACCAGACTGACTAGGGATGGAACCAGTTTGACCATTCCATCAACTAACGACAGGTTGGGGGAAATCTTATGATAACCAGTCAGAAGTTGAAGCTTTTGCAAAAGAGAAGAAGCCTCATCCATACAAGGACAAAGGTGAGAGTAATGGTCACCTTCGCATAACATGCAAGGAAATTTGATAGTTATCTTATTCCTACCAACCTTAATGTTACTAGTTGACGGGGGATCACCAACATGTCTAGTAGAGGCCGATGACACGGAGGACCACACTTCTAAGACCTTGGGAATACCAGGTCAATCCCTCAGAAAATGGTCACCCTTACAAAGACTGCAAGGGAATTTGGGTTTTAGATTCTTCATTTTAATCTTAGAGACCTCATCAACACTCCCAGTACTATTAACAATAGTTGGTTACTTGGATCCAACATCTGATATGGTTGGAGGCTTGGTCCCTTTTTGGTTCTTCATCTTCTTCTCTTTCCATTTCCTCTTCTTCTTATCAACCTGGCTACTTGCTTTAGAGCTTTCACTAGGTGAAGAAGGATAAATGGAATGAGACCTAATAGGTGAAGAAGGAGAAAGGTCGATATGAGGTTGATATGTGGGTGGTGTGCTTACATCTAAAACACCAGCATTCGAGATCACCAGAGTGGAAAACAACCATACCGGTAACCCAATTGTGAGACCTGGAAGGCTCAAAGTAGCAACGTAAGGAGGACCAATGTTTCCATAAGAAGGAAAAACAGAGGGTTCTCCCAGAGCAGGAGTTGCTCCAATGGTAGTTTCGGGAACTGTTGCCATTAAAAAAAATATCCAACCTAGATTCTGCTAGGGAGAAAAAACAACACACACTAAAAATCTAGTAAACAAGCAAGCAAACAAAACCTTCTCACAATGAGCACACTATTTGGTGATGAAATCCAACGTCACGGGAACAAAGGAATCTGACGACCTTCTTAACGGACTTACACCCTGGTGCAATCTGCCACACATAATCGTGGGTATACCCTTTAAGGAGCCTGAGTGAGTCTGGCCAACATCGATTCGAGGTACTGTGAACAATTTCCCCTCCACAGTCACCTTGTGTAAATACCCTTAAGAGATAGGCCACTAAGGTTACCAACTATAATAGTAATGCCTAGGGAAACAGTCGATAGTCTGATCCACGCAGAAGGGCAGGGTATCTGGCCCGAAATCAACTTGAAAGGCTTCCATTCATTATTGTGGGTATACCTTCAAGCGACCTTAGGTTTGACCCTTGTGTGAGAAGGGCTTCCCAAGACAAAATGTAGCAATTGGATTTCACCGCTCCCTAACACAAGATATGTTTGTTTGCAGCTTTGGAAAGTTATCTTTCACACCTATTCCAAAGCCCTATAACTAATCTAATGTAGGTTTGCTACCAGAAAATGTAAAAATGTCTAATCAATTTTTAGTTTAGCGCTTGATTTTTAAGGCTGTTTTTAGTCAAAAGGAAAATGGCGTGGACAATATGTTGTTTTAACCAACTCGAAAGTCATGCAAAGAGATGAATATGTAATCTTTTCATTTCATTGAAAGCTATGCTACGAGAAGGAGAAAACATTCATCATTTCAGATGCACAATGTCCCAAAATGCCAAAAAAGCATGCAATTCTGCTACTTCAAATGCAAGCATTCAAGGAAGATAATAAAATGAGAAGAAGAATCCAAGAAATGATAGGGAGAAAGAGAAACCACTCAAAACTGTCCCGACAAAAACACAACCAGAAAGGGCAATTTCACGTTTCTGAAAGAGGTTTCAAGCTCCAATGAAGACAAAAGAGAGTGACAAGCATCAAAATCCATCAAGAATCAATCCAAACAACTTCACAAACCAACCACAGAGTCTGGGTAAAGAGTACTACCAAACAGGCTGCAAAAGATTGAGCAAAAGAAGGAAATTTCACTCAAAAAAGACACTAGCGCTCCCCTAGAAGGGTGCACAGAGTGTTGCAATGCTCCCTAAGACACTGCAGGGGAGTGCTGACGCTCTGGCATAGCCTACAGGGGGGCATTGGTGTTCCCAGAAACTAAGAAAAATAGCAAAAAATTTGCAAACAATTACCCAGAATGCATGAAAAAAGGTGAAATTTCAAGTGAAGGTAGGAGAAAGGTAATGGATGATTAAACAATAGTAATTTCTTGGGAAAATGAGCTCAAATATCAAATGGAATGGTGCAAAATATCCTTGAGTTTCCTCACAAAATCTTCCACTCAGTCAGATAAATGAGAAGAAAATAGTAAGTTGACTCTAAATCGTCAAAGACAAAGAGTGACTTCAAGGTAAGGAAAAAACATCAAAATTCCAAGAAAAAGGTGGTCAATTCTCAGAAAACAGAGTGTTGAAGGCCAATACCAATATGTACTGAGGTTGTAAGACTCCTGAGCAAGTGCCAAAAGCAAAAAAAATGAACTCAGAGAATGAAACCCTAGAAGTTTTTTCACAGAAAAGAGGCAACGCTCTGGTGTAAAGGGCATCAGAGCGTTCCAATGCTCTGTGTAAGACCAGCAGGGTGCACCAATACTCTGATTGCAAAGGAAGGGGAGCGCTGGGCTCTTAAAGTTCAGAAAAACACCCAGAAAATAAAAAAATTCAACCAAAATCAAACAATCAGAGTGAATATGATGAAATAAAGAACCAATCAACAGATCTGAGAATCAGAGACACGGTATGGAGAAAGTCAAAGAATGAGAAAAGGCCAAAACAAGACCTAGGAAAGGAAACAGAAATCAAAGTCCCTCCCTAGTGGAGTTGCCAATTTTTATTACAGGATAATCCCCCTGCGGACAAGTGGATTTCCTCTTGGATACTAGACCCCTATGACCAAGACAAAAAAGTGCTATTATGGACACTGACTTTCCTTTTCATGAAGCTAAAATATCAAAGAAGGAGAAGGAAGAATAGTAAATACCTTTTTACCGACGTTTTTCCTCGCTCGATCCAGGCTGATCTTGATTTCCAAGTTCTTTAGAAGGTCCTATAATACAATGAGCAACAACAATGATACTTCCTACTCTACTATGATTAGCTTCATTATGAATCTATGAAAGAAACAAGTTCATGAAATGTACACAAACTTTAAAGGAAACATGCCAAGCATAGTTTTATATTAATGAGAACAAATTGGTGCTTACAACCATGGATGTAGGTGTAGCAAATTCACCAAGCTCCCTTTGTCCAGACCCTTGCTCGAATAATCCACACACAGAATGCTGATGCTTCAATGATATCTCCCTTATGAGATCATAAGTTTGATACTTCACAATGTCTCTATATCCTGTCAATACCACTCATGAGAACATAAGTTTGGCATCTCTATTTCTCCATCTATGTTTTTCACCATGAGAAGGCCTCCTTATATAAGCTTGGAGAGACCTAACCACTTGAGAGATCTTTGGGATAAGTTGAGGATTCCTCTCCTTCACTTGTGGATCTTCCCTAAGATCATGCCTTGACCTCAGATTTGAATGCAGCCAACTTCAGAGATTGAGGGGATTCTTCCCTGATTTATCTCAACAAACTAAAATTCCCTCAGAAAGGGAAATGCTCCCTCAAAAGGGTGCACAAAGTGTTTCAACTCTCCCCCAAAGAAGGCTAGGGAGTGCCAACGCTCCTTGACAATGGGTAGGGGAGCGTTGCCTTCCAAAAATCATTTTTAAGTGGTTTTCTTCATGGCAAATGCTTTGTACTCTTCATCAAATGATTTTTCTTCCTTAAACCAGTCTTTGAAGGTGTCTTAAGTGTCCCTGTGATGTTGTTAGAGACACGACATAGGAGAGATGGAAGTATGATGTTTGCGACACTTGTGGTCAAGATGCGACACTTATGACACTTGTAATGACGACACTTGCGACATTATTGAAGTGAGTTTTGATGTGGAACAACAAGATGGCTTGGAACACTGTGTGGATTTGGTTTTCCATCTCATCCACCTTTTGCTGCACCATATTCTTCTCTTTCCCTTCTTAGCTAAGTGCCTCCTTCAGTGAGTTGGTTTCTTTTTGCACCAACTGTAAGTTTGTCACGTCAGATCTTTCTCTAAACTGAATTTCCCGCACGACGCTCACTTGTAATTTATAGAGTACTTTGGGTGGAATCTTGGGAAACACCAGGTCCAACGTCTCAATCTCTCTCAACGACCTCTTCACTATCTCCTCATCCATGAGAAACATGTCAGGAGTAATCATGCAATTTACACTCCCTTGCATCATGATCTGCACTGTCTCACCCACTGGTACCCCTTCTTTCGCTGACACTGTTGTCTTTTATTGTTGCTGCTCTGTTTTGAACTTTAACTGCTCCAGCGCAATTTTCACCTCTTGGATTTGCTCCAAAATTGAAGCTTTGTGGTTGTTGACGTTCTCCCACACGTTTGATAGCTGATCCTCTATTATCGTGGCTATCAATTCCATGTCGTTTGTCGTCAATGATGTTTCCATGGGCTTCCTGTGGGCCTTGGCCTTCTTTTTGGAACCACTTGGTTGCTCCTCTGATCCGGATTATTTTTGGAACGAAATGAGAGTGGAGATATAATAAAGAAATGCACAGAGATATCAAAGATATTCAATAATATAATAGAAATGTATCAGAGATGCAACCATAAACACAGATATACATTAATACATGATTTCTATTAATGAAAGAAATGTATAGAGACTGTAAAAATACAGAGTGAAAGACTAGCTAGAATGGTGGTCGCTTATCTCTGAGAAGAGATGTGATGGCTACTCGCATTCAAAAGAAGATGATTGTTACAATGAGGCTCTAAGGGACTTTTTAACATAAGTAAAATCCAAAACCCTAACCTCGGAAGATGAAAAGCCAAAAGGTTTGTGGGCCCCGATGGGGGTAGTTGATACGTCAACTCTCCATGGGCGTAACTTTTGCATACGATCTCTGTTTGGGGCACTCGATAGCTCGTTGGAAAGATATATCCGAGGAATACAACTTTTGGGTGAGAAACATCGATCTAAAATCCATGTTGCTCCCCATTTTCTCAAAAAACATTGTTTAGGGCCTCAAAACGGCTTTGGAGGTTCAGTTCCCAAAAAATTGCTAAAAATAGTAAATTACCAAAATTTCCAGAAAACTGTTTTGAGCTAGTTGGAGAAGGTGGGTGGCCACATATATCCACCTGGATCAATTCTCCCTCCTTAGGAAGCAATGGTCTCCATTGCGTTGAGTTCTCGGGGGAGAGGGGAAAGTGATTGCTGAATCTGAATCTTGGTGAACTGCTTGCCTTGTTGGAGACGTCGAGCTGCTTGGTTTGTTGAAGGTTGTCACAAACCTGTGGCTGGAAGGGTTGGACCTTTTTAACCGGTCTAGCTACATGAGATGATTGTGTGTAGAAGGAATCTTTGTGCTTTGCTACAACCTTGTCGACCTACTTTTTTTGTATAGAAGGTGCTTGGGGCAAGGATGTAGCGGTTGCAGTGTCCTTCTGTTCCCCTTTTGAATAGATTGCAAAGAAGATGAATTTTTCAGTATGAGATACTACCTTGCAGAAATGTTTAGGTGGAACAGTATTTGGAATTACCTCTGGTATTCTATAGAGATGACCCCTCAAAGTAATAATGACACTACGGGGTTGAGACTCATAAATAGCATGGTGCTTCCACATATATGGCTGGCCCAAGAGAACATCACAGACATCCAATGGGGAAACATCAAATAATACCTCATCCTTGAAGGGCTGTATGCCGTATGAAAATCGACACTGCTGGCTGACACAAAGATCTCATCCTTGGCGAAGCCACTCGATACTGTATGGCTGCGGGTGTGGTGTTGTCGACAATCCCAACTGTTTGATGACCTCTTCTGAGATGAGGTTCTTCTGGCTTCCACTATCAACAATAAAATGCAGCGAAGTCCCCTTCACCCACATCTGTGAATGAAAAAGGCGCTCCCCCTCTTCAGGATTTGTTGGTTCTTCTAGTTGAATTGCTGCGGTCGCAACAATAACAGTGGGGTCTGCGTCAATGATCTGTCTTTTACCATTATTTTCAGAATCAGATTATGAGTTAGGATTTGGCCCCTTGTCTTTGATCTTAGCCACCAATGACTGTTTTGAGCGACATTCATCAGTGTTGTGCTAGGGGCTTTTGCGGAAATCACACCATTTTTTAGTGTCCTTCTTTGTCTTCCCATGACCCTTCTTTTCCTGTGGCTTGGACTGGTTTTCGGGAGACTGTTTCTTAGGTCCATATTTGTCATACTTTGGTTGTTGCGGTATTGCAGACCTGAACTCTCATTTGTTCTGGTGCTTAAATTTCTGCTCAATTTTAACAACATATCGATAGGCAACACTGAGTGATGAGATGTCCAGAAAATCCATTTTAGTTTGGATGTATCTGTGTAGAGCCCCGCGGTATTTCAGAACCAGATATCACTCAGAGTCTTTAATACCCATCTTGGTGCGCAAGGTATGGAAGGTATTGGTCAGCTCTGGAACTGCTTGGCCCCTCTCTTGTCGCAATGTGGTCCATCTCATGTATTGTTCCTCATAGTTTCCAACATGGTAATATTGTTCCTTTACCGCATCCATAAAAAAATCCCAAGTGGGTTCGAACCCATATATCCTAGACTCCTTTGTGGAACTCTGCTCCCAGTAAGTTTACCACCAATGTTTGACATGGGGGAGAGCTTTAAGGAGTGTGAAGGTGATCTTTTCTCTGTTGGAAAAATTGTGAATAGAGAAATAACCTTCTAGCAGATTTAACCATTTGTCTAGGGATTCTGCATCTATTTGTCCTTCAAATACTGGAATATCAAAATTAACTTGTACCTTGAAAGGCAAGGTGCCTCCAAAGTGGCCGGTTGATGAAGATGCACCTTTTGCTATCGACATACATTGAAGGATGTGGGAAAAATTCTCCATCATTTCGTCCCTCTGTCGCGTGAGAGCTTTCTCAAGCAACAGACTGACATGATCGTCTGCTCCATCCTTTTTATTTTCTTCCACCATTGAGGGTTTCTTGGGTGTGCGAGAGCGATTGTACTCAAGAGAGACAAGTTCGATACCCAACTTGCTATACTCGGACCTCGTCAGGGACATGCACTGAAAAATGATCAAGAGCAGCCTGCTCTGATTCCACTGATCCGGATTATTTTCGGCACGAAATGAGATCAGAGATATAATAAAGAAACATAGAGATATCACAGATATTCAATAATATAATAGAAATGTATCAGAGATTCAACTATAAACACAGATATACAATAATACACAATTTCTGTTAATGAAAGAAATGTACAGAGATTGTAAAAATACAGAGTGAAAGACTTGCTAGAATTGTGGCCGCTTATCTCTGAGAAGAGATGTGATGGCTACTCACATTCACAAGAATATGATTGTTACAATGAGGCTCTAAGGGATTTTTTGACATAAGTAAAATCCAAAACCGTAAACCCGAAAGATGAAAAGCCAAAAGGTTTATGGGCCCCGATGGGGGTAGTTGATACGTCAACTTCCCAGGGGCGTAACTTTTGCATACGATCTCGTTTTGGGCCACTCGATAGCTCGTTGGAAAGATATATTCGAGGACTACCACTTTTCTAAAAAGACATCATTTAGGGCCTTAAAAAGGCTCTGGAAGTTCAGGACCCTAAAAACTGCTAAAAATAGTAAATTACCAAAGTTGCCAGAAAACTATTTTGAGGCAGTTGGAGAAGGTGGGTGGCCACCGATATCCACCTGGATTATCCTTTGTTCTCATCCTTTGGGCCTCTGGTGGTTTAGATGCTTCTGGCATCTATGTATCCCTACCTATATCTTGCCCTTCTCCTTCTTCCATTGAGACTTCTCGTGTCTCTATCTACTTTTCCTCTGGGCACACTTGTTCTATTGTTTCTCTTGTTGTCCATTCTGTGCGCGATGATCCTTGTGTAGAACCATGTTGGGATGACTTCTTGATTCTGTTTTTTTTTTTATGGGAGTGTTGTCCCCTTCTTGGCCCTGTGCCATATTTTTCTCGGTGCTTGCTCTGCTTGTGCCTACTTGCTGCACATGGACTGTTCTGTCCTGCGTACTCGTTTGTTCTCTTGGCACCGTCTTTGGCATTGGTGGCACTCTCTAGTCCTTGGGCCATTCCTAAATCTCCACCTAGATGTCTTGCATTGTTACACAATACTTCAACTGCAACCACTCCTTAGCTGGATCCCTCTTTTCTTGTACCCGCATACTGTGGCACGATGCTTGGAAGTTTGGTATCTTCCCAAACTCCTGGACAATTTCTATAGGAATATTCCATGTCTCCGCGACTCTATTTTGGATCTCTATCAAGTATATCATGAACATGTCAATGTTAAGTTTCTTCTTTTTGGGATCAGTTGTATTGTGAAGGGATGTGTAGCGCGTTGCGCCACATTTTCCTGTCCTTGGAAGGAATAGGTTGTATGTGGGTTTTTTCCACCCCATAAGTGCAATGAGGATGAGTAACCACTAATAGTGGAACTCAGAGCCCCAGTCTTGCGCGTCCTTGCAACATTCAAGGAATGATTTATGTACATAAGGGGCCTAGCTCATTGAGCTCCCCTTTGCGCACTGCGCCGCAACTGCTACTACTCCTGCAGACACTTCTTCTTTTCGGCACCTACGCATTAATTTGTAACCGATCAATGTTATTGCAAATCATGTTGCAGGATCATTGATGTCGCTGATCCTGATAGCTCTGTTACCCCTCTATGCACCATACTTTGCTTTGATCTCTTCTGAAATGGCTTTCACCTTAGTCTTGTCATCTAGGTACTATTCTGGGTTCTCCCCATCTGTGGGTAGACCTATAATTGCTTTGATGAGATCAACGTTGATGGGCACTGGCCTATCCATCCACAATATGCCTCTGTGTACCTTCAATAACAACTGTTTGACACATCCGTTTATGTGTTTCCCATGCCCGAAGTGAGATATGTCTAATAAGTTCATGATGTCAGTGTTGTACAGTTTGAGGGTCTACTACGCAGGCTCCAACAGTGGCGTATCTGATGGGATTTCTCCCCTACTCTCCAGGTAGCTTTGTGATGCCAAATCTGGGAACTTTATGGCATCAGAGACATCATGGTCAGAGTATTTAAGGATATCAACTCCTCCTACCATGCTATCATCGATCTTCACTCCCTTGGGAATTTTTGGTATCATTATAGCGATTTCCTCCTCTATGCGTTGTATGCCCTGTGCACTACTCTCTCCTCGGGCCTTCTTCTTCCCTTGTGGGGATGATACCCCACCCTCTGGTATGGCCTCTTGATCTGTTTCATGCTATGGTTCCAACTCTAGGTTATGCTGTGTGGAACCCGTGGCCGATTCTTCTTGCTGCAACTCTTTTCCCCTGGACACGTTGGATTCCGTTCGTTCAACGTCCTCTTCCGACTGCTCGGGCTCCTGTGTGGGTTCATGCTCCTTTTCCACATACAATGTGGTCTAATCATATTCTGGTGTGTGGATTTCATCCACATCCACCACTGTGGGCATCTCGTTTGTTCTGGTTTTTGGCACGCGAGTGCTACTCCGTGTGTTTCATCCAGTTCTGCTCGACGCTCCAACCCTCAGTGGTGACATGGCGAGGAAATTTGAACTACAGGCTTCCAAATCGACAGATGCTAGCGCAAATTCGCACTTTGTCACTCTTTTGCTCGACTCTGGATTCTTCTCCTTGGCAAATAATAGGATTGGTTGCTTTCCCCCCTTTTTCTGACTTTATAGTGGGACGAAGAAGTGACAACTGTGCCGCTCTCACAATTGTCACTTCTTCACTTTTTGCTATGTTTCCTGTGCGCAGTACCTTTATGCCAATGAATTTCTCTTCTGTGCGCAATGTTTTCGAACCCTGATTTTCTTGCAGCACACTATTCTATTCTACCAGTTCTATTCTATCAATACCCTCCATGTGTGCCGATCTGTTTTTATTTTTACCCTCTTTTTACTTTTTATGGATTTCCTTCTTTTTATTTTTTTTTCTCATTTTCTCTCCCTTACTTCTACTGTAATACACTATATACATATCTTCTTATTGCGTGGAAAATTTCTAAGTACAATGAGGTCGACTGTCCCTATACAGTTTCAATCGACTCCCATTGATCATTCCTCTGAGTTTTGTACCTCCTAAATCTTTCAACTGTACATCTCCCCCCTATGTGACAGTCTTCACTTTATATGGTCCCAACCAATGCATTCTTAAATTTCCTGGATGCTGAAGAAATTTACTGTCGTACACCAAGACTAGGTCTCCCTCCTTGAAACTCTTCCTTTTAATATGTCTGTCATGCGAAGCTTTGCCCCTTGCTTTCTATACTTCTTGGTGAAATCCTGCTAGAATCCTATCTTCTTCCATATCCATCAGCTGACTTAGCCTTTCTTGTACTGCGCCTCGTTCTGTCACGTTGGTGATTGCTGCTACACGCAGACTAGGTACCAAAAATTCTAATGGCACCATTGCTTCTTGTCCATACACACCCTGAATGGTGTCTGTCCTGTCAACTTTTTGCATGTAGTCCTGTATTGCCATAATACTGTTGGTATCTTCAAGTCCCAATCATCCCTGTTGACATTGCATATTTTTGTCAAAGCATTCTCTAGGATCTTATTAAAGGCTTCCATTGTCCCATTTTCTTGAGGGTGATAACGTGTACTCTTTTGATGATAGAATTCAAACTCCTCAATCATAGCCTTGATAGTACTATTGATGAAGTGAGTGGCTTGGTCACTCATCAAAATCCTTGGGCATCCAAATCTAGTGATCACTTGCTCAAACAGGAAGTGTGTTGGTGTCTCTGTGCTACAATCTTTTACTGCTGCTACTTTTTCCCATCTCGTTAAGTACTATGTCACAGTAATGATATACCTTGCTCCTGACCTCTTTATTGGTGGGTTAATTGGTCCCACAAAGTCTATTTCCCATTTTTTGAATACTTGCAAGGTTACTTGTGGTATTATGGGCATCTCATCATGTCTATTAGGTTTTCCAACCCTTTGACATACATCACATCTCTGGCAGTAGTCCTTTTCATATCCGTGAATGGTCAGCCACCATAGTCTTGCGTACAATACCTTCTGCGCTCCTACATAATGTCCGCCAACTATTCCCTCATGAGCTTCTACTAAAATCCCAGGCCTTTCGTGTTCTAGTACACATCTTCTCAAGATGATGTTTGTGCCCATATTGTATAAGTGTCCTGCAATCAAGTGATAGTCTGCAGCTTCGACTACCAGATTTTTGTTCTGCGCAGTGTTGAATTCTTGCGGCGCACTCCCTATACTCAAGTATTCAATGATGTTAGCAAAATAATCATCAACTACTTGGACCAAAAATAACTGTGCATCAGGGAAGTTGTCCTCTAAATTTGGAGGTTCCTCTCCATTGGTGATCCTCGACAGGTGCTCGGGTCCTGCATTCAACTTCCCTGGTTTGACTATAACTTCAAAGTCAAATTCCAGCAACAACAATACTTATTGACTAGGTACTTGAGGGCAGAATGATTTGTGAACATTTTAAAGTGTTTCCCAAGTATATAGTGTTTGAATTTTTGTAGTGCATATACCATTGCTAGGCCTTCTCTCTCTGTAGTATTGTAGTTCTTCTTTGACTCTGATAGTTTTCTGCTTGCAAATGCTATAGGATGGTGTAACTCTCCTGCTCCTGGCTGCGCCAAAATAGATCCAATTCTATGGATGATGCATCTATGTGCACATGAAATGTCTTTTCTTAGTCTGGGAATACTAGTATAGGTGATGTGACCATTTTTTCTTCCAGAGTGTCCAAACCTTGCTAACAATCCTCATTCCACTGGAATTCACTATCCTTCTTCAACAGTTTCTCCATCAACACAGTGATCTGTGCATACCCTTTTATGAATTTCCTGTAGTAGCCTGTGTGTCACAATTTTTCTCTCAACTGGCACAGTGATTTGGGTGGTGGTAAGTTAACAATGACTGCAACCTTTGCAGGATCCACCAATAGCCCTTGTTTACAGACTATATGTCCCAATAGTATTCCAAAAGGTGTCCCAAAGATGAACTTCTTGATATTTAATGATATATGACACTGCCTGCATCTTTCCAACATCAATGTTAACACCTCTACATGATCTTTCAACAGACTGTAGACTGTCTAATCATCCAGATATACTTCTAAAAATTGATAGATGAATTCTTTGAAGGCAACTGTGACTACCCTTGAGAATATAGATGGTGCATTATTCAGCCCAAATGACATGACTGTGTACTGGTAGGATCCCCATTCTGTGGCCAAAGTGGTCTTGTACCTGTCTTCTGGAGCTATCTTGATATGATGGTAGCTTGAGAATCCATCCGTGAATGAGTATGCTTCATGGCTTCCCACATTCTCTAATACCTCATCTGTGAAAGGGGTGGGAAAAGGGTCATGTAGGTAAGCATCATTCAATTTTATTAGATCGACACATATCCTTATGCCTCCTTGCTTTTTCTCCTAGACTACAATAGGGATTATCCATTATGATTATTCTACTAGTTCTATGATTCTAGCTTCCAACATTATGTCAATTTCTGTTTTTACTTTTTGCTTATATATTGGGTTCAGTATATACGGTTGTTGTTTGAAAAATATATCCTCAGGTTTGAGAGGTATCTCCATTTCTCCTAGCTCTCCTTCTATCCCTTTCATCTATGTAAAGGATTTTGAGAATAAGTCACTGTACTTGCGCAACAAATCTGTTATGATTTCTACTGTTTGTTCATCCCAGTAGTCTCCAATACTGGCCATTTTGGGATGATAATTTGTCCCAATATTTACTTTCTTCACCTTGATTGGCGCAAAAAATACTTTTGATTCTAGAGATGGACCTTCCACCTCTCTTTTTGCTTCAATTTCTATAATTTGAATGTTGCGTGGGTCATCTTCATCTGGTGCTTCTTCCTGCACATGATAGCATGACAATAGTTCTTTCACTGTGTGTCTATTCTGCTATTGTTACTCTATTATAAGATCAACCTATGGTTCCTTAATAAATATCACCCCTCTAATTTGTTTGAGTGTTGAATCAATGTTGGGGTTCTCATGTTCAAATGAGAAAGTGACTATAAAATTCTACTGTAATGCTGTCCATTCTGTAGTGCCTCTACGCAGTTATTGGTCTACATACTAGTTTGTTGGAATTCCTTCCAATGTGTGAATGAAGTGATGAGGCCATTCTTATAGTGGTTTCATTTTCCATAGTTTTCTACACTTCTCCAAGTGTTCTATTGGTGTCCCCTTTCCATCATATCTCTGCAGTTCATTGCTTCCCTGTTATGCACCGAATCTAATGCGCATTAATTGCTTACATTGGTACCAATCCTTGATTGTCTCTTTGTGCGCACCCCACCATCTTGCAGGTGTTTCCTTGAGTGATATGTCTAGAGCTAAGAGCCTATGATTTTCTAACACTTCATCTTCGTATATTGTTAGGAATCCTTCTATGTCATTCACCCCATGAAAACTGGGAGGTTCTCTTATCTCTGTACCTACCCATCTTACTGCACAGTATATTCTTGCGCACCTTCTTGTGGATACTTCATGTAATCTCTGCTGCCAATTCTCCAACCCTGTATCTGAGTCTGAAGCACATGATGTGATGCTTCTCTAGCTGAGTACTCCATCTGCAGTTGGATTCACATAATCTTCTTCTTGCACGGTTGTTTTGTATAACTGGTTGATTTCCTCCAGGTCTAAGCAAGTGGGTTCCACAAACCTTTCTCCTTTTGATGGGTCTAATGGTGCAACAACTTTGTACTCTCATGGTTCGAATGTCATCTTCCTTTTCTTCAAGTTGATTATGTCCTGGTTGTCAAACACCCAATCCAATCCAAGCAATGCTGGATAAGGTGTTGTTCAATCCACTATTTCTATCACTTCAAAAATGGCTTTTGTGTGCACTCCATCCAGATCTACTGTCACACCCTTTATCCATCCAATTGGCAGAACCTTGTGTTGATTTGCGAGTTTCAGCTGAACATGTGAATATCCTAATGTGGGCTCTCCCATACATTTCCATGTCTTCTTGGGTAACACATTTACTTCAGAGCCTAAATCCAGTATAATGTCCCCCATGCTGAAATCTCCAATGTTGGCATTCAGTCTAAAATCTCTACTTGTCCTCCTACTTGTATGCAAGTGATTAACTATTTTCTGCTCTAGCTTTCCCTCTACGTATGTGTTACATTTTTCTAACATATTTTTTGATAGTTTAATAGATGATGGATCATTTAGTAGTTTAACAAAGGATTACAGAAAAGCCTTTATGGTACTTACTTGTCCTAGGGGCTATGCTTCATTAGTGTGATCCAGTGATGAAGGCATATCGTACATTGGTACGTCTTGAGTATGTTGTGCAGTTGATGTAGATGTGATTTATGGCTTTAAGAATTCTTGTATGGTTTTCTTGAATAACTCCTTTTTGTTCTGTGCATCAAACTGCTTCTGTGCTTCAACATTCTTCTTCACCTATTGGTGTTGTGCTGGATCTTGTCTTACTGCCTCATCTCATGTTTTATCTCCTTCACGTGTAACTATGTTGATATTTCTTCCATCATCCCTTGCTTCAGAAAAAAAATCCATTGAACATTATAATTGTTCTGATTCCTCTTTTCCTGGATCTTCCCCAATAGTGCCAGACAGTCTTTTATGTCATGATTTGATGTGCGACAATAAATACATGTCGTAGGTGGAAGTGGACATTCTCTTGCATAATGTCCTGGTTGTTGACAGTTAGGGCATACCACCAGTCTGCTTCCTCTTCCAAAGCCTCCTCTACCTCATCCTCCACATCTATAGCCAGCTCGATCTCCTCATGGTGCGTTGTACTGAGGCACCTGATTATACTATGCAGGATTATAATGTGGCTGCGCGATATTGTACTGCGGTTGCACATTGTTATATTACTATGGCACAGTGTTATATGGGGCTGATACTTGGTTAAACTGTGGTGCAACTTTCCCTGTCACCCTTTCTTCCTGCACCCTATTGGTGTGTGATGTTTGTTCCCTCATCAACTCCATTTTCCTACAATCTTTGTCATCATGGCCCACTGACTTGCAAAAGCTGGAATATGAACTCTTAGGCATGGTGCCTTATTCCTGCATCCTTGGAGAATGATATAGATCATGCCCCTGTGTCCTACAGATCTCACACCATAGTCCTCCTGTTGACAAAGGGTTTGGCAGTCCTGTTGCCATGTACTTCGCAAATGTTAGGCACTCATCCTTGTGATGTCCTTTTGTCCTACATGTGGTACACCAAGCAATTTCTCTTTTGTCCTTCTATTCTGGTTCAGTTAAAATGTTAAATTATTCATATTCTCCTTCAACTCCTCTATTGCTGGATCTGTCTTCTGATATTGGTTCTCTTCTAGTTGTAAGGCTGCATGCAAAGCCTCTGCATGAGTTTGAAACTTCTGCTGTCTCAAAGGGTATTTCAAGTGTGGTATTAGGGAATTCACAAATAGATGTCTATGCTGCATAACTATCATGACATACTTCAACTTTCCCTTCAATCGTTTGAATCTCTAGTCAATCTCCTAGACAAATTCCCCTGGTTTCTGTCCGATCTCTATCATCCCATTCATGTACTGATCCTCTAAGCTAGGCTTCTGGAATCCATTTATCAATAACTTCTTGATATCCACAATCATTTTGGTTGTTCCTAGTGGATTGTTTGCAGCTAAGCTCATGTACCAATCTAGTGTGTGGTATATGAGTGTGATAACTAACTATGCAAGTTTTGTATCCTCATCCGTGATCTTCTTTGCTTCCCAGATATTTTCACATATGAGAAAGTGCTTCTCAAGGTCCTCATATGCCTCTCCCTTGAATTTTGGTAACCTAATGGTGGGATCATGTCCTTCCATTACAAACTGTGTTGGGATACTACCTTCGCGCAGTGTAGAACCTTGACTAATGCTTCCTGAATTGGCTCTCCCAGTTGTTTCTCCCTGTGTATATGTACTTCCTGCTGCATTTCTTCCACTGAAATTCAGTTGTCTAAACAGTGATGTTCTCTCTGGTGTATTGGTCGCACATGGGTTTATGGGTTCCACACTGAGACTGATATGGATAGGAGTTCTACCTTTAGTTCCTGCCCTTGGACCTCTTGTCTTCCTTTCATATGTCATGCATAGGATTTCCTCAATCTGCTCCACAACCCGGAGATTCTCTACCTCTTCTTCATCACTTTCCAAGCCTTCCCTCGCGACTATGGATCTCTTCTTATTGTTCATCTTGTATTGGTAGGGTGCTCCATTACGTTAGCTGTTTCCATGATCTGCTTGATCTGGTCTTCCTCCATCATGATTGGATCCAAGGCCTCCTCCTTCTTTCCTTTATCCATCTCTTCCTCCATTTCTCCATCTCTTGTCAGTGCTTCCCCCCTTCCCCCATGCACACAGGGAAGTTTAGTTATTTGATGCCATTGTCATTACACCTTTGTTATATAATAAAATATTGATGGAAGTATACATTGATCTGATATACCTACCTCTAGGTCCCTTTAGAAACTCTTTCTCTGTTGCGCTGTAATACTTCGCAGTATCTATTGCAAATTATGTGATAAATCCTGCAATAATGTTGTCTAACCAGAAATCTATTGCACGTGTAAATTTATTGTCAACCTATTGTAACTGCGCGATCTCCACATAATTCCACTCTAGCTGTCTGATCCAATTTTTAGGGTGGTTATCTTTCAACCTCAATATCCACTCCTGCAACATGTGCGAGAATTCATAGAAAAATACTTCGTGCAAGTCGTTGAATACATGCTTGTCCAAATATTTGCGCAGTGTTAACTTTATGTTTTTGTTATCTTTCTGTGCACATTCCAATTCCTTTGTTTTCAACCATCTCTTGATCTCCGCCTTCGTTGGGTTCCACAGTGTAAACATCCCATTTTATAATCTCATTCTTTTTAACGTTTCCTCACCAGATATGACATTCTTGTCACGATTCTTCAACATATCTTCATTTGTTACTTTAACATTCAACTTATATTGAATACCCTATCATTCTCATTCATGCATGAAAAATAGTAGATCTAACCATTCATTCATGCATTTTTCTAACATCTAATCATTGACAGTAAAGGAAATACACAATATTCAATCACACAACACATGATCTACTGTGGTTCACCCCTCCTGGGCTACATTCACAAATATTTGGATGCTCTGCTATTTTATTATGGTGTTTCCAAAACTACAGATCTGCACACATTACAACTCTCCATCAGTGGGTCGAGATCTACAATGAGGTGAACTAGATCACACCAGCCTCCTCATCCTATGATCATAAAATGATCTTTAAAGACTTGGTTAAGTTTTAAGCACGTTTTCAATTACCATTTAGGAATTAAGGAAAGAAGAAGAACTTAATGAGATATTATAGAAGCCATCATAAAGAAATGAATATAAAAATACAAGCACAAAGAACAACAAACCATAACAACAAGGTTACTAACAGAGTTCGACAAGATTTCCTACATCTCTAGGCCTTTGTCTCATTGGGTGAGGCTTTTCTTATTTCTCTTCAATTCTTCAAAAGTACATCATAAATGTATCAAAATGATTACAAACTGGTATGGCTATGTTCTTCTCAACCTCAAGAATCCAACAAAGCTAACGACACTAAAAACGGTTGAGCATAGCTCCCAGAATTGACCTTCAAAGTTCGCTTCCTCAATGGCTTCCCTGCATAAAAATGGCTTCTAAATTCATAAACTCATCATCATTCTGCCAATGTGAACCTCCTGGTCTGTCAAAAACATCTGATTTATATAGGATTTGAGTTGGTGATTCTATTCCAAGTTCCTCCAAATATCTGGCCTCAAATCGGGCTCCAGATCCCCCCAAAAATGGGCAAAATCTCCTAAAATCAGCATAGAAACCCAATAAAAATCATAATATAAAGTTTAAAAACCCACAAATTGGGAAAATACGCCCAACCCCCTAAGTATCCGGGCTCCAGGTCACATGGGACCCCTAAGTATTCGGGCTCCAGGTCACATGGGACGCCATATGTCCACGTGCTAAGTGCTTTCCCTGGTCCTTGGCCCCCGCTCTAGTCGTATGCATGCCCATATGGTTGAGTGCTAGTACCTTCTCCTCCGACCTAAGGCTTAAAGCCCCTGGTCATGCACCCTGGTCATGGGCTGAGTTCCATGTGCTATGCAGTGCCCCCTCACCGACCATGGTTGCCCTAAACCCACACCACATTGCAACTTAAATGGAATAGTCACCACATGGATTAACAAGTCACAACGGAGCCTGGTCGGTCCACCACCTTTCGTGAAGATGTGGATCCTCCTGGAGGTTAAAGGTTTGAATCCATCGGAGTATCAACAAATGTTTTGGCCTAGCCAACATTCGCAAAATACGGGGTGCCACGTGGCACCCTCCAATTGGGCGACATGTCACCCTGTGATTAGACCATACGGTACATTCAAGACATAGTCAACAACCCAATCAACATGTACAGTCAGCTGCCATGTCACCTGCCACGTCATTTCTATACAACTACGTGTCGTGCCATGTCATCATTCGTACTTCCAAGTCACCTGCCTAGTTAGTTGCCATGTCAACATCCGTACTGCCCAGTCATTTTTCCACGTCAACATCCATATAGCCACCTGTCGTTCATACTGCCATGTGTTGTCATGTCATTGGGCCACGTCACGTGTAGATTGCCACTTGTCACATCCGTACAATGCCACATGTCATTTCAATACTGGTTCAACTTAGTCTGAAAACTCCAAAACCAAGTGACACATGTCGGCTCCTCGTGCTGCTATGTGTCCATTCTGACGTTATCATGACATCACCTGTCATACTACTAACATCAGTAGTATGGCATGTTGACTTTAACCAATTGACTTTTTTGCCTGTTTAAGAAATTGATCAGAATGCGATAACTTTCACATACGGTGTCCATTTTCGAAAAAAAATGTATGGCTGAAATCAGCATGACGATCCTGACACAATGGCACTGGTTTTATATGATTATGAGAACTTTGTTTTTTAGGCCTTCCTGGATCCATTTTGGATCATGACTCCCCACTAAGACCTTTTGGTCCTCCAAAAGGATATTAACCGGTCATCAAGTGCGGGATAGGCCACCCCACTTGTCCTTTGTCTTTAAAATCTGTCCTATGCACCTGTCTCATCATAATCAATTACAAAACAACCATGACAATTGACTGCGTATTGTTAGCCACTTGTACTCTTTTACATCTTATTGAAGCCACTACCATCCATGTTGAAAACATTAGCAACGATAACATCAGAAATATGACTGCAAATGAACTAATATGTTTAATGTGCTTGCACGACATTAGCTTATCTTGAAGCAAAGTATGATTTAATTTCCAGTCTACAACCATCTCATGTTCATGCTTAAGATCAACTACTTTACTTGGCACAATTATAGGTGTGTTGCTTGCATAAGCTGCCTTCCTTAATTGTTCCATTATTTGAAGTGATTGATTTGCTTTTAAGTGATGAGCATGTATAACATATTCATTGCCTTCTTTACTTAAGTGATATTGATTATGTTCCCTGTAGAATATTTCTTTGTGATCATACAAATAAGGGCTTCCTAAGACCATTCCACATTCATTGAGTGGCACCACATCACACGTTACCTCATCCACAAACTTTGATAAAATTGCAAACTTTAAAGTGCATTGCTTTGTTATGTGCAATTTATGATTGTTGCTTATCCATTTAACCGAGCAAGGTTTATGATGTAGCTTAGTTGTCAATCCCAATTGTTTAGCCACTTCCTCTGAAATCAAGTTAGATTGAGATCCACTATCTATCAATGTATTGATCTTAGTATGTTTCATTATCATCCTTATGTGAAACAACTTACTTATAGAATCATATCCATCACCAATTTTACCTGTCAAACCAACTATTGCGATTTTAGTCTCATCACCCGAATCATATCCCAAGTCTGTTGGCCATGTTGTTGCAACTGTTTGCCTCCCTTTCCTCTCTTTGAACCACTTTGGTCTTTTCTTCAGGTGTAATTTCCAGCAATGGTCATCATCATGCCCTTCTCTTTTGCAATGCTTGCAAGAGAGCTTCTCTTTCTTGACGGTCACTGAATTTGATTTCTTTCCATTCCCCTTCCTTTTGTCCTCTTTCCTTGAAGATGATTCCCCTGATACACCAACTCATGTTTTCCCTATTTCAATGTATGTTGCTTGAAAAAAAACCTCATCAAGATTACTAGGTCCAAACATAAATACAATGCTATGAATATGTGCAAGAAAACCTCCTATATACTTCATAAGAGTTTCTTGGGTATGTAATGGGATATTTAACATTAATGCCATCTTACAAAATTCATCCGTGTATTCTTGCATCATTGGTCATTTTCTTAGTTTAAGACTTTTCCATTCAATTAAAGCCTTCTCTTTATAACCCAAAGGATAAAATTGCTTTCTAAGTTCAAAAACAAAATATTTCCATGATGGAAATACATTACCAACTTGCTGTGTACCATGTTGCAACTTACTCTGCCACCAAATGAGTGTTGTGCCTGCAAACGAAGCAATGCCAATTTGATTTGGGTTGCCTCATCTTTGATTTGTTGCACACTGTAATAAAATTCCTTCTATTTGACCCAATTATCAAGCCTCTCAGCATTGACTTCACCATCATACATGGGCAATTCAAATTTCACATCAAGCTTAAGTAAAGGCATATCATGTTTATGTTTATGGGAATGTTTTCTTGCGGTAGAAGTTTCACTTGTACTTGAAGAAGAAGAAGATGATGGAGAAAAATGAGGTGAAGGAGGAGGTTTAGGAGGATCCTCTCCTTCTTCAATTTTGTCTTGTTTGGAAGATTCCCCTTGGAAAGGCCTCTTCCGTTCCAAGTAATCCTCATATAAGACCTTTACCATCTCAGACATGGCGAATAAAGTCTTTCGCAACTCTATCTCGTTCTGAGACATTCCTTCTTCCGATGCCATCTTCTCACTTTGAGAAGTACTCTTTCTCGATCCAATCTCAGGATCCCCTTATACAAGATCACCTTCATCACGATTCATATTTTCCCTCGTAATCATGCAAACTCAAACAACCAACTGTCAACCTGCTATGATACCACTTGATCCAAAAATGATCTTTAAAGACCTAGTTAAGTTTTAAACATGTTTTCAATTACCATTTAAGAATTAAGGAAAGAAGAAGAACTTAATGAGAGATTATAGAAGCCATCATAAAGAAATGCAGATCAGAATATAAGCACAAAGAACAACAAACCATAACAGCAAAGTTGTTAACGGAGTTCGACAAGATTGCCTACATCTCCGGGCCTTTGTCTCAGTGGGTGAGACTTTTCTTATTTCTCTTCAATGCTTCAAAAGTACATCAGAAATGTATCAAAAGGATTACAAAATGGTCTGGATGTGTTCTACTTGACCTCAAGAATCCAACACAACTGACGACACTGAAAAAGGTTGAGCGTAGATCCCGAAATTGGCCTTCAAAGTTCGCTTCCTCAATGTCTTCCCTGCATAAAAATGGCTTCTAGCTTCATAAACTCATCATCATTCTACAAATATGAACCTCCTAGTCTGTCAAAAACCTTTGATTTATATAATATTTGAGTTGGTGATCCTATCCCAATTTCCTCCCAATATATGGCCTCAAATTGGGCTCCAGATCCCCCCAAAATGGGCAAAATCTCTCAAAATCAGCATAAAATCCCATTAAAAATCATAATATAAAGTTTAAAAACCCACAAATAGAAAAAATGCGCCCAACCCCCTAAGTCTCTGGGCTCTAAGTCAAATGGGATGCCATATGTCCACGCTCTAAACACTTTCCCTGGTCCTCGACCCTCGCTCTGGTTGTATGCATGCCCATGTGGTTGAGTGCTGGCACCTTATCCTCCGACCCTAGGCTTAAAGCTCCTGATCACGTGCCCTGGTTGACAGATGAGTTCCATGTGCTATGCGTTGGCCCCCCACTGACTAGGGATAGCCCTAAACCCATGCCACATTACAACTTAAATGTAATACTCACCACATGGCTTAACAAGTCACAATGGAGCCCAGTCGACCCGCCCCGTTTTGCGAAGACGTGGCTCCTCCGAGAGGTTAAGGGTTCGAATCCCTCGGAGTATCAACAAAATTTTTGGCCTAGCCAACATTGGAAAAATATGGGGTGCCATGTGGCATCCTCTGATTGGGTCATGTGTCACTCTGTGATTGGCCCATATAGTACAATCAACACACAATCAACAACCCAATCAAAATGTACAATCACCTACCACGTCACTGCCGTACAACCATGTGTCATGCCATGTCAGTGTTCATACTACCATGTCACCTGCCCAATCAACATTCATACTGCCTAGTCACCCTACCACGTCAACATCCATACAACCACATGTCGTCCAAACTGCCACGTGTTGGCCTGTCATTGGGCCATCACATACGGACTGCCACGTGTTGCGTCCGTACAATGCAACATGTCATTTTCGTACTGGTCCAAATCAACCTGAAAATGCCAAAACCGAGTGAAATGTGTCACCTCCTCATGCTTCCACGTGTCCCTATTGACATCATCACGACGTCACTTGTCGTACTACTAATGTCAACAATACGACCTGTTGACTTTTTCTCTTGTTTGGGAAATCGATTAGAACGCGATGAGCCTGACGCAATGGCAGTGGTTTCGTTCATTTTCGAAAAATATATGGTTGGAATCAACGCGACGAGCCCGACGCAATGACAGTGGTTTCATCCAATTTCAAGAGATTTATTTTTTAGGACTTTCTGGATCCATTTTGGATCAGTTTTCAACCAGCTCTCGATCTCTGCCTTCATTGGATTCCACGGTCTAAACATCCCCTTTTATAATCTCATTATTTTTAACGTTTCCTCACCAGATTTGACATTCTTGTCACGTTTCCTCAACAGATCTCATTCACTCAATCCCATTCTATTCTAGCTGACAACAAAACCATTTGTTGGTCTTAAACTATTCTTACTACCTTTCTTGGGTTGACCTAGGTTCAGATCTACCATGGTTTCCAACAAAACCCCTTTAAAACTATCGACCCCTTTGGTAAAACAGAAGGCAACAAAGTACACAGAGTGCACTGCGCAGTCTCACCCGAGATAGTTCTATTGGTGGCTGCAATGCTCAAGTGCTTGTAGCCTAGGAATTAGTGGGGATCTGGGATTAAACTCTGTGATCTTCATTTGTTACTTTAATGTTCAACTTATGTTGAATATCCCGTCTTTCACATTCATGCATTTAAAATAGTGGATCTAACTATTCATTCATGCATTTCTCTAACATCTAATCATTGACAATAAAGGAAATACACAATATTAAATCACATAACACATGATCTACCGTGGTTCACGCCTCTTGGGATATGTCCACAAATATTTGGTTGCTGTGCTCTTTTATTATGGTGTTTCCAAAAATACAGTGCCACGTGCATTACAACTCTCCATCAACAGGTCGAGATCTACAACGAGGTGGACTAGATCACACCAGGCTCCTCAGTCTGTGATCTAACCCTCAATATCTACCATGTTTCCCCTCCTCTGCTCAACAACTTACAAAACAGATTAGGTTTACAATCATTCTGCTCCTCTCTCATCAAACCTGAGCATTAAGAAACAACAACTACCGAACCATGTTCGAACCCTGACCTAGACCTCCTAGGTACCTACTTATACATGTCTTTGGATTACCAACCATTACATCTTATTACATAAACCCTAACTTTATCATGGCTAGGTCTTCTTGCATGCGTGCCTCACATTCTTTCTCTTCTGAATGCATGTCTGTCTTGGATGTGCTGCTTTTCCTACATGCGCGTCTGCCTTACACGTGATGCTTTTCTTGAAAATTGGGCCTGCGCCCAACAATTGTTACAAGAGCCTTCTCTTGTAGAGGCACTGAAGTTTTGTAACCTATTTTCCTACTAGTGGAACTATGACAAACTTTGGTTGAAAGAATTAGTTATTGTTTGAAGTCTTACAAATTAAGTTAGATTGCATTTTTGTTTTAATAGCTAGTTAAAAGTTTTCATTAGTAGTTGATGATAATTTTCAAGTTTTGATTTCATTTTTAGTTTAAAGGGTTGGAGAACAAGTTCCAAAGATAATTCCCTCACATACAATGATTGTGGCTCGCAAGTTTACCAACCCTGGATTGACATAAAAGTGTCATGTTTATGCAAATCAATTAGGGTGACACCCCAAACCACCAAACTAGGACCTATCCCTAAAATGGGCCATGCAAGCCAATTCCTCTAATTTTTCCATGCAAAAAGTACCAGGATAGATGAAAAATTATATAATGATCCATTCTAAATCATACCTCCCTATTTCACAAGGATTTTGGTCCCCAAATATTTTACTGAATGAAGTGAGGAAAATTTTCCTTTACCTTCGTACTAGGGTACCATTTTGGCTTATCTAGAAGTCGTCCTTTCAACTCTACATGCCAGATTTCATGTGGCCCTTGTCTGGTAGTTTTGGACTTCTTTTGAAAAACTGTATCTTTTTCCAACTTTGCTTGAGCATCTAGTGCTAAGTTGTCTGTGGTAGGTAGGATCTACTCATTAGTCCTTTATCCAACATGGAAGGCTCATAGATTTTTAAAATTTCCACATGCACTACTAAGTAAATGCACATTTATGGGGGTAAAATGAGTCATTGGGCATTATCACCCACCTTCTCCAATACTTAAAAAGGACCATACCACAAAGCCCTGATCTTATCACTTGGACCCTAAAGATTTTCTTTGTTAAGATGCAACCAAAATTTGTCTCCCACCTTGAATTTTTTTTCAACTATGCATTGATCATGTATAACATTGTACTTTTCCTTTGACTTCTTCAATGTCTCTTGTATTTAAAAATGGATATGTCTAATATTTTTAACAATTTTTTATGCTTTCAATGTATCTCTTGTGATGTATTTTGTCACTCCTCCTTGATGTTGTTGGAGCAGGAAAGTTTGGGTAAGTTTTGGGAGTCGCATAGGAGTGGACCACACGATAAGTCAGCAAAGAAGCAGTGTGCATGAAAATAGCTAGCATACTTAAAGGAGTCATCATGCAAAATAAAAAAGTTACCTAGGAGTTTTCTGACATTTTTTCCACATTGTAACAAGATAAGCCCTAATGTGTATGTATAAATATGTAATGGGATTTTGGGTAGAAAGTAACAATGAGCTATGATGAGCGATTTAGGAGGAGAATTTTGTGTGAGTTGAGTTGGTCGATAAGTATGAGTTGAGTCTAATATCAATGGAAAGGCATGTGTGGACTGCATAATAGAACGTCTAGGGCAAGTTTGGGTTTTTTTTTGAAGATCATTGTATGAGCACAGTGCACACCCATGGTAAGGAAGACTATGAATGAATAATATAAGTAGCCAACTGTTGTGGACGTAGCCTAGTTTGGGGTGAGCCACGCTAAATCCTTGTTTTGTAATATGTATGTTGTTATGATGTGTTTTGGTTTTTGTTCATTATGCACATAGAATGGATGATTAATGGTTAATTTGAATATGTATGGGATGGTCCCACACATATTTTAAGTAGGATGATTTTGCAAGATGTTATGATACTGTTATGGTTTTGTGCACAAAATGTATGAATGAATGTTAAGTAAATACTAAGGATGAATGCCTCATATTCCCCCATGACTACGAAAGCCTGGTCCCTACAGTCCCCATAGGTACCTCGGGTGATACTTCACTTTCTTGCGGGTGATGCCGAAAGGGCTGGTATCTTGGGATTTATTGGTGGATTAATGTTTAAGCCCGAGTTTGCCCACTATGCGCCAACAAATGGTTCTGTTGCTGGGGCTGGGATCTGCGAATGAGGGGGATGTGGAGGCCTACTAAGGAGGAGATCGAAGAATGTTTGAATACTAAGGAGATCGAGTTTGTAGTAGATAAAAACCATAATCCATGGATTAGAGCAGAAGAATGGCTACAAAGGTATTTGTTTATAGATTTGTGTGAAATCTTATTCGTTGATTTTCTGAATATTTTAGCATAGTGGATCCAAATATTTATTGAACAGACAAGAAGATATCAAACTATGGTTCCGAGGAATTGGAGTCCTCAATTGATTTGACAATTTAATGCAGTAAACAATAAGATATCACACATAATTGACAACTGGTTGGATAATGTATTGGGATGTTACATTAATGAACTTTTGATAGATTGTACTCAGTCATATAGTGTTGTTGAGAGGGAATTATTTAAAGTGTTGGCATATTTACAGACAGAAGATCCAGGAATCATGTTTGTCATTGATGATGAGATCAACATGATCAACAACAAAGCGAATTGATGGGTAGTGCAACGATGATGGCATGGAAAGATTAACAATGAAGATCAATAGTGATCGTTGGATCACCCACTCAAAATTCCCGATGATCGTCAGCTATGAATACAGATAGGAGGAACGTGCAAAAAAGGAGAAAAAATATCAGACGTTGGATCTGAGCGCGAGGACCGACCATAGTTGGATCCAGAAGAAGGAGCACGATCTTTAAGTACAAGATGAAGTGGGCTTACAAAGTCTCGAAAGCAGGAGGACCATTCATCATCGACGAGGACATGTGGCGAGCGATTAGAATTTCGCTGACTTGCACATTGAAGGAGTCAACAGAGCATGGTGTGGGAACTCGCGATATGCGATATCCTAAAATGATCTGGGCTGTCGGATCAAGGATTGATCTGAACCCTTGGATCAAGGGTCGTGGACCGTTGGATGCAGACTACATGTGGTGAGAGGTCAGCTTTTCACTGACTGGAAATTCAAAGGAAGGAGGAGCTCTATCCTTTGAAATCGCGAAACGTGATTCAATCTGAGTCGTTGATCAAGGGAGAGTGTGGACCATTTATCTGGCTCCATTTCAGAGTTTTGGATACCAGGTGTTGGAGGAGTCAAGGAGACTCATGGTAAAATTGTGAAGCGCCCTTTTGGTGCAGCCTGTGGTCACCGCTGGTGGTCACGTGAGGGGAAGAAGCTAGCGATGCTAAGATCCATTTTGGAGTTTTGACAATCGTGACTTGGAGTGTCGAGACCCTTCATCACAGGAATGCTGAAACGCGAAATCACTTTCTACTTAGCGTTCGGTCACAGTTGTGGGCATATGAGATAAACACGAGACCCTGCAAAATTAATCCAACGGTGTTAATTAATTGGGAATATGATCGAAGCGCTACTGTTGCACTTCATAGTTAATTGATCAGTTACGATTCAGTTAGCAGAACTGAATCATAGTTCTTGGACGTTTGGCAATTCAATTGCTGATGTGTTTTCTTGGAGATTCAAGGTGTAACTAAATAGGTGTTATAGGATAAAATAGATATGCAGTGACTATGGTAGGCTGGCTGTTCGAACTGGAAAAATGAGTTGAACTGTAAGAAAGGTAAAATTATGGTATGCGTAGTGTGAGATAAAACTCAGAGATGCTAAAGAGACAGAAGCAAGAGCATAATTGCAGAATGGTTTGAAGCAGAGCAGAACTGCAGAACAGATAGAAACAAAGCAAAATTGAAGAACAGATAAAAGCAAAGAAGAATTGCAGAACAGAGAAGAAGTGGTAATAATTGAAACACTTGTATTGTTGGTTATTCAATCATTTATTCTTAATCAGGGAGGTAGGGTGGTGCTAGGGAGGACCGTGGTCCTATGATATTCAAGTTGGTGCTTGAATATTGGAAGTTGTATCTTCCATCTAGTTGTGGCTAGAAAACAAGGTGGTAGGGTGCTACTCGGGAAAACACAGAGTTTTCTGTATGCAAGTTGGTGCTTGTATAAGTCCAGTTGGTGCTGGAACATTTAGGGAGTTGATGCTTCCTTCTAGTGGGTGCTATAGAAACCAGATAGTTGGTGCTCTCAACAAGTTCGTGCTTGTATAAGTCTAGTTGGTGCTGGAACATTTAGGGAGTTGATGCTTCCTTCTAGTGGGTGCTAGAGAAACTGGAGAGTTGGTTCTCTCAACAAGTTGGAGCTTGTAAAACAGAGGTAGTAGCATCACTTTGAGTTAATGCTCAAACATAGATGATGTACAGAACTTAAAAGACTGCCTATCATCGAAGAAGAAGAGGTTTTATCCCTTTATGGGTTTCCTCGTGAAAATCTGTCTCTGTGTATATCTTATGTGTGACTGATGTTCATTACTCATGTTGTTCATATGTTGTATAATATTGATGGTCACTTGGAAGAGATTAAAAATTGTTTGAATAGTCATAAATTGTTTAAGCATAGTAACAACTAATTCACCCCCCCCTCTTAGTTGTCTTAGTATTTTCAACAATTGGTATCAGATCCGGTTCCTTTATTTAAAGGTAGATCTATAATCTTAAACATGACAAGTCATGAAGGGACTTCAGGCAATAAGCCTCCTCTCTTTGATGGAACAAATTTTTCCTTCTGGAAGATTAGAATGAGAACATACTTAGTGGCCTTAGGTGCTGATGTTTGGGATGTAGTAGAGACTGGATACATAAAGCCTGTTGTCCTAGCTTCCAAGGATGATAAGTTCAAATTTAGATTTAATGCAAAGGGAATGAATGCTATCTTGAATTGACTTGTAGAAGCTGAGTTTGTAAAGGTGATGCATCTTTAAACTGCCAAAGAAATGTGGGATAAACTTATTAACAGTTATGAAGGAAATGAGAAAGTAAAAGATGCCAAACTTCAAACATATAGATTTAAATTTGAACAACTAAAGATGAATGAAGATGAAACAGTCAACACGTATTTTTTAAGAGTTGAAGAGCTTGTGAATGCCATGAAGGGTCTTGGTGAGAAAATTGAAGAATCTTTTTTAGTTCAGAAAATTTTAAGATCTCTGCTTGATAAATTTAATCCAAAAGTCTCTACAATAGAAGAACTAAATGATATTAAAACTCTATCCATTGATCAACTCCTAGGAAGTCTAACTGCATATGAAATGAGAATTAGCAAAGATAAATCCATTACTAGAGAAGCATCTTTTAAAGCATACAAGAATACTAATTCAGAATTAGATGATATTGAGGCAAAATTTGTGAGAAGGTTAAAGAAAGGATCATGAAAATATCAAGGAAAGATCCCTTTGAAATGTTTTAACTGTGGTAAGATAGGTAATTTTTCATCTAAGTGTCCTCACCAGAAAAAGGATCATAACTCTGATGATGAAAAGAAATACAAATTTAAGAAATATAGTAAAAAGAAAAGTTTGTGTGCAAACAATGACAACTCCTCAGAAGACATAGATAGCGATTCATCCTGTGAAGACAAAGCGAATGATTTTATGCTTATGGCTATGGGAGATCTTGGTGATGAACATTCAGGAGGTGAAATGGATGATGAAGAAGCTGTGGTGGATATGGAAGGTGAATTAATCAATGCTTTGGAAGAAATTGACAGACTCAGATGTAAGAAGAGAAAACACAAAATGGTTGTTGATGCAGCTTAAAATGAATGATAAAAAACTTGATGAAGACTTTTCTCTACTAAAAGTGGAGTTAGAAGAGGCAAAGAAAATAGAAGACATTATGAAACAACAATTATTAGAGAAGAAAGCGAGGTGTGAAGCCTTAGAGGAAGAGATAGTAAAAACCATAAAAGAAATGGAGAAGTTTAAGGCATTGTATCACCAAAATCTGTCAAGTATTAAAGCCTTAGAAGAATTAACTTCCATTCTAAATCAGCAAAGGAATCCAAAGTTGAAAGCTATATTGGGCTATGCAGAAGGATAAAGTAGTGATTATCCAAGTAATATAGAACCCAACAAGTTTGCCAAATCTACAATCATTGACAACAACCACTCTGCAGAAACAAAGAAATAAAACCAACCACCAAGAAGGAATGAAAGAAAAAGTACCAGAACCAAATCTGTAGATCAGAGAAACTATCAACATGGAAGAAATCGACCCACTCAAAGAAGACATTCTTTTTCTAGGTACAAAGGATTTTTCTATGGATATTGTTTTTTCTGTTCTAAATTGGTTGATTGTATCGACATAAAAGTTGATGAAGAAGTCACAGTCAGAAATGTAAGTAGTGTTGAACCAAGCACATAAGATATAGTTGAAGATGAATATGAACAAGTCCAAGGATCAGAAAGGGAAGAATCTAAATTATATGAAGATATGAATACTCAGGCTAACACAAATAAGCAGAAAGAAACAAAATCACCTCTTGTTAGAAAGAATCATCCCGAAAATCAGATAATTGGAGATATAAACAAAGGAGTTCAGACAAGAAGGAAATTAGTTAAAGACACAAAACAATCTTAGATTGCTTTTCTATCTATGATTGAACCTAAATTTTTTGAGGAAGCCAACAACCATGATGATTGGATTAAAGCTATGAATGAAGAGCTTGATAAGATTGAAAAGAACAATACTTGGGAACTTGTTCCTAGACCTGAAGATAAGAATGTAATAGGTTCCAAATGGGTGTTCAAGAATAAAATGAATGAAAAAGGACAAGTTGTTAGAAATAAAGCCAGATTGGTCTGTAAAGGGTATGCATAAGTTGACGGTCAGGATTTTGATGAAACTTTTTCACCAGTGGCAAGGTTGGAAGCCATTATAATGTTTCTTGCATATTCAAGTCATAAGAACTTTAAAGTTTATTAGATGGATGTTAAGTCATCATTTCTTAATGGAGATTTAGAGGAAGAAGTATATATGGAGCAACCTGAAGGATTCTCATTGACAAATAATCCCGACTATGTTTGCAAGCTGAAGAAGGCTTTATATGGACTGAAACAAACACCACGATATTGGTACTATAGACTGGACAAATTTTTACAAGATAAAGGGTTCAAGAAAGGTAATGTTGACAACAATCTCTACACTAAGTCTGAAGGTGATAATTTACTAGTTGTTTTGGTCTATGTAGATGATATTATTTTTGGCTGTACTAATAAATCCTCTATCCAGTGGTTTGCTAACTCTATGCAAACAAAGTTTGAGATGTCCATGATAGGAGAACTGTCATACTTTCTTGGTTTACAAGTAAATCAAAGTTTTGCAGGAATATTTATCTCTCAAGAAAAATAATTGAAAGAGATGTTGAAGAAATTTCAGATGGAAGATTCTTCCCCTGTTAGTACACCTATGGTGGTTGGTTGCAATCTCAGTAAAGATGATATTTCACCTAATGTTGATCAAAGAACATATCGATCAATGATAGGAAGTATTTTGTACATCACAACATCTCGTCCTGATATAATGCAAGCTGTTGGAATGGTAGGTCGTTATCAGTCTGCTCCTAAACATAGTCATTTAGTAGCTGTAAAAACGATATTCAAATACCTTAAGGGCATAATGAATTATGGTTTGTGGTATCCTAGAAATCAAAATATTCAGTTAACTGCTTATTCAGATGCCGATTGGGCAAATTGTGTGGATGAGAGAAAGAGCACTAGTGGAGGTGCATTCTTCCTGGGCTAGTCATTGGTAGCATGGATTAGTAAGAAGTAGGGATCTATTTCCTTATCAACTACAGAGGCAGAGTACATTGCTGCTGCTACTTGTTGCACTCAAATTTTATGGATGATCCAAACTCTTGCAGACTTGAAGGTAAATTATACTGATCCGATTCCAATTCACTATGATAACACCAGTGCCATTAGTGTCTCCAAGAATCTTGTTTTTCATTCCAAGACTAAGCATATTCCAATCAAATATCATTTTCTCAGAGAGCAGGTTACAAATAGAGTTGTTCAACTGAATTATATTCCTTCCATGAAACATATAGCTGATATCTTTACTAAACCATTAGCAACAACACCTTTTGGATATCTTTGTCAGAAGTTGGGGGTTATATCTTCTTTTGTCTAATCTGTTCACCTTGTCAGGGGGAGTATGTGATTGTCACATCTCTGATACCTTCGAGACGTATTGAAACAATTCAGGGGGAGCGTGTTTCTTCTTTGACATTGATGTCAAAGGGGGAGAAAAAGTGTGGTAAGCAGTGTGGTAAGGATGCTACAGTGGTATGTTTGGTTGCATGTTCAACAGGCAGAGTAGCAGTTCAGGAAAAGAGTGCAGAGTGTAGTACTTCAGGTTCTTCAAGGTCAAGGTTGCCATCAATGCCAAAGGGGGAGATTGTTGGCATATTTACAGATAGAAGATGCAAGCAACATGTTTTTCATTGATGGCGAGATCAACACGATAAACAATGCAATGATGATGGCATGGCAAGATTAATAATGAAGATCAACAGTGATCGTTGGATCACCCACTCAGAATTCCCGATGACTGTCAGATCTGAATACAGATAGGAGGAATGCACAAAAGAGGAGAACAAATCTCACACATTGGATCTGAGCGTGAGGACCGACCATAGTTGGATCCAGAAGAAGGAGCACGATATTTAAGTACAAGATGAAGTAGGCTTACAAAGTCCTGAAAGCAGGAGGACCCTCCATCGTCGAGGAGGACATGTGGCGAACGATTAGAATTTTGCTGACTTGCACATTGAAGGAGTCAATGGAGCATGGTGTGGGAAATCGCGATATCCGATATCCCGAAATGATCTGGGCCATCGGATCGAGGGTCGTGGACCGTTAGATGCAGACTACATGTGGCAAGAGGTTAGCTTTTCGCTGACTGGAAAGTCAAAGGAAGGAGGAGCTCTATCCTTTGAAATCGTGAAACGCGAAATCGTGATTCAATCTAAGTCGTTGATCAAGGGAGAGTGTGGACCATTGCTCTGGCTCCATTTCGGAGTTTCGGATACTGGGTGTTGGAGGAGGCAAGGAGACTCACGGAAAAATCATGAAGTGCCTTTTTGGCACAACCTATGGTCACCACTAGTGGTTACGTGAGGGGAAGAAGATAGCGATGCTAAGCTCCATTTCAGAGTTTCGGCGATCGTGAATTGGAGTGTCGAGACCCTTCATCACAGGAATGACGAAATGTGAAATCACTTTCTACTTAGCGTTCGGTCACATCCAGTGGGCATATGGGATGAATGCGAGACCTTGCAGAATTAATCCAACGGTGTTGATTAATTGGGAATATGACTGAAGGGCTACTGTTGCACTTCACAGTTAATCAATCAGTTACGATTCAGTTAGCAGAACTGAATCACAATTCTTGGATGTTTGGCGATTCAGTTGCTGATGATTTTTTTTAGAGATTCAAGGTGTAACTGAATAGGTGGTATAGGATAAAATAGATATGCAGTGACTGTGGTAGGCTGGCTGTTCGAACTGGAAAAATGAGTTGAACTGTAAGAAAGGTAAAATTACAGTATGCATAGTGTGAGATAAAACTCAGAGATGCTGAACAGACAGAAGCGAGAGAATAATTGTAGAATGGTTTGAAGCAGAGCAGAATTACAGAACAGATAGAAGGAGAGCATAATTGAAGAACAGATAAAAGCAGAGAAGAATTGCAGAACAAAGAGGAAGTGGTAAGAATTGAAACACCTGTATTGTTGGTTATTCAATCATTTATTCTTAATGAGGGAGGTAGGGTGGTGCTAGGGAGGATTGTGGTCCTCTGATATTCAAGTTGGTGCTTGAATATCAGAAATTGTATCTTCCATCTAGTTGTGGCTAGAAAACAGGGTGGCAGGGTGGTGCTTGGGAAAACACAAAGTTTTCTGTATGCAAGTTGGTGCTTGTATAAGTCCAGTTGGTGTTGGAACATTTAGGGAGTTGATGCTTCCTTCTAGTGGGTGCTAGAGAAACCAGAGAGTTGGTGCTCTCAACAAGTTGGTGCTTGTATAAGTCCAGTTGGTGTTGGAACATTTAGGCAGTTGATGCTTTCTTCTAGTGGGTGCTAGAGAAACCAGAGAGTTGGTGCTCTCAACAAGTTGGAGCTTGTAAAACAGAGGTAGTAGCCTCACTTTGAGTTGGTGCTCAAACATAGATGATGTACAGAACTTAAAAGACTGCCTATCATTCGAAGAAGAAGAGGTTTTCTCCCTTTATGGGTTTCCTCGTGAAATTCTGTCTCTGTGTATATCTTATGTGTGACTGATGTTCATTACTCATGTTGTTCATATGTTGTATAGTATTGATGGTCACTTGGAAGATATTAAAAATTGTTTGAATAGTCATAAATTTTTTAAGCATAGTAACAACTTATTCACCCCCCCCTCTCAGTTGTCTTAGTATTTTCAACATAAAGGACCACACAAAATATACCTGAAGTCATCATCTACGTGGATTAATATGTTATTTTCCGACAAGGGAGTTATAATAATGGAACTTAATTGCTAAGCGCCTTTGTTCACATAGGGGAGCCGAGGGCTAACCAGGGAATGATCCGAGAATAGAGAGGGATGGAGAGAAGGGATGAAGAACATATGGGTTGAGGATGCCGAGAGAAGAAGAGTGTGCAACAAATGAAGAGATTGGAGTATTGCACAACGGTAAGAGATTTAGACCGAATACAAAGAGGATTGTGGTTGAGAGAGAAGGGTAGCACAATGAGATTGAGGAAAGGGACACTGGTGTAATAGTCTAGATCGGATGGGTGTCTATACATAAAAGAAGAAAATATCCATCAGATCAGTCCAATAGAAGAGGATCCCACTTAGATCAGACTCTACATAGAACCCACGACCTCGTGTGCATCGCTAAGAACCGAGGTAAGATCATAAATTTTGTCAAATGTAGTTAAGGAGGGAAGTAAAGATAGTGGTAGAAGTAATCAAAGTAGTGAAAGCAGTATGTCGAGTTAGAATCATTTAGTGTTGTCAAGAAAGAATACCGCACAAAACATGATGGCGGGGGCATATCCCACCTTAAGGATGCCTCTCTTTCAAGGGGCCAGTTCAGAAGACCCATAACAACATTTGATCATTTGTGAGACAATACATACTATGAAGAATGTCCAGAGTGATGATGTGAATATTCCATGGTTGGCTATGAATTTAAGAGATTGCGCACTATTATGGTATATGAAATATCAAAATACTACACCTGTGGGTTAGATGAGAACATTGGTAGAGGCAAGACAAGATTTTCCGAAAGAATTCCAAAATCCTAAGTCTCATTCACAGTGCATTACAGAGCTGAAGGAGATCAAACAAATAGTAAATGAATTAGTGTGGGACAACGATCAAAGGTTCAAGATACTAAATGATCGACTGGGATTCCAGATTCTAGATGAACAACACAAATAGTGGTTTATTGTAGGATTTCTGTTGCATATCCGTTGCCCTTTGATGCAACAAAAGATTGTGTTGCAGTCAAAAGCTCTGGAAATTGCTATGATATTGAAAGCGTCCCCTATAGGAGAAAATAATGTGGGAATGGCTCAAGTTTAGTTACAACTGGCCGCATTGACTATTTAGCTACAAGAAATTACGAAAGGGAAAGAAACGCATGAGGGAGTCTAGTGCATCACATGTAGAATAGAGGGTCACCATTGTCATCGCACAATCTGTACTTGCCCAAAGCTTATGGCAAGTGAAACAAGATTGGTGTAACAAGGGGGTGACCTATCACTGTCACCTTAATAGGAAACCCCTTTCTATTTAGTAGTATGCTAAGAATACCCCAAGGGAGACGTCCGTAGTGACCTAAAGGGCTGGTGAATCTAAAGCAAGGATGCAAACATAACTCCCCTCTCATTGGTCACTCAAGTCAAAGGTATTGCTGAGTTTATGTCTTAAGAGATGAAGCAAATGTAATCAATGAAGTGTACATGTCTAGAATAAGACAACAAGCAAAAATATGACAGTTTCAAGTACAAAATGAGATTAGTGTTTCGATAAGACAATAAACCATTGAAATATATGCTAGCTGTTATAAAATTGCAGCAAAATGAAAGTTTACAACAACAAGAAGTATTTTATAACAACTGCAAGAAATATGCCTCAAAATTGCTTGAAAAGACAATGAAAAGATAACATTTACGAGGCAGAATGATAATCAAATGTCATAAGCAATTTTAGAAGTGTTTAGCTAGCATTAAATGTATATTATGCAGAAATTTTGTTGCCTCAAGATGGATGTAGTAGTGATTGTAACAACAACAAAGTAGGGTTAGTTTACTAGGATAGGTTAGTGTTAGTTTTAGTTAGTGAAAGCTAGAAAGGTTAAGTTTTGAGCATTGGTTTGATCTCTCAACAAAATAAGTGTAAGGACTAGTGCCTTTGAGGGGTTATGGAGTCATAAGTTTAGAAACATTCATTTGGAGTAAGCAACAAAATGATTATGTTTATCCAAGTAAAGGATGAATCTTAGAAGAGTAGTACCTTAAGTCTTATAGGATTCAATATTTAGAGAGGTGAGCTACTAGAGAGTAGGCACTTCTAGGACCTAGAGGTTTCCTCCTTCTTAGATAATTGGAATAAATATTTAGATGGAACAAAAATTGATCAAGGCTTCTAAAGTGCTGGCACTTTATGGCTTTAGAATCTTATCAAAGTTAACCACCTTAGCAAGGTTTAATAAATATAGAGGAAAGAAGTAGCACCTTAAGTTCTTTACTCCTAGGGTTTGTCAAGCAAGCAATTTCATAATCTTTAACATGGATATGAAAATATACCAGAAACATTCAAAATGAAATGACAATTGTAGATTTAATTACTTTACCAAGAATAATCAAGCCATGAAACCCTGGATTGCCGAGTAACTTTACCAAAAATGATCCAAGTTGCAAGTATGAAGACTCCAAGAGAGGTGGGCATCACAATTTCAGACAATAAACCCTAAGTAGGGTGCTGATTTCAGCCCACTTATGTCTAAGTGAGAGTTCTTATCTCAAAATGAATGTACTTTATGCTTATTTATACAAAACTTTGACCATTAATTAATTTTAGGTCAAAATTAAGGCTGACCTGGCCAATTTACAATAAAATCCAATTTTGACATAATTAAAATTAATTAGCACCTAAAGACATCTACAAGGGTGATTTCATGCCCTTATAGGGTGACGTTGAGACGCTAAGGTGGAACGTTGAGCCTAAAATGTAGGGCGCTTGGCCTCCAGAGGCCCTAAATGATGCCCACATGTGCCACCAGGCTCATAAATGCCTCCAAAATGAAAAACTCTAGCTCTCGATGACGTCTAGGGTCATGATGGTGACTTCTAGGGCCCTCAAGGGCCAATGTCCATGTGGAAGAGAAATACCCCCCTAGGTCTAGGTCTGCCAGGGTGCCTCCAAAGGCGACGTCCTTCTTTTTCCCAGTGAAAATCTTCAGTTTCTTCTTATCCTTGGATGGGGTTGCAACATCCATCTATGGGATTTAATCCCTCATGAAGGTCCGAGCTAATCATCCACTCATGTGTACCTGTCCACCAGGAAAGGCCCTGCAACAACAATAATTACGCCCTCCAGGGGTTCATAAGTCACAAGGAACATATCATGTAAATCACATCCAATAATTAAATTACTCAAACATATGCATCAAACCCCCCTTAACCAAGCCAAATGCTCAAAGACGTTATGCAATTTGACAAGTCAGGTTTGGATAAGGTCTCAAGGTGTCCTATTGGGCTAACCTCCCTCAAGTTTGGAGTGTTTCGTAGGTGGGATCTAATCCAATTCATGTAAGTGCATGAGGTGGCATGGGGTGCATGTAATAACAAGGAAATGTAAAGTCTTATCTGTGGGTGCCTTTGTAGGGGGCGGGCAACACCTTGTCATAAATGCAATTGTTTCCATTTCATTTTATTCTTAGCTTTAGTTCTTTTGATCTTTTGCTTTTGTGCTTCAAGGAAAAATTTGAGGGCCACTGTCCTAGCTTGATGACCAGAGGTGACATCATTATTCACAAATATTTCATGGAAATGAAAAGGATGGCTTGTGATGAGACCCCCTTTCTCTTGGCTATGGAACCAAGAGCCACTACCCTGGTTTGGTGACTAGATAGGTGGTAGTGTCATACCGCTACATACCCATGGTCATAATAGGCCAACTCGTGGTGAGACCTCCTATCCATAAACTAGTACCTTGAGTGTTTATGTATCTTATGGGTCCCCTTTTCTTACTAAGAATAATTACACTGCTTTCTTGGGGATCCCTAGGTGAAGCATCTCAAAGGTTTCAACATTGGATTTTAACTCTTTCTAGCTACTTTTACCCTCTGAGCCTTTATCCCTTTCTTCCCACAAGGTTAGGTACAACCCTTCATAGCATAGCCAATGCCAATGCTCAAACAAGGATAGGGGAGATGGGAGGAATAAATCTGGAAAGTGGTAAGTATGGAGGGAATGAACGATGAATTTTCACATACCCACCTAGTGGCAACCCATCCTAAAGGGAAACCAACTTACTAGGGCACAATGTTACCCTTCCAGGTATAAACGAAAAAAAAAGAATAATTTCCAAGCAAACGTCATGGAATGAAGAAGGATTTGATACAACATATTCAAGTTCTTGAAAAATCAAAGTGATACATACCATGATACCTAGGCTCATTACCTCATGGAGCAAGACTCACCGCTACTTCAGGACTAGGTTGGTGGGGATGGATACTACTGCTAGTGATGAATGAATTGCACTGAAGAAAAGAGGGGCCCTCCAGGTCCATGCTCAAATCATCTGCCTCTCGGTACTCCATGTCCAGGACCCATGGGCCTTGATATGTGATCTCCTTAGTTATCCCTAGGGTAGGGGATAACAACCATAAGGATGAATGTCCAACTTTCAACAATATTTGAATACGGGAGCTCCAAGTCCGTTAGAGTTGTGGTGCGAGATTTGTAAGATAGTGGGTCACCACCCTCATAACTGTTCATTGATGCAGAAATACCAAAGGATTGCTAGGAACCTATTTTGCAATTTTTGTAAGTTAGTAGGACATATAGAGAAGGATTGTCGAGCATTTTATTTGATGAGAGAGCACATTGCAGACACATATAGAGTACAAGGAGAAGACTCATAAGGAGGAGTTCTGCAATATAATACTCCTAGAGGATGTAATCAAGGAGGACAAGGAGGTTTCATAGGTTGCAAAAGAGGAGGATTTGGAAGAGGAAGAGGTCCAATCATATGTTATACTTGTAATTATCCTGGACATTTAGTGTGAGATTGTCCAAACCCCTGCATGACGTGTACTTATTGCAGAGTGCTAGACCATGTGACTGAGGATTTCCCAAAGTTAATCATGAAATGGAAAGAAAAGAGGAATGCAAATGTACAGATGATCACAGTAGAAGCGCACAAAGAACAACCTAAGATAACAATAGTTAGGCGCAGAGGGACAAGAATCAGAGCAGATGCAACACATCAAGGGATATAATCCACTAGTGTGTAAGGAAAGCAACGGATCTAGTACTGCTGTTTGATCCGAGGAAAGAGAAAGAGATCTACAAATGAAAAAGAAAATAATTGATTGGAGAAGACTAGATAGCATCAACTTTGACCATGCCACCCTTGCATGATAGACCACCGATGTTTGATATGCCTCTAGTCTATGACCATTCAGAAAAGAAAGTTTAAAAGGTAAGCACTTTGCAAAGTTTCTTAAGAAGTTGTTTTGAATTAATGAAAGTTGAATCTGCTTTGACCAGTCTGCATGGAATGATTAACCATTCTTCCCAAGAGAAAGAGATACTTGTCACTCACAAAGCAATTTATCATGTGCACTGAAAGAAGAGATCAAACATGGAGTTTCGACTCAATGCACAAATAGGAAATTATGACCTGGACAATATAATTCTAGATCTAGGGTCTGATGTGAATGTTATCCCAAGACAAACTTGGGAGATGATGGGCTAGCTGAAGCTGATTTGGTCATCTATCCAATTGATATTAGTGAACCAGCATAATATTTTTCCAGTTGGAAGGCTGACGAGGGTAAGTGTTAATATTGATGGAGTGTGCAGTGTAGCACACTTTAAAGTGATTGAAATAGTATATGGTAGTACACCGTATCTAACACTATTGGGATTTGATTTGGAATTCCATAATGAGACTATCATTGATCTAATGAAAATATTGATGGTATTCAAAGTAGAAGACTTGAAGGTTGATGCGTCGTTAGATCCTACTGAAGGAAGGAGATATCTAGAACCAACAAAGAGAAAAGAACTTGACATTGTGTATAATATGACTACGTGGATGGATGATTATGTGAATCCTATAGCTAAAGGCGCACTTAGTTGGATAAGTAAAAACTCATGTGTGTCAGACTCATAAAAATCTCTAGAGAATTGGTAGCAAAGATTGCATGAGGTGTCGACAAGAAAATGCGTTGGGATTACCCGCGTGTTATGATGGATTGGAGCTAAGATATGTGAACCTCCAAAGTATGTTGGACTAATTGATGTAGTTTCTTTTATAAGAGAGTTTGAATTGAAAATACCAGAACAACATAGACTACTAGCTTTGGATATTGCACTGAAAGAAACCCTTGCACAATGGTGGGTTGCACATAAGGATGGAATAAGAGATTAACAATAGTGAAAAAGGTTAATGCAAGTCATATTTAGAATAGAGAATGAAAGTATCATGCCAAAGTATAATGGATTAAGTTTCCAAAAAAACCATATTACGAAGTGTACAACGATGTGGAGATCAATACCTTAGCAAGAATGGACACATTTATTTGTGCATACTCTGGACACTATCCCAAAGAATTGGTACATAGAACTAGAAGTGCACATAGGGACAATAGATTAGGAAGAGTTGACCAAGAACTTCAAGGTAACGTACAATTTTGAAAATAATGATTCTTTGATTGATTCAATCTTGTAGGTTATTAAGAATATGATTTTTGCATCAGAGGACTCGATATGGTCCATACCCATGTACAATACACCCAGAGTCACTGCAACAATTGAAGAGGTCTTGCACTATTATAATGTTGCTAAAGATGATATAGAGGATGAAGACCCAAGGAATTTGAAAATACCAGAAACTGAAGGGGAACACATAGTAGAAGGACCAGAGCTTGAGTCAACTATATATGCAAAGCCCCTAAGAACACACAAAGTGAACATTGGTATAGAAGATAAGCCTAAGTTTGTGAACATAGGAGACTATTGGAGTAATGAGATAGTTGAGAAGATTGCCGACTTGCTGCACGGATATCATGATCTATTTCCAACTATGTTCTTAGAGATGAAAGGAATCACTGGGGATTTAGGAGAGATGAAGATTTCACTGAAGCCAGATGCCAAAATTGTGAAGCAAAGACCATATATAATGAACCCCACGTATAAGTAGAAGGTAAAGATAGAGATAAACAAAATGTTAGAAGCTGAAATTATAGAACCTGTCAAAGAATTAGAATGGATCAACCCAATGCTAGTTCAAGACAAGAAGATAGGAGGAATCAAGATATGTGTAGATTTGAGAAAGTTGAATGATGCTTGTTTACATGACCCATTTCATACATCATTTATAGATGAAGTGTTGGAAAATGTAGGGGGTCAGGAGGCTTACTCTTTCACAGATGGATTCTCAAGATACCACCATATCAAGATTGTGCAAGAAGACATATATAAGACCACCTTTGTGACATAATGGGGTTATTACCAGTACAAAATTATGTCATTTGGTTTGAAGAATGCAATGGAAATATTTTATAGAGTAGTTGTTGCAACTTTCAAAGAGTTCATTCATAAAATTTTAGAAGTCTACTTAGATGATTGGACATTATTTAGTTTGTTGAAAGATCATGTTGAAATGTTGTGCTTAATGTTGGATAGGTGTAGGCATTACCAAATCTCGTTGAATTTGAAGAAATGATTTTTTTGTGCACCTTTTGGAATACTGTTGGGCCATGTGGTGTGTAAACAAATATTGTTAATTGACCTTGCAAAGATAACAATTATTTTTAACTTTCCACAACCAACTTCAGTGCGACGGTTGAAATCCACATTGGGTCATACATGATACTATAGAAAGTTCATCAAAGGATATGCACAGATCACAACCCCTATGGAGAAGTTGCTAAACAAGGAAGTTAATTATCGATGGAATGAAGGATGTTAGAAGAGTTTGGATACTTTCAAACAAAAGATGGTCATCATGTCGATCCTAGTTTTTCCTGACTGGAGAAAGGAATTTCATGTTCATGTGGATGCATCATCTATAGCATTGGGAGTAGTTTTGGCTCAACCAAGTGAAGGAGAGTTAGACCATCCTATTGCATTTTCAAGTAGGAAGTTATACTCTACATGACAAAACTATACTATGACAGAACGAGAAGGATTGGCCATGGTGTATACCTTGCAGAAGTTTAGACATTACTTGCTTGGATCTCACTTTAAGATGTATACAGATCATTCTACACT
>ML784688.1:28251-62856 GCA_009831015.1 Picea engelmannii | reverse complement strand
GTGTTTTTTTTTTTGTGGGGGGGGGGGAGAATATGCAGATGGCTATTTTTGTTCCAGGAATATGACTTTGAGGTGATCGTGAAACCAAGGAAATTTAACTCAGGACTAGATCACTTATCACGCATACTGTCAGGTGAAGATGCAGGAAACTTGGATGACTGTTTACCAGATGCACACCTATTTGCAATTCATATGATTGATGACTATTTTGCAGACATAGTTCGGTTTTTGAATACATGAATAACCCCATTAGAATTCACAGTTGCACAAAAGAAGCAACTAGTAGTGAAGGAATCAAACTACCAGCTAATGACATAAAATCTATACAAGTTAGGCACATATGGTATTTTGCGATGCTATGCATTAGAGAATGAAATGCATGTGCTATTTTTACAGGCACATGAAGGAGTTGTAGGAGGATACTAGGTAGGAAAATAAACATATCAAAAGATTTTGCGTGCATAATTATGGTGGCCTACCCTGCGTAAATATGCTAAGGAATTTTGTCAGAGTTGTGACATTTGTCAGAGACTTGGGAATCCTTATAAGAGGGATGAAATGTCCTTAGCACCAAAAATAAAATTACAATATTTTGATAAATGGGAAGTGGGATTTTTTGGTTTGATTAGGCCATCGACGAAGAGGTCAGGATTAAGGTACATCATCATTGCGATAGACTACTTAACTAGATGGACCGAGGCAGAACCAATTAGAGACTGCAACGCGTAGACAACTGCATGATTTTTGTTTGAAAACATGGTGACGAGGTTTGGATGCCCAAGAGTACTTATGAGTGATCAAGGAAATCACTTTCTGAATAGGATGATTGCAACATTGACAGAGGAGTTTTAGATCCATCATTAGAAGAGAACCTTGTATCACCCTCAGAAAAATGGCACACTAGAAGAATTCAATAAGATTCTAGAACATGCACTGACGGAGGTTTGTAATATAAGCCGAGATGAGTGGGACTTGAAGATTCCTATAGTGTTATGGGCATATCAGACTACAATCCAAAAGTTGACAGGACACATAACATTTATATTGACGCATGGTCAAGAAGTTGTGATGCCTATGGAGTTTATTGTATCGAGTTTGTGCATTGCTGCATTTACATAACTTACAGATTAAGGCACATTGGAGAAGAGATTGTCAGAACTAATGGAATTAGAAGAAGATCATTTTGTCGCAGGTTTTATTTAGCAGGTTCAAAAAGGGCACGAGAAATCTTGGCATGGCAGGCACAATATTAACATAAGAATTTTTAGACATGAGACTTAATGTTACTTTATGACAACAAGTTTTTGCAGCACCCAGAGAAGTTTCAGATGCATTGGTTAGGACCATATGTGATCAGATTTGTGACAAATGTAGGTGTTGTTCAGTTGGAGAAGATGAATGGAGAAGATGTGGAAGGACTGGTTAATGGTATTCGACTGAAACTGTATAGGGATAACCATGCTTCCGTGCACTAGTCTCAATGCACAATATGTGTACCATAATACTTGTATTGTCGTGTATTATAAAAACACTAAGAACAAGTAGAAAATCAATAAAGGAGTTTGAAGGTTGGAAGAAAATGACGCAGACAAGAGAGAGGAAGGTGAATTGCACAGAAAGACGAAATAGAATATGAAGAAAGAAGTAAAGGTTGGATATCTACGAAGAAGATTGTTGAAGGCACTAAAGATCAAACTTGTCTGGACACACATTAAAGAGCGAACATCATGACAGATTAGTGGACACGCAGAGTCACAAATGAAGAGAGACAATGAAGCCGTGGACAAGCTAGAAAATTGAACGTATGATCCTCCAAGTGATACAAAATGATTGTAGAATATAGAAAACCTTGCATGAGAGTACACTTAGTTGGGATTGGAAATGATGAACACACAAAGGAAAATAACGGATCACGATAGGATATAATAACAGACAAATGGGTGATAAGGAAAGTCTATTCAAGAGTAAAGAGAGCCAATAGTGCAGATAAATCCGAGCTTATTACAGAGAATAATCGATGTGGTTCAAAGGGTTATGGAATCAACAAAAGAAAGAGCTTCCATAAATAATCCATGTGGTAAGCACACAACAACACATGAAAAAGAGATGAGGGCGTAGAAACAAACTCACACACAAAAGATCAAAATATTGCAAGAAGAAGTAGATACGAGGTTGGAAAACTTCCCCAAAATAGGAAGTTATCGAGGTCGTAAATAGAAAAGGATCAATAAGAAGAACAAGAACATGAAGAACAGAGGAAGCGAACATTTTTCCCAGTAGAAACCTGGGTATTGCAACATTTAAGATACTTGAGAAACAAGAAAACCATCTACCTAGATTGAAGGAGGGAGTTAAGAAGGAGTTCCACACATATTCAATTGATCTACTACTCATGAAGAACATCTTAAGTTAGCATTCCTATAGAAGAGATATGAGTACAAGCAAGAGAAAAGGTCGAGACTGTTAAAGAAACATTTCAGAAGTTCTTGACGACATGGAAGCAGGCCTAAAATGGCTCGAGATGAGCCACATGTTAGTGTTGGGGGCTTGTTGGAGCGGTAAATTTTGGGCAAGTTTTAGGAGTCGTGTAGGAGTGGACTGTGTGACAAGTCAACAAAGGAGCAGTGCATGCAAAAGACTATTAGCGTATTTAAATGAGTCAACACACAAAAGATGGAAGTTAGCTAGGAGTTTTGGGACATTTTGTCCACATTGTAACGGTCTAAGCCCTAATGTATATGTATAAATATGTAATGGGTTTTGGGTAGAAAGTAGTTATGAGCTATGATGAGAGATTTAGGAGGAGAATTTTGTGTGATTTGAGTTGGTCAATAAGTATGAGATGAGTCTAAGATCGGTGGAGAGGCATGTGCACTGTAGAATATAACGACTTAGGTAGGTTTGGGTTTTTTCTGAAGATCATTGTATGAGTGAAATCCACACCCATGGTAAGGAAGACTATGAATGTATAATATGAGAAGCCAACCTTTGTCGACGTAGCCCAGTTTGGGCTGAACCACATTATATCCTTGTGTTATGATGTGTATGCTATTATGATGTGTTTCACTTTCTCTTCATTATGCACATAGAATGAATGATTAATGGTTAATCTGAATATGTATGGGATGGCCCCGTGCATATGTTAAGTAGGATGGTTATGCTAGATGTTATGATATTGTTATGGATTTGTGCATAGAATATATGAATTAATGTTAAGTAAATAGTAAGGATGAATGCCTCATATTCCCCCATGATTGCGAAAGCCTGGTTCCTGCAGTCCCCATAACTACCTCGGGTGAGACTTCACTTGCTTGTGGGTGATGCTGAAAGGGCCGGTATCTTGGGATTTGTTGGTGGATTAATGTTTAACCCTAGGTCTTCCCACTATGAGCCAACAACTATCCATATACAACATCCAAGGGAAAAGGTGGCAAATACCCAAAACAAATTTCAAAAGGGGATTTATCAGTAGAAGTGTGGACTGTTTTGTTATACGAGTGTTGAATATAAATGAAATTATTATCACAAGTCTTTAGATGCTTCTGATTGCAACCCCTCAAAATTTGAACTAATGTCTTCTTGAATACTTATGTCCACCCATTTTTTTGTGGATGGAAAGTTATCTATCTCTTCAAATTGGTGTTCATCTTCTCCCAAAGCGTAGTCCAAAAGGAACTGAGAAATACAGTATTCCCTACCTGATCTAATACTCCTTGGTATCACAAAGTGCACACAAGCCTTTTCAAAGAACATGTTTTCTACTTCTTGACCTTTGATGGTCTTTTTACAAGGCATAAGAATGCACATCTGACTGATCCTTTCAACTACCATAACAATCACATTTGTTCCTATTCGTTGGAAAACCACCCACAATATCCATGGAGATGATGTCCCAGGGTCTAGTGGGTACAGGTAAGGGATGGTATAAACCTTGCTTTCTATTACTAGGCTTGCTGGTACAACAAAGTGTGCATCCTCTATTAAATCAACCTACATCTTCTTACATTCCGGGCTAATACACATACCTTTAGAAGTTGGAAATATTTTCCCAATTTAGCACACTCACTACTAACACACCAATTCAAAATCAGATACCCATTAAACTAAATGCATGTAGAAAGATAAAAATCTATGCAACTAACATGAAATATTTAAAACATGAATGCAATTTCATTTATATGCGCACAACAACATTTAAAAACTCAAAGAACATAGTAATATGCACAAAATTTAGAACCCATAAATAAAAATAATGAACAGAGATAAAAACACTTATCTTTTTAAGCAAATGTGTAACTAGTTGCAGAGGACGGGTGTTCCACCCAAATGTAGACTTGATGCTCCATTTCTTAGCAGCAAATCACCCATGAGTTAGGGATATGCATCCATAAGAGAGAGTGTCTCTCAAGGGTTTATATTTCCCCCTCTTAGCCTAAAATAACCCACAAGAAGCTAATTTTCTACAACCATCCCAATCCACCAACTCTCTTTCCCTTCAACCTGCATAACCCAAGGAATTGGATCCCCTTCTCTACCACACAGTCCCTCAATATATTCCACTTCCCTCCAGGGATCCAACACAGGTTGGCTAGGAAATACCTGTTGGTAGGGACTCCAAAGATGTTAACTACAACAGGAAAAACTCACAACATCAAGATCCTTGGATCTTGCATAAAAATCTCACTCTAAAGGCATAACAACCTACTTCTTCATGTAATTGTAGCTCCAACTAGCTGCACATAAAACCCACTATGGTTATCTTCAAGCTCCAACACTCAACACACTCTTGTTGTCCCTAAAAATCTTTGTAAGAACTTCCTACAATACCCATTCAAATTTCCTTTTACCCATGAATGTTGACTCTCACATTCCCCAATGTTGATTGTAATAAGCCCCATGCTCTCAATAACTATGTGAGGTGACTTTTCAAACCAGCCATCTTACATGTATTCAATGCTTGGTGCTTGATACACTCAAAAAGAAAATAAAAGGTTCATATAAAAATAATGATTTTAGGAAGGTGACTTGAGATTAATAGATATGGGTAATTCTCCTCCCTTGGACCCCTCTCTTGTGGAAACTTAGCCGCCATGACTCTGGTTGTGTCCATCTACAAACAACGATACATTTTATTTTATTATTTCAATATACAATGTTTACATATTACATCGTTAGGCCCATGACCATACATCATATTTACATTACACATTGCTAAATTGGGGATTATAAATGGAGATGTTACATTCCCCCCTCCACAATTTGCACCTTCCTTGGTGCACAACACCATATCGATATACTTGTACAAATTTTTACATCATAGTAATTGATACTTTCACAAGTTCACAACTACCACAAAAATTCTAACCAAGAATCTCTCATTCCCCTCAACCTCCACAACCCAAGTAAGTGTACCCCTATTTTGCACTGTAGTCGCTCATGATATACCACTTCCTTTCTAGTGGTCCAACACATGTTGGATGGAAGTCTTTGAGTTGTGGTTCCAGGTACTCTAACTTCCAAAATGGATCCTTTCACACTTATATACAAATGTACATTCAATTTTCTTAAAAAATTGCAAAAATATGTGGGTACTCCTCCCGCATGGTCTCCTTGTGCTCCCACATGGAATCTTCAATACCTTAGCAAGTCCACTGGACCTTTATCAAGTTGATGGCTTTGTTTCTGACCAATTTGACTTTTCGGTCCAATATGCATACTAGCTCCACTCAGAATTCCCCTTCATGCTCCACTTGGATCACAGTCCAATCAATCACATGGTTAGGATCATACACATATTTTTTCAATAAAGACACATGAAACAAATTATGAATTCTCATGGATATAGGAAATGAAATCATGTATGCAACTAGGTATATCTTCTCTAGAACTTCATATGACCCACAGTATCTCGTTGCCAACTTTGGGTAACTTCCCAATCTTAGAGAGCCCCTTTTAGCCTTTATTTTTAAAAACACATGATCACCCACTTTGAATTCTCTGTATGTCCTACTTTTATCTACATAACTCTTTTTCCTTTCTTGTACAACATTTATAGTTTGCCTGATACTTACCGTCTACTCTTCCATTTCCCTTAGCAATTCTGGCCCAATAACTTCTCTGTCTAATGGGTTATCCCAACTCATTGGTGTGTTTCATTTCCCACCATACAAGGCTTCAAATGGGCTCATATTAAATGATGTCTAATACCCATTATTATAAGAAAATTCAACTAGATGAAGGTAGTCCTCCCACCTGGAAGGCTTGTCCATTACATACATTCTTAACATATCTTCAATTATCTGGTTAATACACTCTATCTGCCCATCTTCCTGTGGTGATATGTTGTACTGAAATTCAAATTAGTCCCAAATCCCTTAAAAAAGCCCTTCCAAAAATTGGAAGTGAACTTGGGATCTAGCTCTGACATTATCACCTTAGACACACCATGTAGCCTAGACATTTCCTTCATATAAATCTTTGCAATATGGTTGCCTTGTGAGTCATTTTCACCGAAATTTGTAATATTTTCCACTAGTACCATGTGTTGGGTATGTGTTATATTCTTTGCATGACTAGCTTTAGTGTCTGCTACATTGCATGGGGGTTTGGGGTCAACGCCCTTGAGAATTTTTTTCCTCGGGAACCGTGTCACATATTTTCCTCGTTTTTCATGTCGCCTCGATTTTTGTGTCCATTGTTGGGTGGTTTTTCGGCACATGGTTTTTGCTGATGGTTTTCTATTTCCGGTTAAGGAATTAGGGTTGTTGACTAATCCATGTCATTGGGTTAGGGTTTTATATCTCGCTGGCTCCTATATGTATATTGTATTGTAAACAATGTATGACTATGAATGAATATAGAATACACTGTTTTTCCCAGTTTGGGTTTCCAAGGGAAAAATCTATGTGTAATGTGCGTATTTACCATTGTATCTTTTTTGTTCTTTTATTGAAAATTTGTTTGTAGAAAAATATTGTACAAGGTTAAAATCTACACCACAATGGAATCATTTTGCCTTGTTGTTCTTGGAAGCTTGGTGATAAAATCTATTGTAACTACCTCCTATTTCCATTTGGGAATGGGAAAGGGATGTAACAATCCTGTTGGATGCCTATGTTCAGTCTTCACTTTCTGACATTCCATGCACCTAGCTATGCAATCAACCACATCTTTCGTCATTTGAAGCGAGAAATATTGGCCTCTTACTACTGCAATTGTCTTGTGGTACTCTAGATGACCAACATATGTTACATTGTGCATTTCTTTTAGCACTATATTTCTCAATTCGCGAGGGTTAGGAACATAAATTTTTTCCTTGAATAAGGGAATTCGATCATGTTCTAGTATGCAGTCTTTAAATTTTAGCAGTGTATTTTCTTGCTTTAATCCTTTTGTAACTTGTGCATAATGTTGATCTGATGCTACAACTTCCCAAATTCTACTTTTTAAATATGAACAATACATGCTAATGGTTGTAGCATGCATTTCATGCACCCTCCTGTTGAGTGCATAAACCACTTTACTCTCTTTTCCCTTGATTTGCTTAATGTCGAAGTCATATTCACTGAGAAATTCCATCCATCTAGTTTGTCTGGCATTTAGTGTCAGCTGCTCAAACACGTATTTCATACCATTATGTTCTATTCAATTTTTATTCCTGTGAGATAATGCCTCCACATTTTCAAAGCATGATCTGTGACTGTCCACTTTAAATAATGGGTAACATAATTTCTTTCATGCTCTTTAAGCTTCATTGACTCATAACATATGACATGTCCATTTTGTGTGAGGAATCCCCCAATCCCTTCCTTGCATGCGTCTATGCACACAACAATATCTTCATCTAGATATACAACCTTTAAAATAGGTGCACTGGTCAACAATTCCTTCAAGCGCTGGAAACTCTCCCACATTTGGCAATCTATTCAAAGCTCGCTCCTTCTTTTGTAGTGAAGTGATTGGATGTGTGACCTTGGATAAATGTTCAATTAATCTCCTATGGTATCCAACTAACCCCTTAAAATATCTCAATTTTGTAACATTCTTTGGTCTAGGCCACCCTTTTATTGCCTCAATCTTCTCAGGGTCCACCTCTATGCCTTCCTCTAAGACGATGTGGCCTAAATAATGGATTTATCTTTGATAGAAAGTACACTTGATTAACTTGGCATACATTTGGTACTCTCTCAACACCTATATCACCATCCTCAAATGTTGCTCATGCTCATCCTCTATCTTGGAGTAGATACAAATATCATCCAAATAGACAACGACGAATTGGTCCAGGTAATATCTGAACACTCCATTCATTAGACACATAAAAGTTGTTGGTACATTTGTCAGGCCAAATGGCACCACCACAAACTCATAATGGCCATACCTTTTCCAAAAGGCCATCTTGCTAGTGTCTTCTTCTCTAATTCTCACCCGATGGTAACCATACCTTAGGTTGATCTTGGAAAATATCCTTTGTCCTTTCAGTTGATCAAAAAGATCATCAATTCATGGTAGAGGGTACTTGTTCTTTGTTGCAACCTTATTAATTTTTCTAAACTCAATACACATCCTCATAATTCCATACTTTTTCTTCACAAAAAGCACAGGGGCACCCCAAGGTGAGGCACTTGGGCATATGTACCCTTTCTTCAATGATTATTCTCGTTGCATCTGTAACTCTTTCAATTCTCGTGTGCTCATTATGTAGAGATTTTTGGACACTGGGGCAGCTCTAGGCATTAAGTCAATAGAAAATTCAATGTCTCTCTTTGGTGGCAATCTTGGCAATTCCCCAAACACATATTCATATTCCTTTAATACTGGGTAATATTAAAGACTTGGCTCCTTATATTTTGTTGGCTCTTCCATATGGGTGGCATATATCTAGCACCGTTTCCTAAAACTTCTTTCCAGCTGCAATGATGAAATCTCTCTATTGGATATAGGTCCCGGAACACCTTGCACTATCCTCAAATTATGTTCCTCATCAAGGCATGTGAAAGCCTTGTTGTAAAAATCTAGGACAACATGATGCTTATCCAACTAGTCCATACCAATTAAGAAATCATATGACCCAAGTGGCCTTTTCCCTAAGAAATCTATCATTTTGTGTTGAGCTTGTGTTGGTTGTCCTTGTTGAAATGCTTGAGAGCTATTCCCGACAAAATGTGGCTTGAATCCTTTCTTCCTCTAATCCATGTTTATTCTCTTCTTATCATCCCATGCTTTTTGGAAAGTTGGCCTCCCTTGTTCTGCTCATACAAATACTTAGCCTTCCTTGTGGCTTCTTCTAAGGTCTTAGGTTCATCAAATTGAATTTTATCTTTGTAAAATGATGGAAACCCACAAAACCTTTGGATTTTTATCTTCTTGTTCTTGATGAAGTCCTAGTACCTTAGAATCTCAAGGAATTTCTTCTCATTCTCCTCCATGATCCTATTTTCTAGCTTGAGCTCAAATAATTCTTGCATCTTCTTTTCATAGTAATGCTCCGACAAGTACTATTGCTGAAAATATCCCTTGAACTGATTCTAGGAAATTCTCTTTCATCCATATGCTTGACTTGCTTTAGATGGTCCCACCACATGGGATCCTTCCCCTAAAGATGATATATGGAAATTGTTGCTTCCAGGTTTGATGAGTAGTTGTGCAACTAGACATATTTTCTCATGCCCAATGAGCAAGCTTCAACAACCGATCCCTTCCTATTCTCTCCATCAAATGGTGGTGGCTTGAGTTTCTTGAGCTCCCCTTGGAAAATATCCAACTCAAGCCTCCTCATCTAATCATTGACCGAGGACACAGTTGGGTTTCTCTCTGACTATGAACATTCATGTGCTATTCTTGTCAAGTGTCCTGGTGAATGATGATGTCTAATAACACTCCTTGATTGCCTAGATCCCCTATGATCATCCCTCCTATCATGAGATTTGGATGCTGCTATTTGCCTTGCATTGGCTGCTTGTTTTGTGCCAGAATTTTTATTTACTTGCAACATATACAGACTCTGTAGTAGTTGAATGTTAATTTGATTATTCTCCTCACAAGCTCTTATCAACCTTTCATTGTTTTCTCTATAACTCTACACTTCTTTCTGCAAGATTCTCATAGTCTCAACCAACTCCATAAGTTCGACCTTGCCTCTGTGTCCATTGGACTTAGTTACTGCATTTCCTATGTGAATATGTTAACCTTGTATCTCGTCTTCATGAATAAAAGGTTCTTGGAATCCTCCATATCTCTAGTCCTCATATAGGAACCAAATATGATTGCTTATACCTCTAATTGTGCAAAAATGTGCATGCAACAATTATTGCTCGAATTATGCATATTGTAAAATTGTCATTAATTAAGCTACATGCCCTTCTTTGTCTTGATTTTTTGAGAACATTGATACACTAGTAAAATTATGGGCTTTCAAATGCATTCACTTCTGAATTATCTTTTTGATGACATACTTGTGTCTCAATTAGATTTTTGAGTTGAAAGTTATGGCTTCCTAAAATCAACAGTTTCACCCATTTTTGCACTTTTCACTGGTGCAAATAATCTCAAGGGCTAACTTTTGCCACCTGTAGAAAGGAATCTGGTGCAAACCAAGAATTTTTTTTTATTGGACGCATATAGTATTCCTGATTTTGGATACACACAACTCTCATATTAAATATCCGATACTCCAAACAACTTTTTCATCAATATGGATTTCTCAATTTTGTCCTTTTTGTGTTTCCTCCATACTGAATTTTCTGTAGAAAATGACTATCTCCCAAATCAAGCAAAACTGGAAAAAAATTCCACAAGAAAAAGTTGCCCAGATTGATGAGTAGTTAAAAAGTTGACTAAATAAAATTTTCTGGTTTGGAGATCCGGGGTCCCTTTTCCTCCAAAGATTGAATCCCTAAAAAGTGCTTAGGAATAGTAGGTTTTTCCATGTTTTGGCACCTCCACTCCAAATCCTTTATAAATTTGGCAGAATCCCAACTAGTTATATTCATTCTCGCCTTTTGAACTCTTTATAAAAAGTTCATCTTGATCTGGGTCCTTGTCATTGAGCACTACCTCGATATTCAAAAACCACTATTTTTTTATTTTTCTGAAAAAATGAACCAGAATTGGTCTAAGTTCCTCATTGGAACTTTGGTAGCCTTTGTCATGACAAACATACCCTTTAAATTTTATCTGATTCTAAATTGAACTACTCCCGATATGGCCAAAACACGTTTTTGGCTCCAAACTCGTTTTTTTCATCTCTGTCCAATTTTCTCCTTCCCTTTGCTCCTCCTCTTTCTCCTCTTATTCCCTTTTCATATTTATCACTGCGTTTATATTTCTCCTCACTGACACTATCTCCTGTATCAGTGAGATTTATGTTTTTCCTTGTCAACACTATCTCCTGTATCGACGAGATTTAACTTTTTTTTTTTTCTTAGAGACACTATCTCCTGTATCAATGAGATCTATATTTTTTCTCGCTGACACTATATCCTGTATCGATGATATATATATTTTTTCTCATTGATACTCCCTCCTTTATCGATGAGATTTATCTTTCTTCTCATTGTCACTCTCTTCTTTATCGACGAGTTTTATCTTTCTTCTTGCTAACACTCTCTTCTTTATCGATGAGTTTTATGTTTCTTCTCGCCGATGTTCTCTCATTTATCAATGACTTTTGTCTTTCTTCTCACCGATTATCTCTTCTTTATCGACGAGTTTTGTCTTTCTTATCGTTGCCACTCTCTTATTTATTGACAAGTTTTGTCTTTCCTCTCGCCGACGTTTAACTAAGTAAAATGATATTTTCTCCCCTTTTTCCCTTCGTTTTGTTGGCAAAAAATATTCCTGATTGATATATCACCGTCGAAAAATATTCCTCACTAATATATTGTTGGCAAAAAATGTTCTCTGTCGATACACTACTTATCGGTGAGAAGAAAAATCTTTTTTTTTTCTTCCATTGTTTTTCCCCAAAAAAATATTTTTCTTGGGCAACATTCATTGTATCGTTGAATATTTTTCTCTTCGACAATACACACTATATCAATGATGAAAATTTTCTTTGCCAACACTCTCTGTGTTGACCACAAAAGTTACCTTCCTTAGTCATTTTTTTTCCGAATTTATCCAGGTTCGTGATTGCGATCCAAGCCATAAAATTATTTCTTTGGGTAAAGTTTGACCCTTTAGCAACCATATCGATCCCCATACACAAAAACCATCACAAAAAAATGAAATTTAAGGCCTTGACCACAATTTTGTATGCTGGACGAAAAACACATTGATCACCGAACCTTCACACATAGTGAAGTTTTGCCCTATTGTAATAGACCCAAGCAGACCTAGTGTTGCAACCAAAGTTCTAATACCACTTTATAACATGCCTGCTACTAACCCAATAATTTAAAATCAGATATCCATTAAACTAAATGTGTGCAACAATATAAAAACATATGCAACTAATAGAAAATACTTAAAACATGAATGCAATTCCATTTATGTGCACACAACAACATTTAAAAACTCAGGGAACATATTTGCACAACTATTAGAACCCATAAATAAAAATAGTGAACATAAATAAAAAAAAAAAACTTATATTTTTAAGCACATGTGAAACTGGCTGCAGAGGACTAATGTTCCACCCAACCGTAGACTTGCTACTCTAATTCTCAGCAACTAATCGCCTCGAGCTGGGCCTACGAATCCACAAGAGAGAGTGTCTCCTAAGGGTGTCTTTTGCAAACTCTCAACCAAAAATAACCCACATCAATCTAATTTCCTACAACCATCGCAATCCACCAACTCTCTTTCCCCTCAACTTGCACAACCCAAGGATTGGGATCCCTTTCTCCACCACATTGTCTCTCAAGCTTTTCCACTTCCCTTTTGAGCTCCAACACAGGTTGACTAGAAAATATCTCTTGTTGGGGACTCTAGGGATGCCAATTGCAACAGGAAAATCTCACAGAATCAAGCTCACTGGATCTTGCACAAAAATATCACTCTACAGGTCTAATAACTTGCTTCTTTATGAAATTATTATTGGATTACTGAGAAGGTGGGTGAATCAGTAATGAGCAATTTATACCATTGATTAATCCTTTTAACCACAATGTATATTCCTTTAACTTATTCAACAATGTTCATCGGTTCATCAGTAATATGCTATTGCATCATATAACATTAACATCCATCAATGCATAATAAACAATAATAGACACATCCACACAATGCACAGTGCACCAATATTTTACATGGAAACCCAATGTGAGAGAAACCATGGAATGCTTTTCTTATATGCCTTTAAGAATTACATTCAAGGAAGCACCAACTTCCAATTATCTGTCTCCAACCCCCTTTGTTCTCCGGATGCAACCGAAAGGTGGCTACAACCACCCAATTCTCTATCTCCAACCCCCTAATTCTCAGGCTCTAACCTGAAGGAAGCTCCAACTCCCTGGTTCTCCAAATGCAACCGGAAGGTGGCTCCAACCACCTATCCTTGCCCCATCTTGCCACCTTGAAATATAAGTGCCAACTGTAGACAACCTGTCACTGTCACTGAATCAACCACTGTCACTGTCACTCTGTCACTATCATTGAATCAACCACTGTCACTGTCACTGAATCAACCATTGTCACTGTCAACTTGTACCAACAACTTGTAACAAGTTGTACCAAGCAACATGTACCAACAACCTATAACAACCTGTACCAACAACCTGTAACAACACCTGTACCAACAATCTATAACCAACAACTTGTGCCAATAACTTGTCACAATAATCTCATCAATCAATCATGTACATCAACAACTAGTACAACCTATACCATCACAAGTGCATCAACCATACACATCACAACACCTCACAACCATCACCAATATCAAGGTATCTATGCCACATCAACCATAAAACATGTGCCAATATCACTACAAATATGTCCAAGAAGATTACCAACAAGTGCCTCTAACAATGCACCAAACATGTACAAATCATGTATCAATAACAAGCCAAGTTATACCTCATCAATATGTACCAACATCACCATACCATACACCTCACGTATATGTGAACTCATCAACTAAGTATCTCATCCATGAAATCAAAATATACCTCAACCACATACCAAAACATACATCAAGACATCCAACAATATTCCTCTAACAATACATCACAAATCCATAATCCAAATAACATAAACCCTTACATAAAACCATGTGCCAAACCTCACTGTTATGTAGGCTCAAGCATGTACCATGTCAATGACCAAATGTAACCATCAAAACATGAATACAAGCATACCTATAACTCTATAATAGACCTGGTGTATGTGGTCATAGACCTGCAAACCTTCCTTAACTTCAACAATAAGAGACTAGTATTTTCATGAAACTTTACTTTAGTCTCACATGACTAATTTTGGATTAGTCAACAACCCTTACTTTCAACAAGAATAAATCTATACCTATAATGGATAAAGGTTTGAAAATTATATACAATATTCTTCAGTGTGTTCTCTACAAATCCTCCAGGTTTCACTACTTGGAACCTCCCAGAAAATGAGTTATAGAAAAAATGGCAGACCTTGCTGAATTCTGGCTTATTCTAGAGAGCGAACTTGTAGAGCATGCCATGCATGGAATATTTTCTATATGGATCTAAAAATGGTACAAAACATACTAAATATTGTACTCTAACCAATGCATTTGTCTCACCGAATTTGGATATGTTATGAAGAAGTTATGATGTTTTTACCCGGAACACTTGTTTTAGACTAGTTTCAGGACTAGCCACAAACCCTATCTTCCACATAGTGTAAATCCAAAACTACAACGACCCATAAGATGAAATTTTTATCACAATTACTAGTATATTTTTTATAAATAGGCTCCAAATTTCACTATCTGACTCATTCTAGAAAAAAAGGTATTATGAAAATGGTGAGATGACCTGTAAATAACATACCTTAGAAAGCATTATCAAAAGACTTTATCCTCCCTTGAATTTCAGATTTCTTTACTTCACCTTCCCTATGAAATTCGCCTTATATATCCTTTGGTTACCTCAGTAACTTGTATATATTCAATATTCTCAAATAGGTGTTAATGGGAGACCCTTGCTCCCTTATTTATACTCTCCAAGTAGCTTCCTCTAGAAGTATCCACTTAACCACTTTGTCCACTTAGCCGCTTTGTCCATTTAACCACTTTGTCAACTTTATTATTTAATTAATTTATCCTTGCAACCACATTGAATAGGAATCTTCTTGGATACTTTCTAGAATAATTGACTTCTTATTGACCTTCTAGGGGCTTCTAGAATACTCTTGGGGGTCCTCCAACTTCACAAAGCCATATCTCACTAACTGTGAGGAACCACATGGCGTTCCACATATCAACATAAATGTAATGACGTGTAATATCCATATATAATAGTCTTACCTACATATCCATTGATCTTCATGCATTTATACCTCAAACAAACTCGGGTCTCTTACCCATACCTTTGTGCTATCGTAATTCGCTACCAAACTTCTCCAAGGGTTGACATAAATCTCTAAGGGTTGAAATCAATCTATAAGGGTTGCCATCAATCTAAAATATTTCTCTCCAAGGGTTTACATCAATGACAACCAACAACTCAAACCAACTATCCACCAACCTAAGCCAACTGTATGCTAATTATATCTCCAACAATCTACCCACAAAACCCACTATAGTTGTATTCAATCTCATACACTCAACACACTCTTGCTTCCCCAAAAATGATTGTAAAATTTTCCTACAATACACATTCAAATTTCCTTTTACCCATGCATGTTGGCTCTCACATTCCCCAATGTTGATTGTACTCATCCCCATGCTCTCAATAACTATGTGAGGCAACATTTCACACCAACACTCTTATATGTATTCAATGATTGGGGCTTGATACATTCAAAAGGAAAATAGAAGGTTCATAGAAAAATGATAATTTTAGGAAAGTGACTTGGGATTAATATATATGTGTAATTCCCCCCTCAGACCCCCTTCTCTTGTGGAAAATTATCCCCCATGACTGTGTTTGTGTTCGTCTGCAGTCGACAAGAAATTTTGTTTTATTATTTCGATATACAATGTTTACATATTACATCGTTAGGCCCACAACCATGAATTGTATTCACATTACACATTTCTCAATTGGGGATTAAAAATGGGGATGTTACACCCAACATCAAAATTTCCTTCAACCTTGGAGGTCTGATCTTCTCTAGTAAGTTGCAATCTTTCACATTTAGGAACATAGAGCTTGTTTATCTTGCATAACAACCCATTATGGAGATGATAGTCAACCTTGTTGTCACCTTCTTCTACAGGAATTTGGCCCTATAGCTATTGTAAATCCTCTTTAAAGTCCCCATCATTCATGTATTCCTCTTTGTATGCATCATGGGTAAAAGGATCCATGCGCATAAGTGTTCCCAAAGTTGTATTCTTGGATGTGGGTGCCCTTGAAACAATGTTTTCCAACTTATTAATGCTACCCTTATTATATTTGATGACTAGATGAAACTACTACAAAAATCCCATCCACTTGTACTGTTTGGTTGTTGAAGCTTACTCTAGACCTATAAGTACTATAGTGGCTAGTGATTGATGTGGATAATGGTTTCCTTACCCATTAGATAATGCTCCTAGTTCTTAATATCTTGAACTATGTTGTAGAGTTCCTTATTGTACATGGGATAGTTCATGAATCCACCATGAAACATTTTAGAATGATAACATATCGGCTTGCCTCCCCACATCAATACCACTCCTATAACACATCTTCTTGAATTTGTCTCCACTTTGAAAAGATTATGCAAATTAGGCAATGCAAGAATTGGTTCTTGACTAATATTTTATTTCATCTCATCAAAATATTTCTGTTGATTCTCCCCCCAATGGAAACTATTACCACTAGTTGTTATGGCATAAAGTGGTGCAACTATAGTTGAAAAGGATGCTACAAAATTAAGTAGGTATTGCGTTTCCCCAACAAAGCTCCTATCTTTAGTGACATTAGTAGGCACTAGGCACTTGAGGATGGCCTCCATCTTTGCAGAATCTATCTTGAGTCCCCCTCCCACCAATTACATACCCTAAAGACACCAATGATTGCTGAGAAAGCTCACAGGTCTTAAGGTTAACTAATGACTGATAAATTTTTAGAGTCTCCAACACCTGCATGAGATGTGAGATGTGCTCTTCCAATGTAGATCTATAAACCAATATATCATTAAGTACACTATCATAGATGAATCTATAAAGGGACACAATACATCATTCATCAAACACATAAATGTAGCTGGTGCATTACATAAAATAAAAGGCATTACCAACCATTCATATAGAGCTTGCCTTGTCTTGAAGGTGGTCTTCTAGGTGTCTTTTTATTTAAATCATACCTGGTGGTATCCCTATTTGAGATCCAACTTTGTGAAGTACCTAGCATGCTACAAATAATATAACAAATTATCAGTCCTAGGCAGAGGGTATCGATTCTTGAGGGTGATCTTGTTCAAAGCTCTGTAGTCTATACACATTCACCAAGCTCCATCCTTTTTGGGTACTATTATGATAGGTGACCTGCGAGTTGAAGTACTTGGTCAAATAATTCCCTGCTCTAGCAGCTATTGCAACTATTTCTTGAATTCATCTACTTCTAGGAAAAACCATCTATACAACCCAATATTTGGAAATGGGGAGTCAAGAAACAATTGTATCTCATGCTCCACTTACTTCTTAGGTGGTAACGCCTTAGGCTCCATAAACAATTCTTTGCATGATTCCAATAACTACTTCAACTAGCGTTTCTACTCTTTAGTACATCCCTCTAGATATGACTTTACTTTTATCGATTTTTCTCTTGGTTCATTCTCCCTCGAGAAATGAAATACAAACTTCCTACTATAACTAATAAATTTCTTGGCTTGGTTTGCACTTACTAGAGAGATCTTGGATTTACCTTTTTGTGCAGTGATGATGAAATACTTCCCATACTTGATCAGGAAATAGTAGTTTATTGTCCTCATGAAGATTGCATCCCTTGTATACATGTAGGGGCTTCAAAACCCTACACCACACACATCAAATGGTACTACATATACCTCCACTTCATCAATATAGTCTGCACTTATAACAAATTTGATCTTACACTATTTAGTGACATTAAGCTCTGCATCCTTATTTCCCCATCCCAATGGATATGGATTAGAATAATATTGAACTTCCATTCCAAGCTTTCTGACTAATCCTCTGCTACAATGTGAACCAAAATCAAATAGAGAATCCACCTGTCTTCTTTTCCATATCTTAATATGGAAGAGTTTAGTCATCTCCTTCTCTTCCTTATGATGAAAGCTACTCAATTTCACCTCCTTCAACATTGTAGTGCAAACAATTTTTTCATCTACATATGTGATGATCTGTACAAGGTTTCTTGAATCCATGGATAACATGATCTTCTTCTTGGAATCCTTCTTATGGTTCTTTAGATTCAACTCTAGATGTAGCTTCCAACAATTTTATTTAGTGTGACCATTGATATTACAATGGTTTCAATGGTTGTTTGGATCCTTTCATTGATGTGTAGTGGTTGTTGTCTTCTTGTCCTTTCCTTTCCACTTATTCTTCCCCTCCATAGAAGTATCTTCGTGGTATTTCTATTTGTGACCACTTGACTGTCCATTCTTATTGAATATATTCTCCATGTACTATGCTTTCACATAGGCCTCATCCACTTTCCTAGGTTTAAAGGGAATCACTTGCTAAATGTTTGTGTAGAACCCCCAATTACTCTAGGAGTACATATGGGTTCTTGGGAGACACACCCAACATAATTTCCATTTTTTTGAACTCGGTGGTGTACTCTTGCACACTCTGTCATTGCCTTTGCTTGAAGATATGCCAACAGATCAATTAGTTCTCTAATACCCAAAATTGTAGAATTGGGACTTGATGAAGGTTTTAAATTCCTCCCACTTAGTTACTAGGGGACCTCCCTCCTACCTAAGTGTCTCTATGTGGATTTCCCATCATGTTAGGGCATGGATCTCTAATTTTAGTTGGGAAAATGCAATATTTTTCTCTTTTACTATGTTATGGACATTGAAAGAAAATTATAACTATTGCAACCAATGATTCAACTTTGTAACATCAATCTCACCTTGATGGGGTTTGATGTCCACTCTCGCTTCCATTTTGAACATATATTGTGAAGAGGTGATGACACTAGAACTTGGTTTCTCTTTCTCTGGTATTTTTTTTCTCCTTTTATGGGTCTTCATTATCTCTCAACTTCTCATATGAACCGACTTATGAGCTAGAGCCACCAACCTCCCTAAAAGGTCCAAACTTGTTCATTAAAGCTACCATGAGGAGTTCCATGTTGTGAGAGATATCAATGAATTGCTGCTCGAGATTATTAAGTATCTCCTCTACCTCATCTTAAGGGTTGTTACAACTGGACTCATCTACCATAGATAGGGTTCTGAGACTCCATTCTTAAACCAATTCATGGATCCTACAACTTCCCACAAAACTCTAAAGAAAATGCTATGATACCAATATGATATATAAATTTCCATGGATATTCCATTGGACCAATTCATCCCAAAAAATCTTATCATATTCTAAAATATTTCATTATGCAATTTGTTGTAATCTGAGGGAAAGTAGAGAATGTTACCAATATAAACTTACATAGCCATCATAGATATACATGCATACACATAGACATATAGAGATAGACATACATAAGTAACATGAGCCCAAAGAAGAGTCCTTTTATTATATGATAGAAAGTACAATACAATTACATATATCCTCTCCCATGAAGCTATCTGAGCCTTCATGTGCTTATCTATTTATACCTCTAACGGGCAGTTGTAACTGCTTAACTGTCTGGGTCAGTCGGTTAGCAGAGACTTCGATCGACTTCTATTTCTAACTATGTTAGTCGACTAACAAGTTCTAAGTCGACCGCTGGGGCTAGTCGACAGGGTTCACTAGCCCCTACACCATCTCCCCCCACCTTAATTCCTTGCTCATCCCGAGCAAGATGGGGTCATACAAAATAATTTTTCTCATATTTTGATTACAAAATTATAATAGATGAAGAAGTACAGATGGAGAAAGAAATATAAGTATGTAAAAAGAAGAGACACAATCTTTATGCGGTCGACCAACTTAGTGTACTATTTCTGACCGAGCTGTTGTGGATGGAGTTCCACTACTAGCTGAATCAATTGCATCTCGTATGCCTAGTGATCCCATGTTTTAATGGGTGCAAGATATATGATTCCTATGAGTAGGATGCTTCTTGGATACCATTATGAAATTTTTGACTTTCTAGAACTCTATTTTGGCATCACCCTTGGTTTGGTTTCCCAATCACTTCTTCTTGCACTAAAGTGTTTCTTGGAAGGTTTTTTCCAGATTTTCTTTGTGCATCCAACACAAGAAAAACTGACTGTTGCTACCTTCACCAATGGATTGAAGAAACCCCAAACAATCCCTACACACCTTTATGTGAAGGGGAAGTTCCCAAGATGGCTGACCTGCTTCTGAATTCTGGAAATCTGAACCAGGATGGTCGCCGACTGCTAAATTTGGCCAACTCATGGTTTCTACTCCAGTATTTAGCTTTCTATAGAGTTAACTTTCTCCTTAATTGGCTTTGTTATATAGAGTTTAGGTTCATGATGCTGATGTTAGGTACCAAAATTTCTTGGCACAAGGCTCAAATTCCCCAGATTTGTGAAGTACAAGAAAAGGAGGTAGTTACTGATTCAAATCATGTTGTTACAAGTGCAACTGCTTTGAGGTACAATAAAAGATATGGATTATCATAATTGGATCGTTTCTGAATGTTCATATTACCTTTTGCACGTTGATATCTCTATGGTTTTTGAATAGATGCTCGTGCAAACTCTCGTCCTGATGGTTTCTCCGTAAACGTTTCACATGAAGGTAATCTGTAGATGGTGCGGCATCTTTTTCATCAATCATTGTCAATCATTATCAATTATGTTATTATTATCTGTCTTTTCTATCATGGATTAAATGTACTTATTGTGATGACATCGACGTCCATTCAATCATCTCTTTTCCGGGTTTGATCGACCGGATATCGATTGTTGAAGCATGGCTGATATGTAACCCGAACGACCCGAGTTCTTGAGCCATCTCTATTACTTGACTGACTTAGTCTATGTCAGTGATGGCTTGCTTGTTCATTTACTTTGCCAATTTTTGCTGAGTCGGGCTAATGTCATCTTTTGTCATGCCAATCATGTTCTCTTGTTTTATGTTCATATGACCTTCGCTTGCTTGATCTGTGCTCACTTGAACCACGCTCACTTGAACCACACTCGCTTGCTCTTGGACTAGTCCTTTCACTGGATTCTTTTCTTATGAGTATTTATCTTAAGTCAATCGAATGTGTAGAACGTCAAGAATATCTTCTATTATCTTGTCTCAGGCTTGACCACTTGCTACTTTCTCTCTCCATTTTATTGCTTCTTTTCCTTTAGTGTTATGGCTACACCTTAAATACTTTAAATTTTTCAGTTTTTTTACCTAGATTTCTCTAACTGCCTTTTTTAGTTTTAAGCAAGGTTTATTTCTTGTTAGTTTGATTAGTTATTTTAGTCGGTTCCTGTTGGAAACACCTTGCTAAATTTGGCTAACATGGTTCTTTTTTCTTTTATACTTGGTATTTCTTTAAAACGGCTCCATTAATTAGTTTCTTAAATGGATGCCCCACCAACGTTCTGAGTTGGACTACTCTAGTCGGTCGGATGTCTTCCACCACATAAGGCCCCAACCATGCTGTTTCCAATTTTCCAGGTTTGCCTTTTATACGATTATCATACAATAAGACTAAGTATCCCTCTTTTATATCCTTTTTCTTTAAGTGACGATCATGCCACAATTTTTTTTGTTGTTTCTGAACTTCTTGATGATGAAGCACTATTAACCCCCTTTCCTCTAGTTTGTTTAGTTGGTATAGTCGGTCATTCAGGTTTGGCTCGTGTTGAATTTTTCTATAGCTGCGATCCTGTCGGAATTAGACCAAAATTGTAGCAGAATTACAACTTCTTGGCCGTATACTAGATTGAATGGCATCCGTCCAGTTGATCTTTCAAATGCTGATCTATACACCCAGAGGATTGCAAGAATATTACTATCCCAATAATCTTTATTTATACCACATATTTTCGTAAGTCCTTTGTGTAAAGTTTTATTAAATGCTTCAACTGCTCCATTTGCTTGTGGGTGGTAGGTTGTCATTTTTTTATGTCCATTAATTTGTTTTCCAGTAGAACTTTAATTGTTTCATTTACAAAGGGAGTTCCCTGGTTGCTGAATAGTGTCAGAGAGAAACCAAATATTGTGATGATGTTCTCGTAGATGAATTTAGCTACTACTTCTTTGGTACAAGATTCGACCGCCTCAACTTCTGCCCACTTAGTCACATACTCGACCACAATGATTATGTACTTAACACCAGTTCTTCTTGCCATCTGTGGTAATGTACCAATGAAGTCGATAACCTAGATTTCGAAAGCTCGATTAGGGTTGATCAAACTTAGTGTCATTTCATTTTTCCACAAGGGTCGTCCCAGTCTCTGAAAACTATCACATTTTTAAACTTGATATCGACAGTATTTATGTAAAGTCAACCACCACAGGCCTTCTTGTAATATCTTCCTAGCTGTTGTGTTGGCCTTAAAATGTCCTCCAACTGCTTCTGCATGGGCTTCGTTGATGATATCCCCTCGTTCATGTTCTGGCATGCATCTTCTTAGCACATCATCCATTCCCATTTTGTATAAGTATCCATTAATGATTGTGAATGGTGCAACTTTCATGGCTAGAGTTTTATTTTTGTTTGTCGGGAGGTCCTACTGAGCTTTTCCTTCTTCTAAGAAAGTGGCAATGTCTTCTAAATCCTTAGGTGCAACTTCTACTCTGAATAAGTATGCATATAGGAGGTCATCTTCTATGCATGTCAAATCTTCTCTTGTTTCTAGTTGTGATAGGTGATTAGGTCGAACGTTCTTTTTCCCTAGTCGAATGATTACATCAAATTCAAACTCCTGAAATAATAGTAGCTACTGACAGATCTTGCGTTGATGGATTGGTTTATTGACTAAGTATTTTAGTGCTTGATGGTCTGTAAAAATGTAAAAGGGTTTGCCAATAAATAATGACAAAACTTTTGTAGTGCAAAAATCATTGATAAGGCTTTCCATTCTGTAGTTGAATAGTTTCTTTTTGCTTTATTCAGTTTCTGAATTGCATACACATTTGGGTGATCCATTGTGTCATCGTATGGTTGATCTAGGACCAACCTGACAACTACGTTTGACACATTGACATGGACATGACACTTTCTCGACTAGTCTGGAAATTTGAGAATAGGTGCTTCGACCAACTTCTTCTTTAGAAATTCAAAGGTTTCTTAGCAGTCTTGGCTCCATTTAAATTTGACATCTTTTCGTAGAAGCTCATCCAATGGGAAGGTGATGTTTGATTAGTGGCGTATAAACTTCCTATAATAACCACTATGACCCAATAGAATTTTGATCTATTTTTGATTTACGGGGGGTTTTAGATCAAGGATAATCTTTTTTTTTAGCTATATCGACCTTCCCTCCATATTTACATACCACGTGTTTGAGAAATATTCCAATAGGTGTGGTGAATATGCATTTTCTGATGTTAAGTGATAGTTGAATCTGTCTACAACATTCTAACATGAGTCAAATCCATTGTATGTGATTTCTGAGTAGACTATAGATGTCCAATCGTCGAAGTATACAACCACGGTTTTGTAGATCTACTCTTGGAATTGTTTGACCACTATTCTTGAAAAAACTGCTGGTGCGTTCTTTAGTCCGAATGGCATGAATCTATAGGAAAAATATCCAAATTCCGACACAAAAGTTGTTTTTGCTTGATATTCTTTTTCAATTGGCACCTGGTTATATCCTGAGAATCCATTAGTAAATGAATAACATTCATGACCAATGATTTCATTTATGATTTCATCCGCAAAAGGGGTGGGGAAAAGATATGTCATAGTCTATTTGTTCAGTCCCTGAAGGTTGACAAAAATTATTAACTTCTTTGGATCATGATTATTTGGTTGTACCACTATCATACTTGACCATTTTGCTTTGTCGATAGGATAAATAATTCTTGCTTATAGCATTCCTTCAATCTCTTTTTGAATGATCGGTTTGTACTTATGTGCTAACTTGTATGGTCACTTTTTAGTTTGCTTTTCTTCTGGGATTAGTTCGATATTCATCTCACCCATTTCCTCTACAAGTCCTTTCACGTCCTTATAGTCGCATGCAAAAAAATCTTGGTACTCTTTTAATAGACTGACTATGTCAGTTGTTTTCTTATCGGACCAATAATCACCTACTCTCACCATTTTTAGTTGGTCATCATTTGATATGTCAAATTCTTTCATTATGATTTCTGTGTCCATCCATTTTGGTGGCTTTGCTTCGTCGAAATGGCGTTTTCCTTCTTCAATTTTTGTAAATCTTTTTGGGAAGTCAATTTTTTTTGGGTCCTCTTTGTTTTCTGTGGCTATTCTTAATACTAATTTTACATGATTCTGTACAGTTGGATGGTTTTTCTTCCATTAGAAACTCTATCTTGGCCATTTTGTATTCTCCATATCAATCCTCCGAGCAGTCGAGACTTCCTTGTTTTCAACCAACACAAAGTTCCATGTCGATATCGATCCTTTATCGACCAACATTTTTGATTTTTCTTTTTTTTTGAGCTAGTGGAGGAATTTCTAAAAATCTTTTTATTTGGTCTGTTGCGTCTTTCAAGTGCTCCTCTATGGGATTAAATTCGAAGTCTTGGACACAATTTCTTTAGATTTCGACCCAGTTGGAGGTGTGACCGCATGCTTCTTCAATTTTGTACCATTTGCTTGGTATCTTGTCTAATTTACTTGGGAACATATGGGGCCATACCCTTTCATCCTTGTATCCAATTCTTCTCCATTCACTTTCTCAATGTTGGATATGATCTGTGGATCGTAGCCAAGTTTGAATGTAGGAATATTGCATCTTTGGATAGTTTCTTGTCACCGAATCTTTCATTGAAGTATGTCGACACAATCGCCCATGTTTGTAATTGGGGGGAATGTGTTTCCCACCATATTTCATCTTGTTTGTGAAAGTTTCCACGTGAGTTGATGGGGTATGTCATTCATTATACCGCAAGGGTTTGCTTATCTGAATGTCCATCGGAATGAGAGTGGGAGTTTGTCAAGGTATTTTTTCATAAAATTTTGGTACAACTTGGATTGAATAACACATATTACGATGTTTATTTGGAACAACTTCAATATACCAATAGTGTTTTGCATGTGCTTCATAGTTTTCTATTTTCCAGTTGTATAAGGCAGAGTCAGAATTATGTCCAACCGACATGGGAGAGTCTCTCAAAATTTCTCTTTTTGTGGTCAGTTCTATATAATATTTTTGTTCATTATTTATCTGATATAAACATATGGATTCTTGATCTTCCTCTCATGACTCCATCCATGGATTTCCTTCCTTTGGATCCAGGGGAATAATTATTTTTCTCTCACTTCCTTTTAGTTTGATTCTATCTCTTTCCAGGGAGATAATTTCTTTCATTCGTCAACCCCATTGTTGACCTACAAGAGCTGCATACGATGGCATTCCTTCAACAAGGTCGATTACCTCAAAGTTGAACGAATTAGGTATTCCCATAATTTGCGTATCGACATTTCTCAGTATTCCGATTGGTTTTATTAATATTTGATCAACTAAATTAAGATAATTCAATGTGGGTACTAGGTTGGGTCGGCCCATTCCTATCCATGTTTATATTGGTAAAATATTAACCTGTGAACCAAAATCAACTACCACCTAATTAACCATCATTCCTTCGACTTCCAAGTCAACTCGTGGATCATAATCTTTTCTATTGTAAGAGAGGTGATTTGCATCCTTGGTTTGTTTCTGACCATCTTTGTATTCTCGCAGTACGTTGAGTAGGTCCAATAGCCACCCTATCAACTGTTTTTCTTTGAGTAGTTGCAAAAATTCCTGGATGATGTCTTCATCTAGAATTCTTGGATTTTGTTGATCTTCTATTGCATTCCTGAAGAATTTAAGAGTTTCTCTCATTATTTTCTCTTCTTTATCTAGGTTTGGAAAGTTGTTAGCCTTTTTTCTTTGGTAGTTTTGTGGTGGAGTATGGATGTCACATCCTGCACCTGACCTTGTAACAATATGTAAATTCTTAGAATTCCTTACATCTTATTTAGATACTGCGTGTAGTAGATTCACAGTCTTTCTAGGTATAATTTTGTTGAGCACTATCAGGCAGTCTTCTAGGGAGTGATCTCCATTGCCACATATGTTGCAGAAATTTAGATCAATCCTATATTTTATAGGACAGTCTGCATTGTTGTGATCATTTTTCCAGCAATTAACACAATATGGTCGTCCACGACCTCGACCTTGACCACATAATCTGCGTCGACCTCCTAGACCTCAACCACAACCACTGAAATAATCATCTCTTCGACCATAGTTGTTTTCTTGGTCGATGGTTTCTGTGTGGTAGACGATTCATATATTATTCTAATTTCTCGCATTTAGGTGGCATTCTGAAGTTCGATGATTGAAAGCTTCACATATGTGGCACCACTTTGTGTTTTTTAGATTGTGTGGACAATCTTGTATGTTATGATCAATTAGGAATTCACATATGTTTCAGTGTTTCTGGGCTTGTACTCAATAAACGTCTATCATTTGTGTGTGCTCATTTAGGGGACAATTATATTTTGTGTGCCCGTACCCTGTGCATGTGGTGCACCATATTTCATTGTGTTGGATGGTTATACTTTTGATAGTTTGTTGCAAATGTTCTATATTTTCCTCAAGTCTTTCCATCGTAGAGGAAGTCGACGAGATATCGTCACCCCACTCGACTCATTGTGCCTTTTGTAATGCGTCTTCACATTTGGTTATCTTGTATAGGCGTAACAATGATCTGATTCTTGGTAGTAGCCAAACTACATACTACTGGACTAGTAGGTTCTGGTCGATCGTCGATGAGATTTGACTTAAGAGATCTTTAAATATTTTGTCATATTCTCTTACTGACTCACCTGGTCTTTGCTTGGTTTCTTTTAACTTTTGTGCTACTAGATGCGTGATGTCCTGGATTTTAAAGAATGTTAGAAAAGTGTTCTTGATTTCTGCCTTTGAACGAGTTTTCTTTTGAGTGTAGTTCATGAACCACGTTAAGGCACGATGGCACAACACAACTCTAAATTGTTCCATTTGCTTATCTTCGTCTGTAATATTAGCTGCATCCCAAAAATTTTCACATACAAACCAATGACGTTTTGGTTCTTCTTCGCCTTCATCGATGGGGATATGATTGAATCCCATTTTGAATTTCTTGGTGGGGACACTTAGTTTTATTAGTGCTTGAGTTACTACTTCTTTCGAATGATCCGTCAAACCTTCTGGTCATTTTTTGTCCATGTTTGATGAAGGATGATACTCAAGGAATAGTTGTTTCTTCTTGAGTATGGAATATGCGTCCTCAGTTTGGGAACTTCGATCTTTGTATTCGACCAACCGTCGTTCCAATGGTTGCATTGTTTCTAGATTATAGTTAAATTTTTCTCTCAATATTAGATGTGGCATGGGGTCAAGTCGGTGAGGTCTTTGATTTGGATAATCATATTTTCGACTTCATTTTGTTCAGGCTAAAAAATCAAAGCATCTCGTAGGTTCCCCAGGTCGTCCATTCTGTACCATAATCTTGTCGATTGGTCGTCGATATTTAGCCTTTGTTGGAGAAATTATCTTATCCTTGGTTTGGTTTCTGGTGCGGAAGACATATGTAAAGTTGGTCTAGATTCTTCGTAGTCCATACTTTCCAGTTCTTCGACCGGTTGATGTAAGTTCAACTGTGTGTCAATGTATCTGTCGGGTGTCGCCACGACTGTTGCTGTTGCTAATTTTGGTCGATCTCTGTCTAACTCAGAATTCTCACGCACTCTGACTGGATGACCTTCCCCTGACATCTTTCTATTCGAATTTTTACTGTTCCTTTGGTTACAAAGCTCTTCTCTTTTTTGTTGCCTTTTATCCCATTCTATTTTTTGGATATCCGTAGATTGCTTATGGGCTTGCTTTCCTCTCGATGACATTTAGGATTGGGAAAATCTACTTCTTGTTTTTATGACATCTCACAATCTCGATCGGACCCCAATTTTCGATCTAACTTACTCTAAGTTGGGAGCGTTGGCCATGTCTATTTCTTCAAGAAGTAATCCCAGGCTTCTCTTGTATCTTTTTACTTTGCGTCAAGAAAATCTTCCCACCTTTTATCTCTTTCTTGGAAGTTTCTATTCGGTAATGGTGTGCCTAGTCTTGTTATGCATTTGAAAATATCATTGACTCCCTTGTTGAGAAGGAATTTGTGAAGAAGTTTTGGAACCGTGTAGAAAAATCTGTCGTGCAATTCGGTGTAGAATTTCTCTTTTATCTTGTCTATGGATGTTTGATCTTCAATGGCTTGTTCCAAAATATAATCTTCAATAAGTCATTCGAGCCAGTCATGTAGGTTCTTTCTTCCTTCATTTGTCAACTTCAGGACTAACTCATCATCGAGTGTTAATCTACGCATCACCCGATCCGTTAATGTGCTGAAATAATGCTTCTAGGATAGCTTTAAGAAATATTTTGTGCGTTTCTAAAAAGAACCACTACCTTGATTCGGCTAGTGAGAGGTTATTCCTTCTTACATAGTTTTTGATGTAGTTCTTGATTTTGCGCTCCCACCACTCACGTATGTCTTGTTGAGTTAGAATTTATGTATAGTTATACATGACCAAGTCTAGTATTATCGACAACAGAACCAATGTTGTAATCTAAGGGAAAGTAGAGAGTTTTACTAGTAGAACCTTACATAGCCATCATAGAGATACATACATACACATAGACATATAAATATATATATACATAAGTAATGAGATCCCAAATAAGAGTCCTTTTATTATATCATAGACAATACAACACAATTACATATATCCTCTTCCATGAATCTATCTGAGCCTTCACGTGCTTATCTATTTATACCTCTAACATGTAGTGGGTCAGTTGGTTAGCGGAGAATCCAAATGACTTCTACTTCTAACTATGCCAATCAACTGACAAGTTCTAAGTTGACCGTCGGGTCTAGTCGACATGGTCGACTAGCCCCTACAACACAATTTATGACCTTAGATCTTAGATCTTAGATTTAATATTAGTAGTGTAGTTCTCAAAATTATGTAAACAATTGAAAATGAAATGAAATAGATAAGCAAATGAATACACCATCCACACAAATGAACACAAGATGTGACCTAGGAAGCACGGCATGGTAGAAAAATAAACTAGAATATGAGGCTTATGCTATGCTCTCTTGTCATAGTTATGAAATTCAAGTATAAAGAAAGGGAAACTTACTATGGAGTTGTCATGGACATTGTGGCCTGAATGGCTACAATATAATATTCTACCTTCTTTGTTCTGCTTCAATATCATACTCCTATATTCTCTAATCAACTATACAACAATAACAATACCAAAAGGATGGAACCCCTTCTCTTCATAACAACCCATTATTTAACATAGCCTTATTGTCATCTAGTGTTAGGGTTAGGGTTTTTCCCTGCCTCAACCCTTAATTAGTGTCAAGGTTTTCGACCCTATAGAATCTTCTCGAAAGTCCACACATGTCTAGTTATGCATATGTGAGTAATGAGGTTTGACATGACATCCACTTGATATCATGTTGGTCAATAGGGTAGGTCAACTTGCAAGAGACATACTTTCTGCATACAAACTCCAATTCAGGTGACTTTTGTAGCACTTGAAATATTTCAGTGTGTAGAACAACATTGAGGAGCTAAGACATGCTTGTAAACTTTTGACCCTAAAAAGTGTCATTTGATGGTTCAAATCAACTCTAGAAGGTTCCAAACCCCAAATTACCAAATTGAGACCTACCCTAAAATGGGACCTACAAGTCAATTCCTCCAAATTTTCCATCTAGAAAGCACCAAGATAGATGGAAAATTGTATAATGATCCATTTTGGATCAACATGTCAACTAAAATCCAACATGAACAACTCAAAAAATTACTACCAACCTAGTCAATCTATTTTTTCCATACTAGTAGGCCCATCATATTTTCACGCTTCTCTAGCAAGTTTACAACAAGAACCATAACTTTACTAGATATTCTTGATCACTTTTCAACCAATTCATTTCTCCAAGACTCCTTTATATATATAATCATATTTGAATTCCTTTCTAACAAATTTACAACAAGAACCAAAACTTTATCGGATCTTCTTGATCACTTTTTAACCAATTCATTTCTTCGAGACTCCTTTATATATATATATATATGTGTGTGTGTGTGTGTGTGTGTGTGTGTTTGTGTGTATGTGTACAAACACACACACACACACATATGTATGTAGATACACACACACACATATGTATGTATGTATGTATATATGTGTATACAAACACACACATCTATATTATCATATTTGAATGCTTCCTTAGCAAATACACACACACACACACACACACACACATATATCTATCTATCTATGTGTGCGTGCACACACACACATATATCTATCTATCTATGTGTGCGTGCACACACACACACACACATATTGTGTGTATATATCTATATACACACATATATCTATATGTATAATTGTGTGTATATATCTACACACACACATGTATAATTGTGTGTGTATATCTACACACACACACACACACACACACACACACACACACACACACACACACATATAATGGCATATACATATAGATACATGTGTGTGTGTGTGTGTACACATATATCTATATGTATATATGTGCACACACACACACACACACATCTATATGTATATAAATATATATATCTACACACACACACACACACACACACACATATAAAATTTAGTCAGAATCTATCCACTACCCAACTTACCCTTAAATAATCTTTATGAAAAGACCTTCCATTTAGAAAGAAAACTTTCCATACCCACAACCTAGGATTGCCTTAATTGGTCATCCATCTTATCAACACTGGAATGTTTGGGTCCCCCAAGGGAGATAGAACCATTCTCCACAAGAAAAAGAGAATCAAAAGAAGTCATCACTAAGTCCCCAAAGGACCTTAAATAAGATTATATTCGATCAATGGTGACAATTCATATCCCTATTGCTCTTGAATTTGGAAAGAGCCCTCACACAAATTTATAAGTTCTTTTGACAAAGCATCCACCTTCGAGTTAAATTCTCTATAATGTGCTCGTAAGAAACGAACTGGAATTTTGTTTTTACTTCCATTACTCTATATATCAAAGGATAAAAGGACAAATTATATATAATACATAGTTTATTACACCACTCCATCACCAATTTTAAGTCTCTAAAAATTTGAATTGAATCTATACCTTTGTTAGCTGCAAAGTGCATGAGAATACAAAGAGAGAAAATCTCATCTCTGTTGTTTGTACCATACCCTGCACCATATTTCAACATGAAGAAATGAGTATTATTAAAAAATAGAACTGCACTTGAGCCACACAAACCCAACCGACCTTGACATACACCATCGAATAGACCCGATATGATATTATAGCTAATCACATGTTCTTTTAAAATTCTCTGTTTGGGTGGGCGCATAGAGTGAATCCCTTCCTTGAAAGTAGATCAAATTTTTGAAACTACACTCGCATGTTCCCAAACTTTATTGTCAGAGGTCATACTATTTCTAGTTAGACAAATTCTCCAAATGACATAAGAAGGCAATGCTAAGATTGAAAATAACAACTTATTTGACATCCAATTAACATAACATTGATCTAGAGTATCCATCGACCATTGTCCAGGATAGTTAACAGACATAGTCATATCCGACCAAACTACTCTGGAAAATGAACAAGTAACAAATAGGTGATTAATCGATTCTAGAGCATCCTTGCACAAAATACATCTATTTGGGCCTTTCCAGCTCCTCTTTTGGAAACTATCCCAAGTCAAAATTTTATTGGATAGTTCTAACCATACAAACAACTTAATTTTGAGAGGGAAATATTGTTTCCATATCACATTCCACCACCAATAACTTTCTCCATTATGTATATATGAAAATGAGGCTTCATAACCTAGCTTTGTAGTAAGCCCACCATTAGCCTATTTCCACATCCATAAGAGCTCGTCCTCACGATCTTGTAAGAAGATCACACTATGGTGAAACAAGGATGTGTAATTTATCCATTCATCTGCTAGCTTCTCCTGGAGGTTGAGATCCTTATATGTCTTCCATGAATGTAGCCCCATGATCCCAGAATTAGAATTGGCAACATCCCCAATCCTAAAAAAACCTTGAGCATGGAGAAAAGTTATAAGTCGATTAGATAGCTTGAAATTTCCTGTAAAGCCTACCTTTGGGTCAATATGGAGCCAAAACTTATCACCTCTTCCAATTTTCCATGCAACTCGTCTTCCAATAAATGAGAAGGCCTTAACCATACATTTCCAAACTATTGATACTCCTTTGAGCGATTTTTTTCTCTATTCGAATGCACTCCTCAACTGAGGAGTTCAAAAGGTATTTATTTTCATGATCTTCCCTCGTGAGCCATTATTGAACAAGATAATCCATAAGATTTTTACTCCAAGGGACTGGCCAAAAAGGTAGATGTTCTTGAGATCCCATTTCCCCATGGATTTTGGTCTTGCTAAAAGTGACCACTTTACCAAAGGAACACCTTCTTTTATCCTTCTACTTGTCCAAAGAAAAATAAAACATCTTTTCCTTATCTTATCCAACATCCTTTTTAGAATGTGCATGATGGACATCCAAAATACTGGGATACTCTCAAGAACAGACTTGACTAGAAGAAGCCTACAACCCAAAGATAACCAACGATTGCACCAACATGTAATACATGTATCAAAATTTTTAAAAATCCATAACCAATCCACAAAATGATAATCATTTGGTTTTAGAAAGAAAATGAGATATTTTAAGCCAGACTCTAGGGAGTCCGAAGGAACTAGAATTATATGAGAAATATGGTTTTCAACTTTCGAATTAAGCCCATGGAAAAGGAATTGAGATTTCATAAGGCTAATGTCCATACCTGATGCCGCACGATAAGTATCTAAGATATCTTTGTAAGATTTCCATTCTTGGAACCTCCCTTCTCCAAATAATAAGATATCATCCAAAAACAAGAGATGTGAAAGAGATACAGTGCTAGTGACTGAGATACCTCCGATGTTTCCTTCTCGTTTAGCTGCATTGATTAATATTCCAAATCCTTCGGCTATCAATATAAATAAAAAAGGGGGTTAATCGACATCCTTGCCTTAACCCTATGGAGGCCTTGAAGAAGTGTGAAGGGGATCCATTAATTAACACCAAAAAGGATGAGGAAGTGACACAACCCATGATCCAATTAACCACTGACAAACTCAACCCTATTTAAAGAAAAATCAATCTTAACAAAATCCAATTAACCTTATCATAAGAATTTGATAGGTCGATCTTTAGAATGGTTCGTGTCATCTTATTCACTTTGATAGAGTGAAGCCCTTCTTGCGCAACCCCAACAACATCATGAATTTTCCTGTTTTGAATGAACCCAAACTGTTCTTCCGATATCACATTTGACATAACAAGCTTGATTCTATTGGCAATGATCTTAGATAGAAAATTAGATAGTGCGATAGGTCTAAAGTCTTAAAAGGATGTATAATTTCTTTTGGGAATTAATGCTAGAAAGGTTGTGTTGATAACCCTCAACACTGAACCAGAGATACAAGATTCCTTGATTACTTTCAAAATATCATCGCACATCAAATAAAAAAACCTAAATAGAACTCCATTGTCCACCCATCAGGCCCCAAGCTCTTTGCCTTTTTTAAGGATTGAAAAACATTCAATAATTCCTCCCTTGAGACTGGTTCTTCCAATTCAACATTCTTTTCATGATCCACTATCCTCAAGAATAACCTTACGATCTTCATTTGTTCTTAAATATGCTAGACCTATGGGTCTGCAAACAACTATTTAAAATGATCCTCTGCTTCAGAGGCAATTTATTCAAAGGATGAAACTCTACATACATCCACACAACTAATTTTCCAAATGGTGTTTATGTTGGAAGATTGGTTGTTGTCATTGATGTCTACCCTAGTCATGGGTTTTGGATCGCAAGATTGATAAAAGTATTTGGACATGAAGGACAATGCAGATGCATATACAAAACCCATGAATGGATAGTATACATCATGTTGTTTCCGGTGGTATGTGGCATGCCACGTGGATCCTCATGGTTGAGGAGAAATTAATTTTTGAAGATGACAAAGTGAATTGAAGAAGGAAGTACATGTAGGCCCTGAAGATAATTAAAGAAAAGAATTACAAAATAAGAAAGTGTCAGGTCGGCCCTAATGTTAAA
>ML784687.1:729798-772378 GCA_009831015.1 Picea engelmannii | reverse complement strand
CAGTTGTTATATCAGTTCAAACATAAAATATATGCATCATACCAGCGTTTTAATCATCTAAACACAGATGGAATAATTCAATTCTGAATCAATATTCATGTAACATATCAGCGGTTTAGTCATTTAAACAAAGATGGAAATAATTGGATTCAGAATTAAAACTTACATTATATCAACTATATAAAAATCTAAATAGAGAGGGAGTTGATAACATATCTGAACTAGTTTGTAGGGAAGACAAAGGGAACAACCGCGTTCCTCCCAACCATAGAATAGGGCAGCCAAAATCAAGTTTCCTATTCACCCCCTAGCCTAACCATGACACCATGATGGCAAACTTGGAATATCCTCTTCAACAATGTCTTCCTCTATCAATATCCTTCTCCTTGCCTCACACTCAGAATTTTAGTGCTCATAACAACAAGTATTCAGCTAGTATTCAATAGTTTCCTTTCTCTTCCCAACAATTATAATAATTTATTACAATTATTAAATTCAAAATTCAGATTTTCAATAAATGGCAAAAAATTTCCAAATTCGAATTTACTAAAAACGGAATAATTTTTTAATAAATTTTAAATTTCAAAAATACTTAATTTTTGGGGATTTCACACCCTCTCAATCAATACATTTGGATAGAAATTTCAAACACCAATGCTAATAATATGTCTATAGTAATTTTCTATTTTTCACCTATTAATTCTACTTTTCATAAGAAAAAAATCTACATAACAATTGTCCCTATAATAATTTAGAACAAGATATTTATAGTTTGAAAAATGAAGGTAATATCCTCCTCCTAGGAGACTTTAATGTTAGGACTGCAACTAAACAAGCTACTCTTTTAAGTATTAATTCCAACCATAATTCTTTATGTCTAGATGAGGAACTTGTTTTATCTAATAGCTACAAAATAAGCTTTGAAGACCTAATTGAGAATTTTTGTGGTACTGAGTTGCTCAAGCTCTACAACTCTCAAGACCTAATAACTTTCAATGGAGTAATGAAGTGGCCAAATTCCAACTAGATGAAGTGTATTCATGGGCTAGGTAGTAGTGTCGTAGATTATGTGATATCTGATATCCCCATTTCCAACCAAATATTAACTTTTGACCTTTTAAATGACCATGAGCCCGGCTCTGATCATAAACCTTTAACCCGAACTTTAAACTTTTCCATGCATAGGAGTGCCATTCAAGAGAATTTTGATAATCAAATGAATTTGTGCTTTGACAAAAGTAAAGTTGAGCTTTTCTTAAAGGATTTAAAAAGTAAATTAAATCTCCTAACTTATAAAGACAACATTGAAGAACTCCATCATAATTTTACAACTACCCTTTCCACTTATATTAACAAGTTCTCTTTCGAGGTGTCCTATAAAAATAATAATAGAACGACCAACCCTTGGTATGATAAATAATGTAAAATTTCTAGGAAATCCATTAGGTATGCTTCTAATGAGTCTTTAAAACTCGATAAGATCAATACGTACAAATACCTAATTAAAAGGAAAAAAAGGTACTATATTAATAAAAGGGAAGAGAAACTTTCACAACTATATAAGATGGATCCTAAGAATTTTTGGAGCCAAATTCTAAACTGCAATACTAAATAAAATAATAGGATTCCCTTAAGGTACTATAATTCCTACCTTAAAAGTCTTTATGAGTTCCCTAATTCCATGGACATCATTCCTATTTTACCCAAAAAGGAAGAAGTTTTTTCTTTAGATGACATAGAGTTCGGGGTTAAGTGGCTTGTAAATGGGAAAGCTAAGGAACACTGAAGGCTACCAAGATGAAATTTTTAAAATCAGAGGGCCTATCATTATCACTCACATACACAATATCTTCAATTTAGCAATCAAGCAAGGATTCCCTAAACCCTGGACTCAAAGCCTCATTGTTCCTATTTTTTAAAATGGGGATAGAAACATTCCCTCTAATTATATGACCCCATTATGATTAGCCTCATTTTAGACAAGCTTTATGGAATTATTTTGGAAAAGAATATTAACCTTTGGCTAGAAAATCACAGTAAATGATATAAAGTCTAAGCCGATTTTAGGAGATATTATTCAACTGTGGACCATCTTGTTACTGTTAGGATAATTGTAGAGGAGTTTCGAAATACTAAAACCAATATTTTTTATTGTTTTGTTGACTTTAGAAAAGCTTTTTACATGGTTCCTAGGAAAAAAACATTGGAATAAGTTGGAAGAGATAAAATTTCTTCTTGGGTTGAGGGATGATGCAATAAAGATGTATGAGAATGTTATTACTAAGTTTAAAAACACTGAGGTTTGGTCAAAAGAGATTAATTGCAATATTGGAGTCAAACAAGGTTGTCCCTTGTCCCCTACCCTTTTTGGCATATAGATTGACAAGTTATAAGATTGCTTAGAAAAAATAGGTTTTGTCGTCCCTACTCTCACTGGTATAGTCATCAATCTTCTTCTTTATGCCAATGATATTGTTCTTATGGCAAGGATTCCCCATGATCTTGAAAACCAAGTAAGAATTCTCAGGGATTTTTTCTCCAATATGGGTATGAGTGTTAATATTGATAAGACTAAGGTCATGATTATTAAATCCAATAATATCACTTATGATACCTTCGTATATGACAACAATAACTTGGAGGAAGTGACTTCATACATATATCTTGGAATGTATATTCAGCACAAGCTCAATTGGAATTATATCATTGAGAAAAATAATATTGGGGGATGAAAAGCTTATTATGGGCTTGAAAAAAATTGTAAATTAGCTAATATTTGGAGTTGGGATAAGAAAAAACTCCTCTTTCAAACTCTTATTACACCTATTATTCTGTATGGATGTGAAGTATGGGGTTGTAGTATCTCTCGTGAATCCTTGAGAAATATAGAGCAAATAAAAAAGAATTTATAACCTTTAATATGAAAATTAAAGGAAATACGCCATATCCCATCCTCCTCTTAGAAAAAATCCTCTCTTCCATTGAGAGCATGGCTATGATTAGATACCTAATGTATGAGAACAAATTAAACAACATGAGAGACAAGAGGCTTCCTAAAATTGCTTCAAAATCGATTCATAACCACCATTGACTCAAGCCAGGATGGCATAAAGATGCTCAGTCTTGGCTAAACTATTGGGGAATCATGGAAGACACTATTTTGCAGAATAAAAATACTGTTAAAAAAATCGTCAAATAAAAATTTAAGGAGAAAATGTGGTGTGATAAAAAGTTAGAGGAAAAAAGAAAATTAAGGTGTTATAAGGATGTAATCAACCCTACTCTAGAACATCAAAATTATCTATCTATTTTTCCAAGTGTAAAGAAAAAAAAAACATTGCTAAGATAAGATCAAATTCTCACGAGCTTCATAATGAAACTGGGCATTGGTCAATTCCTAAAAATCCATGGGATGAAAAAGTGTGTCACCTTTGTGTCACTAAGAAGGTTGAAGATGCAAAAGCCTTTCTCTTAGATTGTTGAGCATATACCCATATTAGATCTCATTTTAAAAATATTTGTCATACTACCAACCTTCCTAATCTTTTAACTCAACAAAAGTATGGTGATCTTGGAAATCTTTTCTTAATGTTTTTCAAACACATAAACAAAATTCTAAAGAATCGCAAGTAATCACTTACTCTCTTAAGGTCTAATAGACCAGTTGGGTATTAGTGGACGTTAATGCATCATCATCATCATCATTATATATATATATATATATATATATATAAGGATCACATGACAAACATGACATGTCTCTCACACTCACATCTCATTACTTTGTTAACTTCAAATTTATCATTGATTAAGAGGGATCCAATCCCCAAAAATACACACCTTTCTTCTATTTTTTTATTTTTAAAAAGGTTTTCATGATAAATCTACTCTAAAGAATTGCATATTTCCCTTAAATATAAAAAACAACTACTCAAAGAATATACATATAATTAACATTGAAATATTTTTTTACATAAATATTAAAATATTTTATCTATAATTATATTTTTATGAATTGATATTTTTTAAATAACAAAATTGTTAATAAAATTTTATTTTATAATTCTTAATATTTTTTTAATACCACATGTCAATATCATCATTTTAAACCTGAAATAATAGTCACCCTTCTTTTGATACCCTCAATACATTGTAATAAGTACTGCATGCTTTAATGCAGGACCTTGGCTTCATAAGAGGTGTGCACATGAGAGAATCATGATATGAACTCAAATGTTCATATGCGTGTTACACTAAGCTAATATGGCAAAGAAGCCGTGCCAATGGCGCATCCAATAATGCACCTAAAAGAAATGCATACTAATGAATTGGTGGCATCTATTTGCATCGTTTTTAAATTTTATATACATTTAAATATAGTCAATGGCTAAATATAATAATAATAGTTTGGAAATTCTAAGCATGTTTTAACATTATTATTAGAATACCCAAGTCTGATCAAGTTTTGAATAGAAGGAATTTTGGGAAAAGAAAACGTGTTAAACGGCTTCATGGTTATGTTCATTAAGATAAACATCCACTGAAGAAATATATATCCATTAAGATATGAACATGGATAAACATCCACTAAAGAAATATTAATCCATTAAATTTAAAAAGTCCACATTGAGCCAACAACGGAATAGGTTTCGGATTACACAACCAATAACCGAATAGGTTTCGGATCACACAACCAATAACCGAATTGATAAGATTTTTTTTGTTATTTGTTTGTGCAAGACCAACTACATTCAAATGCTATTACAACTAACACAAACTGATCTGTATTTGATTTGCCCACTTTTTACGTGTGGTCCATTGAAAGAATTAGCACTGAAACATTGATCTGATCATTCACGTGCTTTTTCTCGAAGCAACAAACATATAGAAAATTATATTTATATTGTATTGTATAATGCATCTAATCTTTACACTACATTTTGTTTACAGTGCGCGTGGATATACACAATGCTACAATCGTTGTAATAATACAATATAATTCAATAGCAAATGAAAATCCTCTTCCATATAGACCGTTCAGTACTAATCCATACTTGTCAACTCTCTTTCTATATATTATCATAACCCTAATGAGACTTAGATATCAGATATCAAATCGAATCCCACGGGAATTCAGGTAAACTTTTCTTCCAAGAGTAGAAGTGAAAATATCTGTCATAAATCCTTAGATCCAGCAATTCATTAATTTAAGTTTGTTGCGGTACACTTTGTTTCAGATCCATTTATTCAGTGAATAGGAGGTTAATTGATTGTCTCGGTTTACGCTTTCGTTTCGTAATGTAATTTGCAACAGGAAATGTGGTTGCGATTGGTATTAAGCTGCAACCTGAGATCATATTGAGGCTACAAATTTTCGATAAGTATTTTGGATTAGTATTGACAGATTATATTGACCATTTTGTTTGTTTTTCAGCTAAAATTTGCGGTGGGTGGTTTTCTTGAAACAGCAATCAAAAGAGACAATAATACTAGGTTAAAGGTAAATTTTATGAATTTTACACTTTAGATATTAAGGTACATATTTATAGGATTGATGTACTAATATAATTTGATGTCAATTGCTACATTTATAATATTGTTGATGATTAATTCGGTCTCATAATTCTTTTAAATATTATTTCATGTCAATTGTTACATTTATTTATAAATATAGTTGACTGATTAATTAGGTATTATAATTTTTTTCACTCTTTGTATGATGATGATAATAGCCAATTTTTGTTTATTGAACATTAAGAAAGTTAATGAATTACTTGGTTTTCTTTAAAAATCTATTTGAAGGTTTGTCTTGTAATAAATATTTAAAATTTTTTATTTAATGTTGGTGTAGTAAGGGTATTTGCCAATTTTTTTTAACCCATAATGTTTTAGCTAAAAATCTTATTTCACTATGGAGCTTATGAGAGTTTATTCATATAAATAAAGAGAGAAATAGTTTGTTCATATACATGTGTGTGAGTGTGTGCATTTGATTCTTTTTTTACTTTATAAAATATATATCCCTTCATCTAACATGAAAATGGCATGTGAAAAATAGTTTTTAAAAGAAATAAGGTAAAGGTCAAGATTGAATCTCTAACACCTTTTCATCCATATGTAATCGATCTCTCTCACACATATATATATTTATGTGGGAGGGTATTTTATTCATTTTATACTTAGAAAAATATTTGTGAAAATTAGTTTTTGAAATGAATTGAAATATCCAAATTTGATCCTCTAATTTATTGTTTCACTTCACACAAATAATTAAATGTGATATAATTTTATTAAAATTGAGAAAGGCAAAAAAAAGAGTAAATATTTATAATTTAATTTTAGTTTGTTAATGTTTTTAATTGTAAGAAATTAAACTTCATTTTTCTTTATTCAAAATCAAAATCCTAAAAAATACATATCCAAATTTAGGTAACTCTTAACTATAATAATATGAAACATAACAAGATAATTTGAAAATATCTAAAAGATAAAAAATATTTAGGAAAACATATTTTAAATATTTTAAATTAGAATTAATTAAAATATTAAAAAAAATTAATGGATTCAATGTCATTTCTTATTTAAAAATTACTAAGTAAAAGTTGATTTCATTTGTACATGTGACCTGCAAATAGGAAACACCAAAATATAAAATAAAAAATAAAATATATATATATATATATATATATATATATATATATATATATATATATATATATATATATATATAATGGAATTATGGAATGAAAGAAGATTATAATATTGAAGGTTGTTATAAGGTTATCTACCAATTGGAAAATAAATTATAAATTATTAAAATTACCCAACAACAACATCATGGTTATCATTGTGTAGTGGGAGACCCATGACAAGAAACTTAAATTCCTATGAATAGGTTTTCTCTTCAATTAAACAAAAAATAATACACAACTGACATAAGTGTGTACAAAAGAATTGATGATAAAATTATGAAGAGGAAACACACCAAAAAATATGAAATTTACATTCAATTCAAGCTAATTAAATACCTTTACAATCTTGATCAAAGATAGACACTAGATATGATCATTCTATCTTAAATTAGGAATGAATCTCTAAGATCCAACAAACTCTAATAGTAAAATAATCAATTCTACTTGCAACTAAAAAAAAACCCAACCATATGCTAAATAAAAAACAACTAGAGCATTTCAGTAATATTCTCACCAATCCTAACACTCCCTCTTGAAAAAATTTCTAGGTACAAGAAATCCAAGTCTAGATTTGCAATCTTCAAACTTTGGTTTAGGTAGAGTCATGGTGAAAATATCATCTACATATTCTTATGTAGAGCAGTATTCCATGTAGATCTCCTTGTAAATGAGGTATATAATATAATGATAATTGGTCTCAATGTGTTTTGACTTGTCATGAAACACCATATTGTTACTCAATTTTAAGAAAGAATGGTTATCACATAAGATAAGTGTAGGACTTTTCTCCATCACTCCAAGCTCAAGAAGTGATTTATTAAGCCATATTGCTTCATAGCTTCGAGTAGTCTTAGAAATATACTAATCCTCTATAGATCACAAAGAAAGCAAATCATGTTTCTTTATACTCCAAGAAACCATTCCAGAAGCCAAGGAGAAACAATAACCTGTAGTGGAATTTCTAGAATTCACATCTCTAGCCCTATCTACATCATTATCCCTATGGAGACATACACCCTTTTTTCTTTCATAATCAATAACACAAGAAATGGTCCCACTCAAATACTAAAGGGATATTTTTCCTACCTACCAATGGACCTTCATTCCATTCACCATCGAATGACCTAGTACATTTGTAATATACCACAAAAACTGTCTAAAAAAAAATAAAATTGTTTGTATAAGTATCCTTGAATAGTTCGAGATTCAAGCAAGTAAGATTTATGTTATACGACTTGAGTCTGAAAGTTTGCAAGGGTCCTTACTGTCGTCGACTATCATTATCATTCAACTTAAAGCTTTCTGATTGACGATAATTGTTTACTCCTCCTTCAATGTTTATTTCAATTCATGTAATTATAATTACTTTGCTATATGTTTGTACCTATGACCATTACCAAAGTCTTAACAACACAAACGCCTTTGGCGGTTGATGGCCTAGGCCTCATGCGTTAGTCCATACACATAATCACACGATGAAAATGACCAAACAGACTTAGGTAAAAGTAGTGTATTAGTCTATACTCCTCTGCGAAAAGTTTAAATATAAATAGACCCCTATAGTTTTTTTTTTTTTTTAAATATATGGATACAAGATAGTGGTTAGGTAAGGCCTTTTGGTTAAACTCAGAGTACGAATATTTCATAATCCTTCGATCATAATCAAATTCACTTGTACCGTTGGATTACAAGTACTGGGTCTCGCACTTATTCTGTATGCCCACTCATTATGACCATGGGCCTAATCAAAATGTCTTTCACATTTCGGCATGTCATCATTTCAGCAAGTCGAAATCCCCGAAATGGAGCCAGATCGACGGTCCACAAAACTTCCTAATCTTATCCCTTCTTTTCTTAATCGAACGACTGACGGGATTTCAACGTTTTTCCCTTCGAGTCATCAGGACTCCAACATTATAAAATCCATGATCACAAAATCTCCGAAGTGATCGGATGGTTCACATAACCCACTAAGATGGACGGTCCACAGGATTTCAAAGTTTTGCCTTTCAGGTTTTCGAGACTCACAATAGTCCCTTTCGACATTTCGAAGTCCTTGACATACTCTGGTCTTTCGCATTTCATGATTTCATCATTCTTGTTGTGAGTTTCCTTGACACCTCCAACTCCCAGTATCCGAAACTCCGAAATGGAGATTAAGCCATGGTTTTGGTACTGTTGATTAAGGGTAACTTGTTTTGTGATGGAAAATTCTAATGTTGGAAGTAAAACACCATATGGGATGTTCATTTGTTTCAATTCTGAATGAGATATGTAATACTATTTTTAAAAGAATTACAGGGTTTCCCTTCTGCCTACTTGTAATGGCATACTGGTTATTTTATTGGTTTAATATACTAGCACCATATTGGGTACTTCCTCGAAAGGATTGTGAAAGAGGAAAAAACTACTCAGCTATTGTTGGCTATAAGTGTATCTTGTTTATAGTTGACTCCAGGTCGCATGATGGTATATGAATTCAATTTTCACTTGTTGTTCTTGTGTTAAAGATTAATCATTTCATCGCCTTATGATGGTGGGTCAGTGGTCATCTTGACCCTTCAATACGTGAGGGTTCACTGTCAAGCGATGGTCACCTTAGCCTTTGCAGGCCACCAAATACCATCGCCACCCTGGTTTTGGGTTTTCGAGACTCATAATAGTCCCTTTCGACATTCAAAGTTTATTGGTTCAAGTTGCATGGAGTTATCTTGTTCTTGCAAATGTCGAAACCCGAAGTGGCCCCAGAACCTAATCGAATTCGTGGTTTGATGATTATTGTTGTATGTTGTTCATACATCAAGTATTAGGGTAAAATCATGAAGCTGGGTAACACTTTCGTGACAATCACCAATCACACCAGAATCGTTTCACAATTTGAATTGAGTACCAGTCGCGGGCTACATCTTGGCATTTATTCTATAGTAAATTCACAAATCGGGCAGCTGTCAAAGGCAAAATCGCCAGACAAAGATACCCCAGAAAAACGTTCAGAGAAAATTACAGAATATGCAGAAAGAAGAATTACCCAATAAAACATGTAACAATAAACTTAATACCCAACCGTAATAGAAAATGGCCACATAAAAATCAAAATTCCCACAGTCATACAAATGCCCATCGTAATAGAAAACACCCTTCCCAGGACAGCAGACAATTTATATAAAAAAAAATTTGCAAACAATGGTAACCTGGGAATTGTCCTGACAGAAGAACGACCCAAGCAAGTTGATTTGACCCAAAATCCACAGAAAAAGAAAATCTCAAAATAAAACAAGGCAAGGAGTTTCATTCACCGTAATCAAATTATAAAATGAAAGGCAAGAGTATTTCGAAATATGGAAAAATCTCAACACAAACAAGGCAAGGAGTATTTCGAAATCCAGCACAAAATTAACCATAATCAATTTATAAATGATAAACAAGGAATTGCATTCCCATGCCAGAATTTAATTTCACATGTCATTGTACCCAACGCAACTCCCAGGGAATGCCATTGCTATCAAGGGTTTCTCTTTTTAATTTTTTTTTTCTTTTTAATGGAAAAACACGACTATACACATGAACCCTTTTTTACAGAAATTCTCCACATTAACACACAGTGGTAAATTCGCTATGTTACATCGCTTCCATCTGCATACAACCATGAATTAAATTTTACACTAGGGATTTCTGACGGGTTAAGAAACTACACCACCATTAAATGAATACAAACACGCAGGATCCATTACCCAAACAAATTTTCCCGTATCTATTATAGAATGACTTCGCCATGACACGCCTCCATGTACATACATCAATGCAATATAACTATAACAGATATTGTTAATGACTATAAATCTATACATCCATAATTTAAATGCTAAAATACAACATTCGGGGAAAATACAGCACAAGAGTAACGCAGAAACATAAAGGTTCCAACCAAGGAACAGTAGAACCCAACTAGAATGCTGACCACAATGATTTTAGGAAATCAATTGAACGACATAATCTTAAGGCAAAATTCATCCATTAAAATCGTCATACAGATCCTAGCATGAATTTCTAACGCATTATACTCTATAAAATAAACAAGTGTACCTTTGCCTTGTCACCTGCCTCGAATGGAGTTGGCGCGCTCCATACCGCTCCTGCTCCCTGACCGTCGAGACTACACCGGTACCTCCTATCCAATGCTAGGGGTACTCTTCTTCCCCCTTAGCCCCATGAGCCGCAAAGGGGCCACACACTATCCAGATGGTACCTCTAGCTCCCAGCTCGCCTCGCAAGGCCGAGCTACCGCTCCTATCTGAGCTAGGATGTTCCAACTCCCCACAAGTAATCAGTCAAGTCACAAATCCGGCAGCGTAACATTACGCTAACAGTCGATCCTCTTCTTCCTTCTCTTCCCTTTCTTTTATAGAGTTTTAGAACTTCCATCTTTCCCTAAATCTCATTCAATTTAATTTTTAATAAAAAAAGCTTCTAATAATTCTCCTTCGTACAAGTGTCGTCCATCCCTCACGTTTCTCTATTAACTATTTTCTTTAATTTATTAAATTGGTCTTATTTCCCTCACCCACCTAGGGTTGCTCCTATTTTTACTCCTACGTGTTCCTAGATTCTCTTACAAGTTTAAATACTTTCCCTAAAATGAAGTTGCTAATTTAGTTCATTTTAGAAGGTTCTTAATTGCAGATTCTTTCCTATGTTGACCTCGCTTTTTACCATAAGTTCCCATCTTTCTCTTATTATGTTTCCTCCATTCCTTAGTTTCCTAATTTTTTATTATTCTCTTCTTTTCCCTTTTTATTAGAGCCAAAATGGTAGTTGCAAAAATTAATCTCTTTTCCTCTTTATTAATAATTTAATATCTTTTACACTTTCTCAAGTTAAATAATTAAATTCTTCTTTATATTTTATATCCACAACTTTTAATTCATTTATTACTCTCTTCATTTTCCCCAAAAAATTATGAAGACCAAAGTTATTACTTAAAGGGTTTTTATTTTACATTTTACAATTTAAATTTTTAGAGATGTTTTCTCAAGGGTAGGCAAAATTTTACCCCACACGAAAGTTTTGACATAAGACTTAGATTCTGAACTAGGCGACAATTTAATTTGGGGAGTTGTTTTAAAATTTATTATGAGATATTTGTCTTAGGGACATCTAGGTTTGTTCCTTTAACATCATCATCACGTCGTGCCCTTCAGGACACACTACGTGCTGCAAGGGTGCCACTCGCCTCTTTCATTTCTTTTGCATGACGTGCCCTTCAAGATGCACCACGTGCTCCAAGGGTGCCACTCATCTCTTGGCTGATTGGTAGACATCAATAACCCATGGAGTCAACACTCCACCAAGTGAACTTGTGGGAGACTAAGGGCTTCTAAGGAATAAGGCCCCCACCTTATTGTGCGCCCCTTAGAATTCATCACGAGCAATTATCGCAGTCTTCCCTCATGGCATCGTGGGTCCTCTCGAACTAGGTAATCATTAACCTACAGTTCCAGCCACGATAGGAGTGCTAGTAGGTTGTGGCAGGGCTGTTGTCCACACCTCTCCCTCAACCTCTCTGGTAGTTGTGTGTGGCCCCTTTACTCCATATGTGAGTCTGGTCGGCAAGCTATCATCAGCCTGCATCATCAAAAATCATGTCAGAACATGTCCACATCATATCATCAAATCAAATGTACTAAAATCACAGTAAACAACCAACCCCAATAGCACACTCCCTGACTCGATCTGGAGTCCAAGGGGTTCCGCCGATGCCTCTGCATCCTCAAGGTCCAAAACCCTTCACACTCAGTAAAACTGAGTCAATAACACCTGTCTATGTCAAAGCAGTAAAACATCATGTCATCTACCATAACGTATCATAATCAAGGACAAATGTTTTAATATCATAATAGTCTGGATCACTTGCAAGCAAGTGTTCTCAAAGAATAAGTTTTCTCAGTGCGCCAAAACGGGATGTTACATAGACATGGAAAACACAATTGAGTCTTGTCTTTGAAGTGTAATATTTTTTCCATTAAGATTGAGGAGAATGAAAGTATTAGAGATTTCATTTCAAGAATCAAATACATTAAAGGTAAACTTGGTAATATAGGTAAAAAAGTATCTAGCATTGATGTAGTCACTATAAATTTAGATGGTATTCTAGAAGATTTCCAAATTTTTATCATAGGTCTTGAAGAAAGGGATAAGGCCCCTATTTTTGAAGAGTTGGCAGAAGTGTACTTGTGCGGGAGGAATAAATGTGAAAGAAACCTAATCAAAGTTCTCAAAGGTTTGATCTAATGTTGATGACGAAAGGGAAACCACCTTCAAGAGGAAATCAATGGGAAATAAATAAGGGAAGAAAACCACCACACAAAAATCCACCATATGTAAAGCCACAACAATGCTTGACACCACCAAAGTTTGATGCTAATGTTAAAAGGAATGATGCATGTTCTTATTGTGGCAAGTTTGGGCACTACTCTAGAGATTTCTTTAAAATGAATTATCACTAATACAAACATAGAAACATAAGGCATACTAGTCATTTTGTTGATGGAGAAGAAACAATGAATGATGACTTCAAAAATATTAGATTATTTATCTCAAATGTTTCCTTTTCCACATAAACAAATGACTCAAATGCATGGTTTGTTGATTCTAGTGCCTCTATACATATGTCTTGTAACAAGGACTACTTTGAAAATTATCATGAAAAAAATAATGGTGCAAATATATATCTTAGGGATGACCACTCACATCAAATCAAAGGATATGTGTGACATCCCCAATAATAAAGTATTTTGGAATTCAAAATTTGTTAGAGAATTATTGTCGTTCTTGGTAAATTCGAATTTGGAAAATTTTTGCCTTTTATGGAAATTTCGAATTTCGAATTTGGTAATTTGTAATTAATTATTATGACTATTGGGCATAAATCTTATTTGAGCCAAGTAACTAATTGACTATGACACTTGTATGAAAACATAATATTTTATATTAATTGCAAGAGGACAAATGGAACAACCATGTTATAATCAGCTGACCATGAGTCCATGAGTGGGGAACATGTTGGAACTACCTCAGGGCTGATTGTTACAAGTGGCAAATTAGGGATTTGGCCATTGGCAGCCCGTGAAAATTAGGGATTTAGAAAGATGCAAAAATTTCCAAGAGAGGGAAAAGAACCTAGGAAAAAATATGGTTTGGCTAAATAAACATATGTGAGGAGGCAGGACACTGCCTAGTATGCTGGAAGAAGAGAACTATTTTGTGCTTCTTGTTATGAACACTAAATATTAAGTGTGAGGCAAGGAGAGAATTGGAGATAGAAGAAAACATTGTCGAAGAGGAGATTTAAAGTTTTCCCTCATGGATTCATGGTCATGATAGGGGGTGAATTGGGCAAGTAACTTGGCTTCCATGTTCTATGGTTGGGAGGAACGTGGTTGTTCCCTTTGTCATCCCGCGAACTGGTTTATATATGTATTCTATTCATTCTCTGTTTTGGAATGACTAAATTGATTTATTGCAATGTATCTGACATTTAGGTTTGGAATAATATTATGGATGAATTATGTTCGCTCCTGTGGAGCATGAAACTGACAGAGTCTCACCATATTTAGTACTGAGTATGTTTTTTTCCGACTTAAAATATAGAATGAATAATGTAGTATTTTTTTTCCCTTTCTTTTCATGAAGAATATGTGTGGCCAATTCTAGAATTTATTCTATAGACTAGATTAGTGTTGTATATATATATACTTATGCTGGAACTAATATGGAGCACTAATTTTCCATATATATATACATGTTTATATTCGTTATAGATACATATATATAAGTATGTCTATTTTCATAGTTGGTAATTGGTGTGGACATGATAGAAGAAGAATTCAGACTCAATGTTGATAACAATATATATATATATATATATATATATATATATATATATATATATATATATATATATATATGTNGTCTGTCCTACACTCTGTAAGTAATGAATCATTCCAACACACATTCAACTACGATAAAATGAGATTTACGAAATGGTATGAACTATATTGAAATAGTCGGATTATACATATCCTTTGATTTCTTGACAAGCGTTACCATAGATTACACAGAAAGACATTGTAACATTATAAAGAATTGTGTATATTTTCAAGAATTGTAGATGAACAAACCTAATAGTTATATAATACCCCACAAAATAACCAAAGAATGACCAAAAAATTTATATACGATTATAAATGTATAAAGAAAATAGTCTAGATATAATTGGCAGAGTCAGAAACTCTCAATCTATTTTATATATTGATAGACCCAAACCTATATAATTAACTAATGCATAGACCCAATCAATCCCTTTGTGAACGGAAGTAGTATATCTTCAGACATTTCGTAAATAAGGAAGGTAAAGTAAGATCATATTTGAATACATCTCGGAATGAAACAAGTAGTCTCCCTAATTAATTGCAAGCTCAGACTGAATGTTACATCTATAAACACAAAAGGTTTACACACCCAGTACTCTTATTTTCCGAGGGCCTATGATGATAAAGATTTACAGTAAAGTTATAGGAATAAAGAATATAAACATCATATTATTCATAATATCATTTAATTACAATTTAACAAGAGAATTTAAATCGTATCTTCCATGTCCAAAATGTTGATTTAAAGGCCAGTAAAAATGAAATCTGACTAAGCCTTTCGGCCAACCGTTTAGTTTTACAGTCGACCCTTTTATTGGACATGAAAACAGTTTTAAAAGAAACAATAACTAGCGTAAAAATGAATAAAATATACCACAAAGAGTTAACCCCTTATTCTACCCTGAAATGCCTAATCTTCTTGAAAGGGGCAGAACGAAAACTGAATACCTCTCACGCGGATGACAGAAGTTGTTCTTCACATCCTCTCGCGACCGAAAACCTGCATATATTGCGGAAAAACCATTATCACCTGTTCAACAAAGATAATATGATATAAGTTATTAATAAGAAAGAATAGTCGAAGTAACACTTATCTGAAGTTGGACGGATTCGACATCCTTCGTTGTTGCAATGAACTGTGTACCTTCCTGACTGAGAGGTGAAGAGGAGCCCAAAACTCCCTAATGGGTACCCTCGCAAAAAAATTAGAGGCGCCCACCATTAGCAAAAGTACCAGTAAATAACAAAAGGAAATTTCACAGAGAATGATTATACGAATGCTAAACACATACATAAGTCGCATGACAAGTATAAACCAATATTTAATTCAAAAATGTAAATATGGGATACTCCGAGCCAATAAGAAATATCATTAAGTCTATCTCGCACCCTATGTTTTAATTTAGTTAAGGAGGGAGAATGCAGAGACATTATGGTGCCGAAATTTCCTGTCACGCATGCCTTTTTTAAAGTGTGTTCATAATTATAAGAGAATGGGCACAAACAGACTGAAACCAATCAAACTTAGTATATTTCATAGGGTATAATCTTTGTTTAAGTATTATTCCAACTATTAATTTCTATGGACGACTCTCAATACGAAAATTACAGTCGTGTGTTTTGTTGAAGAATTTGGGGAAACAAAGGACCCGAGAATAAAGTTTCTTACCAGGCACCCAACCAGGATAGGAAAGACAACATTCAAGGCTTTCTAGAGTGATTCACATGTCGGGAAATAAGCATAGCGACTAGACACATACAAAACCCTAACCTAATAAACTTCGGAGGCATAGTTCTGGTGAGGCACTGTGTATGCTAGGACGGAGAGGAAACCTAATACTTGAACCCATGAATACATAAAGTGATTAAAGAATGACCATGAATGAAACACTACTTACACAAATTCGTGGGAAGGGAATATAAAGAACAATAAACCGAAAGGACCTCACAAAGATTTTTAATAGAGGTTACAACAACAGAGATAGTCACTTACCAATAGGAGGAGCAGTCCTGTGAGGCGTTCCTTGCTACCATACTCCTCATGCCAAGAAAGGTCCAGAAGGTAAAGAAGAAATACATGGCCAATTTCATAACAGTCTTGCTCAAAAATGACAACAGACAACTACTGTCACCCTAAAACATGAACCCTATGCTTATTGAATGTGATGAGTAAAACAAAGAACACACCATGTGATATGAGTGACTTGGCATGATTGGGTTGGATGAGGGTACATTGTTGGCTCTTGTTCCTCATCCATAACCATTAGTGGTTGTTCAGATATTAACTCCTGACTGTCAAACCTCCTATCACACTTAATTTACGAAGACAAGGATGGGTCCCCTCGAAACCTATGTTTGGAAAATATCAACCTTTAGTTACTACTAATCCGGTTGGCACCGGTAGTTAGATTTCACCTAAACCTGGTAAGGATTAACTATTTTTCAACTTAGAGTTCTGCTTCTAACTAGAAATATCGTTAGGCTGCATTGTGAGGGAAAGACTCTTGGTTGACCAGAAGTTACCAAGGGAACCATCGAAGCCTTAGTCACCTATGGAAAAGCCAACTAGCTAAAATCAACGACGAAGAAAATAAATTCGATACCCATGTTGTATGTATAATGTTTTTATTTGTGGGCTTGGATTTTAGGTTGTGCATGTATGTTTACAGAAGAGGCTAGGATCCTAAGTCCAAGGCCTATGTTTTTTCCACTTTATTTCCCAAGTATAAACTTATAATCCCGTATAAAAGCTAATATGACTTAACAAAAGTTGAAAGAAATATACTAGATGGTGGTCGGTCATGTTAGGAAAGGGAAAGTGGAAAGTGATGGGTATCAGTGTTTAAAAATAGGAATAATAGGGTATTTCTCTTATTATGAGTTGGTTGTATATATTTAGAGCTTAATGTCATGTAGAAGATTTTTTTTTAATGATGAAATTGAGGTTCATTACATATGGTATCAGATAAAAGGTTACACCACTTGGACCTTGAACAGGACCAACTCATTTACTTATGCATATAATTCTATTATGTAAAACTAATAAACCCTTATTGTTACAAACAAAAAACCCTTTCTATTTTGTGTGAATTATGGCAGCCTAGGATGATGCAAAAATCAGAATTGAAGGAAATCCGGAGTAGAGACCTTCTAGAGAGAAAATAAAAAATAGTGACGGAAGCTCACCTCTGGAAGTACTAGAAACAATGAGGAATCTTATTTTTGAACTGCAATTTTCAAAGCCAACAATGAAAAAATTAAGAAAGCATAGCAGGAGAAATAGGAAATAAATGAAGTCCTGTTGTGCAGTATAGTGACAAAGAAAATCCCAAAAGATGATAATAATTAAGAAGAGGTTAGCAAGAGGGCTTCCAAGAAATATGGACCTGAAGAAGAAAAAGGAGATAGTTCATATGAAGGTACACCTTCAGCTGAGGACAAAATAAAAACAGACAGGAAAATAAAACAAGTAGACCACCTCGAAGGAGAATTAAAAAAAATTAAACCAACTACCTTTGATGGAGAATATAGAATAGGAGAGGAAGTTGAGGCATGGTTATTAGACATCAAAAAATATTTCCATATATATAACTATTCAAGCAATATGAAGGTCAGAATGGCCATTTACAATCTAAAAGGAAAAGCCAATATTTGGTGGCAAGATCTGAGATTGGCCAAGGGATTAAAAGAGAAACAAATGGAGTGGTTTGATTTTAAGAAATATTTCAAGAAACAATACCTATTTGAAAGCTACTATGAAAGGAAAACCAAAGAATTTTATGAGTTACGACTTGTTCAGATGACAATGGAGGATATTATAAACAAAGTCCTGGAATTACTAAGGTTTGTACCCTATATCCAGGAGGACAAGGTAAAAATCCAATGGTTCCTAAGTTGTTTACCACAGTCCTATAGGGATAGAATTGAGTTTGACAACCCCAATTCCTTGAGTGAAGTATTCAGGAAAGCATGAATGTGTTACGACCAGTACAAATAGTGGGTGGAACTTCCCAAATCTTGGAAGGATAAGAAACAAGACTGAATGAACCAACAGAAGAAGGGATACGAGCCCCTTATCAGAATACATCAAAAACCTTTCCTAGAAAGTACTTTTACTACAATAATCCAAGTACACAAGGAAGCGATAAACTGGTAAATCTGGGAACAAAGAAGTCTGGGGACAATCCCCATGAACCATTGAAGTGTTGGGAATGTGGAGAACCTCATCTCAGGAGGAACTGTCCACATTTAAACACAACAAACATAATTGTTCTTCATAATTTGTAGGAAGATTTGATAATGGGAGATGTAGGCAAAAGCCTGCATCAGATAAATGCAGCCATTGATGGTCGGCAAGCTGACCACCAGTCCTCTATGGTGGAAATTGAAGGTAAAATCAATAACACTCGAATTTGTGTTTTAATTGACCCTGGAGCTACGTTAAGTTATATCACTCCTACTGTGGTAGAGTCAAATAAACTTAAGAAAGTGAAACACACAAAATCATGGTTGGTACAACTAGCAATAGGAATAAAAAGAAAAGTAGTTGACTTTATTTATGATTTTGAGTTCAGTTTAGATGGTCAAAACATAAGAACAAATTTGAACATCCTACCACTAGGATCTTATGATGTGATTATCAGAATGGATTGGTTGGAAAAGCACAAAGCAGTTCTATATTGTTATACAAAGAAACTTAATTATAATGATGATCATGACACTATTAGAACAACCCAAGGTATACCAAAACCAATATTAGTTAGACAAGTCACAACAATGCAATTCAATAAATGCATGAGAAAGGGTTGCCAAGTTTATGCCATCCAAATAATGAATCTGTTAGAAAAAGAAGATAAGCCCAACTTGGAAGACTTTGATGTCCTATGTGAATTCAGAGACGTGTTTTTTGATGAGCTACCTGAATTACCTCCTAGAATGGAAATAGACTTCTCCATAGACTTTCTACCTAGTTCTGCCCCTATCTCTAAAGTACCTTACCGAATGAGTTTAACATAATTGATAGAATTAAAAATACAGCTATAGGAATTGTTGGACAAAGAGTATATCAGGTTGAGTGCTTCACCATGGGGAGTGTCAGTCCTCTTTGTGAAAAATAAAGACGTTACTCTAAGGCTATGTATCGACTATAGACAATTGAATAAAATGACTATTAAGAACAAGTACCCCTTACCCAGAATAAATGACCTGTTCGATCAAGTAGGTGGGGCCAAAATCTTTTCAAGGTTGGATTTACGATCTGGTTACCATCAAGTCAGGATAAAATATGAGGACATAAGCAAAATAGCATTTTGAACAAGATATGGACACTACAAATTCGTAATCATACCTTTCAGACTCACTAATGCACCAACCACATTTATGTGCCTGATGAATAGTATTTTCAGTCAGTACTTAGACAAGTTCATACTAGTATTTATCGATGATATTCTGGTCTATTCTAAAATGAAGGAAGAACATGAAGAACACTTAAGGATAATTCTGTAAACTTTGAGGAAACATAAACTGTACACCAAATTTGATAAGCGTTATTTTTATCAAAAGAAAATACAATACCTAGGACATGTAATTTCAATAGAAGGCATTGCAGTTGACCCTGAGAAAATAAAAGCCATCATGGAATGGCCGGTACCTAAGGATGTAGCGGATATCTAGTCATTCATGGGAATCACCAGATATTATCGCATATTTATAGAAGGGTTTTCCAAAATAGCTTAACCTATCACGTCATTACAAAAGAAAGGGACCAAGTTTAACTGGTCATAGAAGTGTGAAGATAGTTTTAACAAGCTGAAGGAATTATTGACAATTGCACCCATCTTGAAGGTAGCAGACCCAGATAAAGACTTTTCCATCTGTGTTGATGTGAGAAAAGAAGGAATAGGTGGTGTCCTAACTCAGGAAGGACATGTAATTTGTGATGAGTCCCATAAATTAAAAGAACGTGAGAGAAAATACGTCACTCATGACTTAGAATTGGAAGTAGTAATATACACCTTAAAAATGTGGCGGCACTACATAATGGGCAGAAAATTTCTATTACTGACAGATAATAGCGGAGTGAAATATTTGTTTAGTCAATTGGATCTTAATGAAAGGAAAGCAAGATGGCTAGACTTCTTGAGCGAATTCGACTTTGAGGTAAGACATATCAAGGGTAAGAAAAATAAGGTAGCAAATGCCCTAAGCAGAAGAGTCCATAGATTATTCAAAATAAATGTCAGTAGAGAAGAAAGTGATCTGGAACAAAGAATAAGGACAACAGGTATTAACGAAGAAAATTACACTAAAATAATGGAAGAATCACAAAAAAGTACCACAAGCTCAGATAAACCAGATTTGTGTATCGACAAAATTGTACTATTATGATTTAAAATTAGACTTTACATACCAAACTCAATAGACTCAAAGATAACAGTCTTGGATGAAGCGCAGAAGAAACCGTATTCTGGCCACCCCGAATACCAGAAAACGATAACAACACTTAGAAAACTATTTTACTAGCCTAACATGAAGGGGGAAACATTGGAATATCTAGCTAGGTGCCAAGATTGTCAGCAGGTTAAGGCCAAACACCAGTGTCCAACTGGCCTACTACAGCCATTGCCAGTACCAGAATGGAAATGGGAGACCACATCGCTGGACTTTATTATAGGTTTTCCTAAAACTCAAAAACATAATGACTCTATTATGGCTATAATCGATAAACTCAGTAAGTCTGCAAACTTTATTCTTGTAAAGTCTACTTTTAAAGCTATAAATATCACTAAAATATTTATGAAATAAATCTTTAGACTGCATGGTATTCCTAAAATGGTGATTTCGAATAGAGACATGAAATTTACATCTGCCTTTTGGAAAGAATTATTTGCAGGGCTAAATACTAATTTGAATTTCAGTACGAGTTATCATCTGCAAATGGATGGATAGACCGAAAGAACAAACTAAATTGTGGAGGATATGCTCTGCATGTATGTGAGAACAAAACCAAACAGGTGGGAATACTACCTACAAATGGTAGAATTTTCATATAACAATGGGGACCAAACTTCAGCTAAGTTAAGCCCCTTCGAGGTACTTTATGGCATAAAGTGTACGACTCCAATTAGCTGGGACAACCTGGTTGACAGACTTATGGTTGGACCAGAGACACTCCAAGAAATGGAAGGTATGGTAAGAAAGGTACAACATAACTTAAAGGAAGCACAGGACAGGCAAAAGAGTTACACAGACTAGAGAAGAAGACACTTGGAATTTCAAGTGGGAGACCATGTTTATTTGAAATTCAAAGCCCAGAAAAGTTCGTTGAAGTTACGAAACTGTGCCAAGTTGGCACACAGGTTTTCTAGGCCCTTCGAGATACTAGCTCGAATTGGACTCGTAGCATACCAACTTGCACTTCCAGCTAATCTAAAAATTCATAATGTATTTCATGTTTCTTTGTTAAAAAAGTATGTTCATGACCCTACTCGTATGATTGATTGGAACTTGGTGTAGGTGGAACCAGAAGGCAAGTTCCAGGTGGAACCCTTGCGCATTCTGGACCAGAGAAAAATAGCACTTTGAAACAGATTCTCCGCTCAAGTAAAGGTGCAATGGAAGCACTTTAGTCCTAAGGAGGCCATTTGGGAGTTGGAAGGAGATTTATGAAAATCTCATCGAATCTTGGTCCAAGAAAGGAATGAACACTGAAAACAGTGTTTTATTGAAGGGGGAAAGGATGTGACATCCCCAAAAATAAAGTATTTTGAAATTCGAAAATTGTTAGATAATTATTGTCATTTTTGGTAAATTCGAATTTGGAAAATTTTTGCCATTTATGGCAATTTTGAATTTTGAATTTGGTAATTTGTAATTAATTATTATGATTGTTGGGCAGAGATATGATTTGACCCAACTAACTAATTGACTATGACACTTGTATGAAAACATAATATTTTATATTAATTACAGGAGGACAAATGGAACAACCATGTTAAAATCAATTGACCATGACTCCATGAGTGGGGACCATGTTGGAACTACCTCAGGGTTGATTGTTACAAGTGGAGAATCAGGGATTTGACCATTGGCAACTCCTGAAAATCAGGGATTCAGAAAGCTACAAAAATTTCCAAGAGAGGGAAAAATACCTAGGAAAAAATATGGTTTGGATAAATAAGCATATGTGAGGAGGTAGGATGCTATCTAGTATGCTGAAAAAAGAGAACTATTGTGTACTCGCTATTATGAACATGGAATATTAAGTGTGAGGCAAGGAGAGAATTGGAGACAAAAGAAAACATTGTTGAAGAGGAAATTTCAAGTTCGCCCTCATGGATTCATGGTCAGGCTATGGGGTTGAATTGGGCAAGTAACTTGGCTGCCCAATTCTATGGTTGGGAGGAATGTGGTTATTCCCTTTGTCGTCCCGCAAACTGGTTCAGATATGTATTCTATTTCTTCTTTGTTTTGGAATGACTAAATTGATTTATTGCAATGTATCCTTCGTTTAGGTTTGGAATAATATTATGGATGAATTATGTTCTCTCCCGTGGAGCATGAAACTGACAGAGTTTCACCAGATTTAGTGCGAAGTATTTTTTTTTCCGACTTAAAATACATAATGAATAATGTAGTATTTTTTTCCCTTTTTTTCATGAAGAATACGTGTGGCCAATTCTAGAATTTATTCTCTCTCTCTCTCTCTCTCTCTCTCTCTCTCTATATATATATATATATATATATATAAGTATGTCTATTTGCATAGTTGGTAATCGGCATGGACATGATAGAAGAAGAATTCAGACTCAATGTTGATAGCATTAATTATAAGTATATATGTGTGTGTGTGTGTGTACAGAAATGTCCTACATTATGTAAGTAATGAATCATTCGAGCAGACATTCAACTACGATAAAAGAATATTTATGAAATCGTATGAACTATATGGAAATAGTCTAATTATATATATCCTTTTCTTTCTTGACAAGCATTACCGTAGATTACACAAAAAGAAATTGTAACATTATAAAGCGTTGGGAATACTTTCAAGAATTGTAGACAAACAAACCTAATAGTTATATAATACCCCACAGAAAAACCAAATAATGGCCAACAGATTTATATACAATTACAAATGTATAAAGAAAATAGTCCATATATAATTGGCAGATTTGGAAACTCTTAATCTATTTTATATATTGATAGACCCAAGCCTGTATAATTACCTAATGCATACACCCAGTCAATCCCTTTGTGAATGGAAGTAGTATAACTTCATACAAATTGTATATAAGGAAGTAAGGTAAAGAAAGAACAGATTTGAATACATCTCAGAATGAAACAAGTAGTCTGCCTAGTTAATTGCAAGCTCAGACTGAATGTTACATCTGTAAACGCAAAAGGGTTACACACCCAGTACTCTTATTTTCCGAGGGCCTACGATGATAAATATTTAAAGTAAAGTTACAAGAATAAAAGAATATAACCATCATATTATCCATAATATCATTTAATTCCAATTCAAGAAGAGAATTTAAATCGTATCTTCCATGTCCAAAATGTCGAGTTAAACGCCAACAAAAAGGAAATCCGACTAATCCTTTCGACGAAACCTTTAGTTTTATAGTCGACCCTTTTAATGGACATGAAAATAGTTTTACAAGAAATAATAACCAGCGTAAAAATGAATAAAATCTACCATAAAGAGTTAACCCCTTCTTCTACCCTTAAACGCCTAAGCTTCTTGAAAGGGGCAGAATGGAACCCGAATACCTCTCATGTGGATGACATAAGTTGTTATTCACATCCTTGCACGATCGAAAACCTGCATATATTGTGGAAAAACCATTATCACTTGTTCAACAAAGATAAGATGATTTAAGTTATTAATAAGAAATAATAGCCGTAGTAATGCTTATTTGAAGTTGGAGGGATTCAACATCCTTCGTTGTTTCAAAAAATCGCATGCCTTCTAGAACGAGAGGGGAGGAGAAGCCCAAAAATCCCTGATGGGTACCCTCGCAAAAAAATCAGAGGGGCCCACCATTAGAAAAATTACCAGTAAATAACCAAAGGAAATTTCACAGAGAATGATTATATGCATGCTAAACACATACATAAGTCGCATGACAAGTATAAACCAATATTTAATTCAAAAATGTAAAGATGGGATACTTTGGGCCAATAAGAAATATCATTATGTCTATCTCACACCATGTATTTTAGTTTAGCTAAGGAGGGAGAATGCAGAGACATTACAGTGCCAAAATTTCAAGTCACTCATGCATTTTTTTAAATGCATTCAGAATTATAAGAGAATGGGAACAAACAAACTAAACCCAATTGACCTTAGTATATTTCGGAGGGTATAAGCCTTGTTTTAAGGATTAGTCTGACTGTTAATTTCTATGGACGGATCCCAATAAGAAAATTACAGTTGTGTGTTTTCTTTGGAGAGTTTGGGGAAAACAGAGGACCTGAGAATAAAGTTTCTTACCAGACACCCAACTAGGATAGGAAAGATGACATTCAAGGCTTTCCAGAGTGATCCACATGTTAGGAAATAAGCATAGCGACTAGACACATACGAAACCCTAACCTATTAAACTTAAGAGCCATAGTTCTTGTGAGGCACTATGTATGCTAGGACAGAGAGGAAACCCAATAGTCGAACCCGTGAATAGAGAAAGTGATTAAAGAATGACCATGAACCAAACACTACTTACATGAATTTGTGGGAAGGGAATATAAATAAAAACGAGCTGGAAGGACCTTACAAGAGTTTGAATAGAGGTCAAAGGAACATAAATAGTCACTTACAGATAGGAGGAGAAGTCCTAGGAGGTTCTCCTTTCTACCATACTCCTCATGCCGAGAAAGGTACAGAAGGTAAAGGAGAAATGCAGGGCCAATTTCAGAACAAGATTTCTCAAAAATGACAATAGACAACTACTGTCACCCTAAAACATGAATCCCGTGCTTATTGAATGCGATGAGTACAACATAGAACACGCCATGTGATATGAGTGACTTGGCGTGATTGGGTTGGATGAGGGTATAGGTTTGGCTCTTGTTCCTCATTCACCTCCATTAATGGTCGATCAGATATTAACTCCCAAATGTCAAACCTGCTATCACACTTAATTTATGAAGATAAGGATGGGTCCCCTCGAAACCAAACTTTAGTTACTACTAATCTGGTTGGCACCAGTAGTTAGATTTTTCCTAAACCTAGTAAGGATTAACTATTTGGTAACTTAGATTTTTTCTTCTAACTAGAAAGATCGTTAGGTTGCGTTGTGAGAGAAAGACTGTCAGTCGACCGAAAGTTACCAAGGGAACCATCAAAGCCTTAGTCACCTATGGAAAATCCAAATAGCTAAAATTAACGATGAAGCAAATAAATGCGACACCCATTTTTGTATGTATAATGTTTTTATTCGTGGGCTTGGAGTTTAGGTTGTGCACATATGTATACAGAAGAGGCTTGGACCCTAAGTCTAAGGCCTATGTTTTTTCCACTTTATTTCCCAAGTATAAACTTATAATCCCATATAGCAACTAATATGACTTAACAAAAATTGAAAGAAATATACTAGATGGTGGTCGGTCATGTTAGGAAAGGGAAAGTGAAACGTTTTGGGTATCAATGTTTAACAATAGGAATAATAGGTTATTTCTCTTATTATGAGCCGGTTGTACAGATTTAGAGCTTAATGTCCTTTAGAAGATTTTTTTTTTTTATGACGAAATTGAGGTTCATTACAATATGGTGATGTGTATGTGAAATTACTAAATGGTTATGTTAAACAGATTCATAATGTGATGTATGCACCTGGTATAAATAAAAACTTAATCTTAGCTTCTACCATAATACATCAAGATTCAACGATAGAATTTTTAAAGTCACATTGTCTGGTAAAAGATATGCATGACCATTAAAATATTATTGCAACAAGACTCATAGTTGGAGGTTTATACAAGCTTAATGTGAAGAACAAGACTCATCAAGTGTTGACATCCACAACCATGACAATAGAAGTTTTATCGCACTAAAGATATGAATATATTAACTATCATGATTTGTTACTATTTCAAAAATAATGAATGGTGGAAGGATTACCATTTCTTAAGAATGAATATTTTGCATGTGAAGGGTCTGTATTAGGGAAGATGCATAGGGAATAATTATCTACTCATAAACATAGAAGGAAAAGAGATATTCTTGAACTTGTACATAAAAATGTGTGTGTTCTTATGCAGACAATATCAACTAGTGGAGCATATTGTTTCTTGATATTTATTGATGATTGCACAAAATCTACATGGTTTTATTTTTTGAGAAATAAAAGTGATGTATTTGATTACTTTAAAGAGTAAAAAAATATGGTTGAGAATCCATTTGGAAAATACATGTAGATCCTCCGATCAAATCAAGGGTGAGAGTATACATCAGGTGTGGAATGACCCCATCGTTACGACTACATGCAATGCAACACAAAAGAAATTTTCTTTTTCTTTTTAGTAGGACGACAACAACGACAACTTGATGATGAACACAACACACCCATATCAAAAAACAATAAATGACTCAGACACTAGCACATCATGCAACTGGACGAAACACATGATAATTACTAGACAGATAAAAATGACTACCGGTATCTAGAAACCTTTATGGTGCCCAAAACCAAATGCGTTAACTCATTACCAGCCAAGTACCAACATAAATTAGAATGAAAAAAATGGCCACATCGGGAAGCACAAGACTCCTACCAGGTTATCGTTCACATCTATCCATCAGGGCGTGTAATTCTCCCCTCATCAGGAGTCATTTCTTCACAAGGCGATAGGTGTGACAGTAAACCTTGCACAACATAACCTATCTAGACCAATAACCCAAGACAAATCCAATGCACTAGGAAAATGAAATAACTGACAAAATACAAGAAGACTAAACCCAAGCACCCAATCGACAAGTTAACAAGACGCAAAGGAAATATGACTACTAAAACATTCATATATCACATTCACTTCCTAAAGAAATCCTACATCAACATGGTTAATCGTGCCAAGGAATATAACCTTTAGCCAATCATACCTCACACTAAAATATTGAGTCCAGATGCATCATACATTCCTTAAATTGATCCTTCTTTATCATTATGGAATAACTACTTGTTTTTTTTGCATTAAAAGTGAACTACTATAAGTACTTAACATAATCAATAAATGTTGTCAACAATTAAACATTGTCTATTAATATAAGTGAACTACTTAGCAAAAAGTGAGCTACGGTGTCTATTAAATATTTGACATTGTTGTCTATATTATTATTGTCTAAATCACTATGGTCTAAATACACATTATTGATGTCTAATATATCATTATATCATTGTTGTCTATATTAGTAAGTCTCAGGATAATTCAATTGATAAACTATTAGTAATTATAATGATATTGCTTGGTAAATAACCATAACTATTTGATAAAAATATCGATGCCTAATAACATTTTGTTGTCAACAATATTCAAAATTCTATCCATGATGATGTTATCCAGGATATTTAATCACAATCCATTAAGCTATGATATTATTGTATCCAGTCCACTATGAAGTCGCTTATTAACAATGATTTATTGTCTATAAAATCTTTGGTAATGTCGTCTATAACTTATATCAATCATTGTCAAATGTTTACGGTCAACAATACTAAATCGTTATACAAATTATTGGTGTTACTTAATTAAGATTTATTTTCATAGAATTACTGGCATACATTATATATGATTGTTATCTATCATATCATTGTATATCAAGAATTTCCCTGTGCCTTTGACATATATAAATGCATAACTAAAGAACAATAAAACCATCACTCAAATGTTGTGTAAAATGATAAGGTTGTTGTCTGGACAATAGATAAATTCATTGTCTATGTGATAATGTAAATTTGTTGCAAATGCGTTGTAATTTCACTGTCTATGTCATAAATTAAGTGTCAATTCAATATATATATACAGTATGAATTCATTGTACATATATTAATTCCATCATCCATTCAATGTATAATCTACTATGAAAAACACAAAGTATCCCTATCTAAAGAAAACACATAGTAACAACAATTTTTCTATCCAAAACGCAGAGCATAAAATCGTTGTCACAACGTCAAAACACAGGTATATCAACACTAAAATTGGTTGGTAATTCATGGTTCAATAAAAACAAAGATAAAGGTTTAAATAAATCGTACACATGAAATAAAAGTTGTACGCAATAAAACAATTTCAAATCTGGATGTAATAAAAGGGTTTGAACATCAATAAAACGATTTCATTGGAAGCAGGTAATGGTTTATTCAACCATAAAAATTATTTCAAAATTGGATGACTATAATGGTTATTCCAGTAGTAAAACGAATTCATTCCATATCAACGTTGTCACCTTAAAAACATAGTCAATCCAATCAACATTTTCATAATAAAAACACAGTCAAAAGATAGGTATTAAATCATTGTCATGAAGATTCAATTCACAATCTAATCACAAGTTTAATGAATATATGAGACTGTTGTCTAAAAAAATAAAATTTGGTTGTGTAATTAACAAAGGATCCATGATTAAGGAACAATGAATTCGAAACAGAATTTTGTGCAAAAACTGGGTGAAAAGGCTATGAGAAACACCAAGAAAAACATGGAGTGAAGGCTGGGGAAGATGGGGAAAATCCTTGTGTAAACATTCCCAGAAGTTTGTAGAGATAATATGCCCAGAAAAACATGGTTGACTGTTGTGCATAGGCTGGGTAAATCACCCAGAAATTAGTGGTGCGAAGGATGAGTATGGAATCCAAGAAAACTCCGAGATAATCAATCCCACGAAAATGTAGAAGTAATCGATCACCAGAAAATGCAGATGTAATCATTCACAAGAAGGGAAAAGAATAAACATTCTAAAATGAATCAATCAATGCAAAGACAAGTAAGGGATAGATAGATGGGTTAAAAAATGTATCCTTCACTTATTATCCGTGCATAGGAAAATAGGGCACTTGAATCTATAGGTCTTTAAACATCGAAGTGACGACCGTCGATTTGGCTCCTAGCGGACTGCTCAGGAACATACTAATAACTAAAGGGATAAGGGACGAAGGATAAAAACAAAAAATCTTCTTCGTAATAATCAATAAAAACAACGCAGTGAAGTCATGGCAATCACAGTTGAGGTTCACCAACGGAAATCAATTCAAATAGTAAGCATAAGGGGATTTCAAATACCGTAGGAAAATAGGTGCAAGAAATCTCATGGAAATAAAATCTTCATCCGAGCATAGAAAAATAACATGTGTAAATTAAATTTTATTGAAAGTAACAATTTTAATAGGCGTACCTTATAGAAATGAGAAAACTCCTAGGTTTTTGTCTTGCACGTTCTTCGTCCAGCTCCGGCTTGTCGACCGATATGACCTCACCGATACCTCCCAGCAAATGCTAGTGGTACTCTTCTCTCCCATGAGTCACCCAAGCCGCAAAGGGACCATGCACACAATACCATAGAACTCCTAGCACCCATCTTGCCTCACAAGGTCGAGCTACTAATCGTTACCCAAGATGGGTATCCCAACTCCCACAAGAAAAAGTTCAATCAAGGAAAAATTCAGCAGTGTAGCATTACGCAAAAAGGTCAGATTCATAATCCTCCTCCTCCATCCTTTTTATATAGTTTTCAAGTAATTAGATTCCCAAATTCTCATTAAATTCCTTTGCCATTTAATTAATTAGGAAAAAACTCCCCCCTACACATGTCACCCGATCCCCTAGTTGCACTAGAAAATTAATTTTATTAATTAATTAATTATTCCTATTTCCCTCATGCACCTAAAATCATTCCTAAAAATGCTCTTTGGTGTCCAATATTTCCTTTCAAATCTTAATGTCTTACACTTCACTTAATTCCTTTTTGACTTCAAAAAAATAACAAGTTCCCAAGGCAAGATTCCTTACTAAGCTAGACATTCATTTTTTTCTTTAGGTTTCCCCTTTTCTTTAAGTTCCCTATTTCTTTTAAGTTTCCCTCTTTTTCCTTTTTAACTAAAAATCAATTTACCAAGTGTAGATAAAACAACCATTTACCGTCTTTTCTTTTTAACTAAAAATTAAATTATCATATGTAGATAAAACAACCATTTCCCTTTTTAAAATTTTAATCCTCCATTATATTTTGATTTTAATAAATGAATTTGAATTTCTTGTTACATGTTTAATTATTATTATTTTGTTTTCTCACCACATGTGCTACATAGACCTAGTTTTTAATTTCACATCATTCATTTTAAGGTCATCTAGGTTTAGTCACTTACCAGTTAAAATCTCAACGTACCCTTCAAGACGCACTAGGTGCTCCAAGGGTGCCACTTGCCTCTTTTCATTTTACTTATGCGGCATGCCCTTCAAGACTCACTAGTGATCCAAGGGTGCCACTTGCCTCTTTTTGTTTTCCTCATGCAACGTGCCCTTCGGGATGCACTACGTGCTCCAAGGGTTCCAATCACCTCTTGATTGACTTTGGTAGACGTAAAAAAACCCTGAACTCAATACTTTGTCAGGTGATCTTGTGGCAGACTAAGGGCCTCTAAAGAATAAGGCCCCTAACTTATTGTGCACCACTTAGAATCATCGTGAGTGACTGTCACGGTCTTCCCTCACAGAATCATGGGTCTTCCCAAACTAGGTTATCATTAACCTACAATTCGAGCCATGTAGGGAGTGCTAGTAGGTTGTGGTAGGGATTCTCCCACACCTCTCCCTCAAAGAATCTAGTTGTCATGCGTGACCCCTCTACTCCACATGTGAGTCTGGTCGACAAGCTATCATCAGCCTACATCATCAACAAATCATGGCAGCAATAATAATCAATCATCATAACATCTAATCATATGTACATATGTCATATAAATAACAATCAAACCCCAATAGTTCACTCCCTAACTCGATCTGAAGTCCAAGGGGCTTCATCAATGCCTCTTCATCCTTAATGTCCAAAGTCCTGTACACTCAGGAGAACCTTGTCAATATCACCTGTCTATGTAAATACAACCAAAATAACATATCATCATATCCATAATATCTCATAATCATAATCAAACGACCAATAAGATAATAATATGGATAACTTGCAAGTAAGTGTCCTCAAAGAATAAGTTTTCTTTGTGCGCACAAGAGAAAGATGTTACATACACCCCCTCTTGGTTTAAAATTCATCCCAAAGTTTCACAGTATATAAGTATCACAATATCATATGTCTATCTATGAAACAAAAATGGAAACTGTTGGCGCATATCATATGCGCCCTCCTAGGTCGTCGAGTGTGGATTATAGTTTTCCTATTGGACCTTGACCTAATCTAGTATTCGAGGTTGTAGATGTTGAATGCGATGGTCCATGATGTAGATTGGCTCATCCATGAGTGCACCCTCATCAGGTACCTGCAAGGAACTCATGTCAATAACATCTGTAGGACTACTAATATAATGTCTCACAATAGATACGTGAAAAACATTGTGCATACGCCTCAAAGAATCAGGCAAGGCTAGTCAATAGGCAATGGTCCCCTTCCTTTCCACAATCTCAAATGGTCCCATGAACCTAGGAGAGAGTTTGGCACCCTTTCCAAACTTGATCTAACTCTTATGCAATTTCACCTGCAAGAAGACTCGATCACCAACTTCGTAACTATGGTTGACACAGTGTGCATCGACATAACTCTTATGTCGATCCTGCGCTTCCTTTATCCTTTTTCTTATTTTTTTCATTTTATCTTCCATTTCTTGGATCACTTATGGTCCCACTAGGACACTATCCTCAAGTTGATCCCAACTCAAAGGCGTCTAACATGGTCGCCCATAAATAAACTCGAAAGGCGTCATCTTAATGGTGCTTTGATAACTATTTTTATATGTGAATTATACCAATGGAAATAATTCTTCCCAATGCTTATGTTGGTCCATCACATACATATGCAACATGTCCTCTGATATTTGGTTTATTTGTCCAGTCTTCCCGTCTGTCTCTAGATGATATGCGGTACTAAAGTTAAGTTGGGTTTCCAAGGCCTCTTGGAAACTAGTCCAAAATCATCCTGTAAACACCGATCCTCGATTGAATATAATCCTCTTAGGCATGCCATGTATCCTCACAATCTCACTAATGAAAACTCTAGCTATGTCAGGTGTCTGATATGTCATACGCACATGAATAAAATGAGCACTCTTTGTTAGAGTGTTGACTACAACAAAAAATGAGTCGTGTCTTCTTGGCATCAGTGGAAATCCAACAATAAAATCCATCGAAATGACCTCCCATTTCGATTCTGGAATCATGTGTGGTTGTAGTAATCCTATCGGATGTCTATGTTCAGCCTTCACCTGCTGAAATTCTAGACATCTCCACGTAGTTTACTATCTTTGCCTTCATTCCCTTCCAAAAGAATAAGGGTTTGAGGTCTTCCCTCATATTTGTGACTCCCACGTGAGCCATGTACACTTCTTTGTGAGCCTCGTTGAGGATCAAAGTACTCAACTCTTCATTCAGTGGTACGTAAATTCGATTTTTAAATGTTAATAATCCATCATCGTCCAACGTAAATCCTTCAAATCTTGGTACCATCATTGTGTTTTGTCCTATAAAATCCTTGACCTCTTTGTACTAGTCATCATCGTGCTGTAAGGTTAGAATCTTTTCATGTAGATTCGTCTGAAGAGGCAACACCAAAAAGATGCATGGTCTCCGACTCAATGCATTTGCCACTTGATTCATCATTCCTTTTATGTAAGTAATCTCAAAATCCTACTCACTAAGCAATTTTGACCAACGTCGTTGTCACGCGTTCAAGTCGCTTTGTGTAAAGATGTGTTCTAGTCTACATTGGTATGTTTTTAGTTTAAAATTTCATCCAATAAGGAAGTGTCTCCAAACTCTCAAGGAATATACAATGGATAACAAATCCTAATCGAGCATCGCATAGTTCTCCTCATGCCTTCTCAACTTTCTCGAGATGTAATCAATCACTCAATCATATTGCATCAAGACTTCACCTAAGCCTTCCTTGGATGTGTCAGTGCATACCAAGAAGTCTCTATCGATGTCAGGGACCTCTAGTATCAGTGATTTTTTCAACAACTCCTTGAGCCTCCGAAATTCTTTCATGCATTTATCGGTCTAAACAAACTTCTTGTTCTTCTTCTACAATTCTGTAATTGGATTTTCTATCTTCAAAAAACCCTTGACAAACCGTCGATAGTATCCTACTAAACCCATGAAGTTAAACACTTCGAGGAGATTCATTGGCATGACCATTCCTTAATAGTCTCGACCTTTATTGGATCCATGGAGATACCTTTTTCAGAGATGACATGCCCTAATTAATGAATCCTCGATTGATAAAACAAACATTTAGACAACTTCCCATACAATTTGTTCTCTTGTAGACACTGTAGTAACAATCACAAGTGCTCGTTGTGCTCTTCCAATGTCCAAGAGTGAATCAAAATATCATCAATTAATACTTGGAAGAACTTGTCCAAGTATTCGCACAACACCCCGTTCATCAAACTCATAAATACCCCATGGGTGTTTGTCAGTCGAAAAGGTAAAACAATAAACTCGTAAAGTCCAAACCTCATCTTAAAGGCAGTTTTAGGGACGTCATATCCTTGATCCGTAACTGGTGATACCCTGATCTCAAGTCAATCTTTGAAAACATCGTCGTGCCTTTCATATGATCAAACAGATCATCAGTCCTTGGCAACAGATACTAATTCTTGATATTTACTTTATTCAATTGATGATAGTTAATGTAGAGTCTCCATGAACCATGCTTCTTCCATATTAAGATAACAGGTGCACCCCACGGTGAAACATTGGGACGTATAAGTCCTAGTTCCAACAACTTCTTTAGTGGCATTCTCAACTCCTGTAACTTCGGGGTCGACATCCGACAAGGCATTATTGTTATCGGTTCAGTCCCTGATTTTAGGTCAATGGTAAATTTAAACTCCCACTCCAGTGACATCCCAGGTAACTCCTCGAGGAAGACATCCGAAAACTCTCTCACCACCCAAAGGTGTTCTAGACCTTTCATTACTCCCTTCTCATTTCATGTAAGGATTGCATAAATCTTACATCCATTCTGCATGCTCTTTCATAGATACTTGGAAGGGATGAACCTCGGGAAAACTCCTTGTTTCTGATCTACAATCATGCATCTCTATCCCTCATCATCAACCAATCTCAACTATTTCTTCTTATAGTTGAGTATCACCTCATGCAATTACAGCCAATCCATACTGATCACGACGTCATAAGATCTTAAGATTGTGAGGTAAAGGTTTCCCCTGGTGACAAACTCTACCAAGTTAAGGCTATAGCCTGTAACCTTCCCTCCAAACTTTTGTTTGGCTCCCAAAGCCATTTAGACAAAGACAAACTCATCATGTTCGACTTCCTTTACCTTAATTCTTTTTAGCATTATCACATAAATGAAACTCTTTGCAGCACTAGGATCTATCAAAATGCTAAGGCTCTCTTCAGTGACTGTACCTGACGTCTCGAGCATAGCCAATTGGTGCTCTTCCTAGAATTTATTCACCATTGCAAGAATCAGATGGGCCTTGCCCAAAAATCCCATGGTAGTGGTTCCGGCTAATCCAAATGCTCCGATCCTCTCCTCTGTGTGGTCACGATGTTAATGTGGCTCCCCACAATCCAACACACTTTCTTTGGTCTAGTATTCCTGGTACCTGAAGTAGAATTTGAATCCTAACAAAAACTTGTTGACCTTAATTTTTTTGGTAATTTGGTGTGAAGCATACCGAAGCAACTCCAAAAACGGGCCTCATACTTGGGCATCATGCGATCACCCTGTCACAAGGCATTGAAATTTATAAGTTGGAACTCAATGAATTCCTCATAAATATATCTCTGCTGGAACCGTTCCTTGAATAGTTCCCATGATACATCTTTGACGACCATGTTCAATTGCGGTAGGTGCTTCTTCCAACATAGAAGAGAGCTCCCCTTTAGTTGAAATACCACCGTGTGGACCTTCATGTTGAAGGCATATTCGCAAAGCATAAAACACATCACCATATTCTCCAACCATGCCTCAATGGCTGCGCCGTCCGGGAAATCAAAGAACTCAAGAAAATTTGACCTTCTCGAGTTTGCAGTGAATACTAACCGTACTTGTTGGGTGCGCTATGGACCCTCAGGGGTACAGTCACCCTGTCCTCATCTCAGTACAGATGGTGAATCAAGGCCTCTGACAATCTCTGGAAGGACCTTGTCAGACCATCATCATCCCTTACAACAATCGAATCTATCCCAAGGACTTGTTCTTCCCCTTGGGGGTTAGACTCTGTGGCTAAGGGCACCTCTAGAGGCATCACACCCCCTTCCACGAGACCCATTGTGAACCTCTATGTCATCCTCTAATCGATATCACCGAATGGACGCATAAACGTTTTACTTAGTGCTAGGTTATTACTCAAGGGTTTACTATAGTGGAAATCATGACGATCCACAATTGGAGGGTTGAACCGACTCTGATACCATATGTAACAACCCCTTCATTATGAATACATGCAACGCAACACAAAAGAAAATATTTTTTTCTTTTTTTTTAGAAGGACGACAACAACGACAACAGTTAAACAACACAACTTGACGATGAACACAACACACGCATATCAGGAAATAGTAAATAATGACTCAGACACTAGCACATCAGGAAATTGGATGAAACATGTGATAATTAATAGACAGATAAAAATGACTACCCGCCTGACACAAGAAAGACAAAGCCTACTAGCTCAAGGACAACATCAACAAACCTGACACAATGGCTTCAATGACCAGTATCTAGAAACATTTATGGAGCACAAACCCAAACTCATTAAGGCGTTACCATCCAAGTACCAACATCAATTACAACGAACAAAATGCCCACATTGGGAAGCATGAGAATTTGGCCAGGTTATCGTTCACATCTATCTATCAGGGTGCATAATGATCCCCTCATCAAGAGTCATGTCGTCACAAGGCGATAAGCATTTCAATAACCCTCATGCAACATAACCTATCTGGACCAATAACATGCTAGGAGACCAAAATAACTTACAAAATACAAGAAGACTAAACCCAAGCACCCAATTGACTAGTCAACAAGACGTAAAGGAAATCTGTCTACTAAAAGAATCATGCATCACATTCACTTCCTAAATCAATCCTACATGAACATGGTTAATGGAACCAAGGAATAACTACTTGTTTTTTTTTTTGTTGCATTAAAAGTGAACTACTATAAGTACTTAATATAATCAATAAACGATGTCTATTAATATAAGTGAACTACTTATCAAAAAGTGAGCTACATTGTCTATTAAATATTCAACATTGTTGTCTATATTATTACTATCTAAATCACTATGGTCTAAATACACGATATTGTTGTCTAATATATCACTATATCATTTATGTCTATATTAGCAAGTCTCTTGATAATTGAATTGATAAACTATTAGTAATTATAATGATATCATTGGGTAAATAACCATAACTATTTGATAAAAATATTATTGACTAGTAATATTTTATTGTCAACAATATTCAAAATGCTATCCATGATGATTCTATCAAGGATATTTAATCTCAATCCATTAAGATATGATATTACTGTATCAAGTATATTTAATGATTTATTGTCTATAAAATCTGTGGTAATGTTGTCTATAACTTATATCAATCGATGTCAAATGTTTATGGTCAACAATACTTAATCATTATACAAATTAATGGTGTTACTTAATTAAGATTTACTATCATAGAATCGTTGGAATATATTATATATGATTGTTATCCATGATATCGTTGTATATCAAGAATTTCCCTGTGTCTTTGACATATATACATGCATAACTAAAGAGCAATAAAATCAACACCGAAATTCTGTGTAAAATGATAAGGTCGTTGTCTGAACAATAGATAAATTCGTTGTCTAGGTGATAATGTAAATTCGCTGCAAATTCATTGTAATTTCGTTGTCTATGTCATAAATTATGTGTCCATTGAATATATATATATAATATGAATACGTTGTACACATATTAATTCCTCTGTCCGTTCAATGTATAATATACTATCAAAAATTCAGAGTATCCCTATCCAAAGAAAACGCATAGTAACAACAGTTTCGCTATCCAAAATGCAGAGCATAAAATCGTTGTCACGACGTAAAAAACATAGGTATATAAACAATGAAATTAGTTGGTAATTCTTGGTTCACTAAAAATGCAGGTAAAGTTTTAAATCAACCGTACATATGAAATAAAATATGGACACATTTAAAAGTTACTAAGCCTTAAAACCATTTCAAACCTAGACTCAATAATAGGGTTTGAACATCAGTAAAACGATTTCACTGGAAGCAGGTAATGGTTTATTCAACCATAAAAATGATTTCAAAACTGGTTGTCTATAATGGTTATTCCAATAGTAAAACGAATTTATTCCATATCAACGTTGTCACATTAAAAACGCAATCAATCCAATCAACGTCGACACAATAAAAACATAGTCACAAGATGGGTATAAAATCATTGTCATAAAGATTCAATTCGCAGTCCAATCACAAGTTTAATGAATATATGAGACTGTTGTCTAAAAAACAAAATATCATTGTATAATTAATAAAGGATCAGTGACTAAGGAACAACAAAATCCAAACAAAATGTTGTGCAATAATTGGGCTAAAATACTGTGAAAAACGCCAAGAAAAACATGGAGTGAAGGTTGGAGAAGACGGGACAAATCCTTGTGTAAAAACGCCCATACGTTTGTAGAGACAATATACCAAGAAAAACATGGTTGACTGCTATGCATAGGTTGGGTAAATTGCCCATAAATTAGTGGTGCGAAGGCTGAGTATGGACTCCAAGAAAACTTCGAGATAATCAATCACATGAAAACGCATATATAATCGATCACTAGAAAACACAGATGTAATCAATCAAAATAAGCGCAAAGCCTAAACATTCGACAATGAATCAATCAAAGCAAAGATAAGTAAGGGATAGATAATTGGGCGAAAAAATTATCCTTCACTTATTATCTAGGCATAGGAAAGAAGGGAATTTGAATCCATAGATCTTTAAACACTAGATTGACGGCCATCAATTCAGCTCCTCGCCGAGTGCTCAAGCACAGAATAATAACTAAAAGGATAAGGGATGAAGGATATAAACACAAATTCTTCTTTGTAATAGTCAATAAAAAATACATAATGAAGTCATGGCAATCAGAGTTTGGGTTCACCAAGGGAAATCAATTCAAAGAGTAAGCATAAAAGGATTACAAATACTACAAGAAAACATGTGCAAAAAAGCTCATAGCAATGAAATATTCATCTAAGGAGAGAAAAATAACATTTGTAAGTTAAATTTCATTGCAAGTAACAACTTTAACAGGTGTAACTTAGCCAAATGAAAAAGCTCCGAGGTTGTTGTCCCACGCACGCTCCATTTATCTTCCACTTACTGACCGATGTGACCTCACTGGTACCTCCCAGTCGACACTAGGGGTACTCCTCGCCCCCCTCAGCCCCATGATCCACAAAGGGGAAACACACACAATACTAGAGAACTGCTAGTACCCAACTCACCTCGTAAGGTTGACCTACCACTCGTTACCCAAGTTGTGTATCCCAACTCCCACAAGAGAAAGTTCAGTCAAGGAAAAATTCAATAGCGTAACGTCACACAAAAATATCAGATCCATACTCCTCCTCCTCCATTCTTTTTATAGAGTTTTCAAGTAATTAGTTTTCCAAATTATAGTTAAATTCCTTTTTCATTTAATTAATTAGGAAAAACCTCCCCTGTACACATGTTGCCCGATCCCCTAGTTGCACTAGAAAATTAGTTTTATTTATTAATTAATTAATCCTATTTCCCTCACCCACCTAAAAGCATTCCTAAAAACACTCATTGGTGTCTCAATATTCCCTTACAAATCTTCATGACTTACGCCTTACTTAATTCCTTGTTGATTTAAAAAAAATAGCAAGTTCCCAAGGGAAGATTCCTTACTAAGTTAGGCATTCAACTTTTTCTTTATGTTTCCCCTTTTCTTTAAGTTTCCTATTTCTTTTAAATTTCCCTCTTTTCCCCTTTTAAATAAATCTTTTTTTATCAAGTGTAGATAAAACAACTATTTACCCTCTTTTCTTTTCAACTAAAAATTAAATTAGCATATGTAGATAAAACAACCATTTCCCTTTTAAAATTTTTAATCCTCCATTATAATTTGATTTTAATAAATTAATTTGAATTTCTTACCCCCTTCTTGTTATGTGTCTAATTATTATTTTTTTTCTCACCACATGTGCTACTTAGACCTAGGTTTTAATTTCTCTAGGCTCGACGACATTTTTATTAGGGAAATTGTTTTTAAATATTACTTATCACATCATTCATTTTAATGTTGTCTAGGTTAATTCACTTACCATTTAAAATCGTGACATGCCCTTTAGGATGAACTAGGTGCTCCAAGGGTGCCACTCACTTCTTTCCATTTTCCTTGCGTGGCATGCCCTTCAAGTTGCACTACCTACTCCAAGGGGGCCACTTGCCTCTTTTTGTTTCTCTTGCATGACATTCCCTTCAGGACGCACTATGTTCTCCAAGGGTTCCACTCGCCTCTTGAATGACTTTGGTAGATGTCAAAAACCCCTGGAGTCAATACTTCGCCAGGTGATCTTGTGGGAGACTAAATACCCACTACTGCATTTGGGTCAAATTCTGAAGGTGCGTTCGACACAATTGCCACTTTCTATTGTTGGAAGACTGACAAACCTCAGAGCCCCTCAAACGTCGTTTCACATGACGTCATTTTTCCGACGACCTAGTTTTTGTCTATATTGCGACGTTTCAAACATGGCAGAAGAGACGTTGCAAATGTGGCAAGAGAGACGTTGCAAACGTGGCAAGACCGACGTTTCAAACATGGCAAGACCGACGTTTCAAACGTGGCAAGAGAGATGTTGAAAACGTGGCAAGACCGACGTTTCAAACGTGGCAAGACCGACATTTCAAACGTGGCAAGACCGACGTTTCAAACATGGCAAGACCGACGTTGCAAACATGGAAAGAGAGACGTTACAAATGTGGCAAGACCGACATTTCAAATGTGGCAAGTGAGACATTGCAAACATGGCAAGTGAGACATTTCAGACGTGGCAAGAGAGACGCTTCAAAGGTGGCAACACCGACATTTCAAACGTGGCAAGAGAGACATTTCATAGGTGGCAAGAGAGACGTTCTGAAGGTGGCAAGACCAACGGGACGAGGTATTAGCTTTGACGTGGTTGCTATGGGAGCAACAATCTTGGAGGTGGAAAGAGAGATGTCTTAGACGTGGCAATAGCGACGGGAAGAGAGTGAAAGACGTCAAAATTGCCACCTTTGTATAGGTATTTAAAAAAAAAATACAATATCAATATCAAGATCTAATAGTCATTCCAAGCCCAAAGGAGGAGTAAGTCATACAGGTGTCAGCTAGTGACAACATACATGGAAATTTCTTCCTGCTTCATTAACATTTTCTTCAAAATTAAATTTACAACAACGAAAAGACAAAACTTATTTGCAGCCTTCAGTGCACACTTTAGCTTCAGTCACTTCAACATCCATGCTATCTTTCCTTTCACTCTCAAGCCAAGTGGGATATTGCATCTCCATTTCATTTAAGTTCAAAGATTCATCATCATTTATGACAACAATTTATTCATAAGGATGGTCTTTGAATTCAGCCAAATGATGCAGAACAGAAGGCACACATTCACTCAACAATTCTGATACATATTTTGAGCAATCTGCATCATTGAGAGATTGTTGTTCGTTGTTGATGAATAGACAAATATCTTCTTCTTGAAGCTATGCTTCATCTTGTTCTTCAAGCTTTGATTCACCTTAAACATCCTGCCCAGCTAGTACCTGAGAACAAGTCATAATCATAACATCTTCTGCCTGCACACTATGAACTCTAATGTAGCAGTGAGAGAAACCCATAGAAGAGCTATGAGACTACATTAAATAGATGAATGTCGACACCCAAGCTCTAGCCAATCCCTCTGGATTAAGTGGTCGGGTTGAACAAGATATGGGTAGAAAATTACCATTTAGAAACTATGCATGAATCTATGTTGGCAAATAAGAAAACCTTATGAGAGTTTTTCCCCACTATATAGTATAGAGCCTGCCTATTTGGACTTACAACAACTAGAGTGATTTATGGATTCAAAATGGTCAGTCGTTCGAATATGTAGGATCTTACTCCTAGCAGTGTGCAATCCTAGGCCTCCATCATAGGGGCCTCTATTTTGTTAAGTGGCATAAGGAAATGGAGACCATTAGATAGTTATGAGTTCATGCCTTGGATTTGGTAAGTGGATAGTCTAGTTGTGTACAATGTGATGTATTAGATTCTTATATTGGAATGGAGTAATAAAACACCCCCTTTTGTTTACATTGTGACTCTTATGTTCTACATGGATTATTGGTATGTAGCTAATTCTTTTTTTTTTTTTTGTTATGATGAATATGTTGAATTGAATGTGCGTAAATGTGTTAAGTGTGTATAAGATTTGTAGATCAACAGAATAGACTAGGAATATATATGGATATTGAGATAGAATGTTGAGACCCTTATCCTATAACATATCTCCATATCTTTAATCTTGGCATGTGCTTTTGATGAGACATTCCTTTAACTAGCACTGAAAATGTCAACACTAAACTACATCAACCTTTGTTGAACACTTAAGTGGACCCGAGTCTGCCAATTAGAGCCAACAATCCCTAAGGTGGCCAAACAACTCCACACCACAAAACCAAATGTTGTTGT
>ML784687.1:694787-708537 GCA_009831015.1 Picea engelmannii | reverse complement strand
TATACCTAGCACTAATAATAAGTATCACTTCATATAAATGGTGATGAAGCATGAAGGAGGTCAAGTTGTAATTGAGGAGGTGTTGGAAGTTGTCCCAACCCTTTTTGAAGCATCGTTATTATAGCAAACTTGTCACAACATCTGTTAAATGCAACATATTTATAGATTTTGTAACATCGCAATTCCGACGTAAAAAAGTCCTAAGTGACCGATGGTATTTTGACTTGGTGAACATACTAAGGTGACCGTTGGAGGGGAAAACCTAGTTTCCAAAACATCGCAATTGCGACATACATCTTCAAAAACGTCGCAATTGCGACATACATCTTCACAAACGTGGCAAGAGAGACGTTCCAGTGGAAAATGTGGCAAGAGAGACGTTCCAGTGGAAAACGTGGCAAGAGTGACATTAACGTGGCAAGACTGACGTTAACGTGGCAAGAGAGATGTCAACGTGGCAAGATCGACGTTATCGGGAAACATGAATTTTTTTTTTTATAAATTTCCTCTATTTTGCGACAATATGGACAATTTTGTCCATAACGCCGCAAATAAAACGTCGGAATTTGACCCAAATGCAGTAGTGACCTCTAAGGAATAAGGCCCTTTCCTTATTGTGTTGTCCTTAGAATCATCATGAGCCACTGTCACAGTCTTCCCTCACGACATTGTGGGTCTTCTCTACATTTTGAGCCACTACAAGAATGCTAATAGGTTGTGGCAGGGCTTCTCCCACACCTCTCCCTCAAAGTCTCTAGTTGTTGTGCGTGACCCCTCTAATCCACATGTGAGTCTGGTCAGCAAGCTATCATCAACCTGCATCATCAATGAATCATGTCAACAATAATAATCAATCATCATAGCATCTAACCATATGTAAATATGTCATATCAACAACAATCAAACCCCAATAGTCCACTCCCTAAATCGATCCAGAGTCCAAGAGGTTTCATCAATGCCTCTACATCCTCAATGTCCAAAGTCCTGCACACTCAAGAGAACCCAGTTAATAGCACCTGTCTATGTAAATACAACCAAAATAACATATCATCATATCCATAATATCTTGTAATCATAATCAAATGGCCAATAGTATAATAATCCGGATCACTTGCAAGAAAGTGTCTTCAAAGAATAAGTTTGCTCCGTTCGCGCAAGAGCGGGATGTTAGAAGGTACATTATTCAAGTACTACAAAACCCATGGAATTATACAATAGTATACAGTGTCACATACTCCCATGTAATGTACCCCAAATTTCACTAAAAATAAATAAAAAAAATTATAGGGAAATTAAAGTCTATTATCGATCCAAAACTGGTTCATAAAACATGAATATATACTCTTATACATTATTCCACTCTTGTATTTATATATAAATTTCACTTCTTTGGAATCTCCATCCTAAGCTAGAAGTAGAGTTAAAACCAATATATAACTTATGGTTATAATCCCCTAACTAAACCAAGGTGTCCTTAATAAGTCAAGTCAGAACCTTATTTACTATACACTAAGAAACCATGTTAGTAGTGCTATACTCATGCATTTATTTTAATTGATTAGTTGGGAGACATAATTGTCAACATCCCTAACCTATGTGCTAGGGTTATAACATACCCATAACACTTACCATACTACAATAGCATAACAATCATATTATAAATCCATTATATCATAACTTACCCTAGTCTACATGTTAGAGATTACCACCATACCGAGCGATACAATACTATACTAAACTATAACCCATTTACTATGTGATGAACCCACTTATCCAAGTTTAAAAATCTATGTAAATGCTAAGCCTTTTTCCAACTGGACTAGGATTTGAACATAATGCACAACATTAAAAAGGTTTAAAACTCATAGGGAGGTGGATTCCAAGTCATACCAGATCCCAGGCTATTATAGCCTATAGGAATTCAAGTCATGGCAGGACCATTAATGGTGATAGAGCTTGTCCAGTACTCTACGTCCTAACACTACATGAATTCTCCCAATGCAGGTTGTCCACTCAGTCATGATCACATGGCAGTGCGTGGGGTGGCATATCGGTAAATATTACCTACTAATGAGGGGATCGAGGTATCCTTTCACTTCTCATAGTCTCCTCTCTAATATCATTTTCATTTTTTCCTCTTCACTATGTTTTCCCCCACATGTGGTGGTTCTTGGTAGTGCTCATCCCTAGTGTAGAAAATGGTGGAAACCACACGTTGGCAATGATTCTTGTAACATCCTGCTCTGGCGCACTGAGAAAACTTATTATTTGAGGACACTTGCTCGCAAGTGATCTGGACTTTTATGATGTTAGACCATTTATACTTGATTATGATGCGATTGACAGATGACATGATGTGTTACTATTTGATGTCGACAAATGCTATTGACTCATTTTTATTCAGTGTGCAGGGTTTTTGACCTTGAGGATGCAGAGGCATCGATAGAATCCCCTTGGACTCCGGACTGAGTCAGGGAGTGTGCTTTTGGGTTGATATGTTTACTATGATGTTTCGTTTGATTTGATGATTTGATGTTGACATTTCTGACATGATTGTTGATGATGCAGGATGACGATATCTTGTTGACCAGACTCACATATGGAGTAAAGGGGCTACACATGATTTGCAGAGAGGTTGAGGGAGAGGGGTGGACAACAGCCCTGCCACCGCCTGCTAGCACTCCCGCCGTGGCCTGAACTGTAGGTTAACGATTACCTAGTTCGAGAGGATCCATGATGCCGTGAGGGCAGACTGCGATAGTCACTCACGATGATTCTAAGGGGCACGCAATAAGGCAGGGGCCTTATTCCTTAGAACCCTTAGTCTCCCACAAGTTCACCTAGAGGAGTATTGAATCTAGGGGTTACAGATGTCTACCAATTAGTCCAGTTGGCAAGTGGCACCCTTGGAGCATGTGGTGCATCCAGAAGGGCAAGTCACACAAAAGAAACTCAGTTGGCGAGTGGCACCCTTGGAGCACGTGGTGCATCCTGAAAGGCACGTCGCACAAAAGAAATTCAAGAGGCGAGTGACACCCTTGGAGAACGTGGTGCATCCTGAAGGGAACGTCCCATTAATGTGGAGAAATGAGTCAGCCTAAATATCCCTAAGACCTCAACACCTGAATAAATCCTTAAAACAATTCCCCTAACCTGGCGTCGCTAGTTCAGAATTTGAAGCCCTATGTCAAAAAAAAAAAAAAACATAATTCAAGAGTACACATTAAATATTCATTACCCCTTGATGATTTGCAACCTCCACCTAATCCAAGGATTTTCCTTCCTTAATTAAATACATAAAACAATTCCTCCGTTAATTGAATTCATAAAGTATTTGCATACATAATTGCATACATAAGGCCTTTCCTCATTCCCAGTAATAAGCTTGATAATTCATCTTTTAGGAAGGTGCTACTTCGCCCTAACATGATAATTGAAGCTTAACCATCTCCTAAAGACAATGCCAGGATATTCTAGCTCACAGTAGCTCTGCCATGCAAATAACATTAGAAATTTATTCCCTGCTAAGCTAGCTCTAACAATACAGGTGCTAATAATAATATTAAACAAACAAAAAAAAAAACCCACTTAAGCTAATGTGAGTCTTCATAAAGTTGGTAGGGTAAAATAAAGAGATTAAATAAATTAATTCAATTAGGGGGTTGTAAATTTGAAAAGAGGAAATTAATTAGTTAACTAAAGGGAGTTTAAAAGAAAAAATATATATATTATGAATTTAAAAAAAAATTAATAATAATATGAAAAGATGCTTAGGCGCATTTACGTTTGGAGTTTTCAAAAAAAAGAAATAAATAAATAAATAAAAAGGGGGAAAAAGAAAACTTAAAAGAATTGGGGTTTAGGGTTTTTGGGAAAAAAACCTAAGGGGATTAGGTCAAAAAAAGGAGGATAAAAGAAAGAGATGGGGGGAAAAGAGAGGGGACCTGCTATGAGGTATTGTTATGCTGTCAAATTTCAACGGGACTGATTTCTTGTGGGAGTTGGGGGTTTCCCAGCTGACTTGAGTGGTAGCTTAGCCTTGGAGGTGAGCTGGGAAGCTAGGTACTGTCTGGATTGTGTGTGGCCCCTTTGCAGCTCGGGGGGGCTGAGTGGGAAGTAGAGTACCCCTAGAGTTTGGCTGGGAGGTACCGATGAGTCCTCTACGGTCGGAAAGCAGGAGCAGGAGTGGCAGGAGCACAAGAATCAGTTGTTGCAAGCGATAAGGGCACAGGTATGTCATTCGTATTTGGGAATTATAAATCTCTGGGTGTTTTTAATTTGCTGCAGGTGTTTATAAACTGTAGTTTCAATGGTTATTGTATAAACGTGTAGTTCCATGGTTATGGTAAAAACTTATTTTATAAACTTGGTTTCAATGGCTATCGTCATTCTGGCATTCGTTGTTGCAGTTCCATTGGCTAGTTAATAAACTTCTATGGCGTTTGTGTAGATGTAGGGGTAAATCATTTGAAAAATCGTTCTGGACTGTGTTAATGTTTTTATTTTATTTTCATTACTCTGTTCTGTGTAATGTTTCTATTCTCATTATGGACGGCGCAAATTTTTATTTATGGCGCGGGACTGTGAAATTTTATTGGATTAATTGTTAGGGTTCCGGCACACCCAGCGTTAAGACTGTTTTGAAAAAGAGAGATGATGAAATCCCTGCACTGTCAGTATAACTCATTATTGAACGAATACTTGAGCCCCTACCTTCTCAGCTTGATTTTTCTTGAACGAATCTTAGAACCCTTGCTGTCCGACCCTAAATTTTATTGATAACTGTTGAATCTCCACACCTGGCGTGTTATGCGTCTGAGTTAGATGGTAATGCGTCTTCTCTTGTTGAGTTCAACGCATTGCGCACTCTCCTTTTGTAGAATGGAAATTGTAACGAACCAATGGTAGATGGAGTTACCATGCTTACTGTGCATTTAGGTTAAAAGATCCTTCTGCCGTTGAAAATAGATAAAGGGTAAGGGTCATTCCCGCAGCTTGTAAATTGTCATGGTCACACCAATTCTTTTCCGCAAGGACTGTAACTTCATTCTTAGAACCTTCTCATCACCGGTGTGGTGGGATTCATAGCTTCTCTGGTAGAGTGTAGGATGGTCCGAAGTTACCCTTCGCATAAGATGGTGGTCCGTGTTAAGCTAGAGTTTTGCTTCGATTAATATCTGTGTTGATAGCGATAATGGCTGCGACCAAAAGTGAGAAAAAAAAAAAACCAGAATTGGAACCAAAAGGTACTTGTAGACAGCGAACCTGGTTCGAACCCCGTGCTAGGACAAGAAAAATCCCTCGGACTTCACAAGAAGATCGGAAGCTTTTTAGATACGTTAAGGAAGAGATGACAAGTGAGGGGGACGAATTATTCAGCTGCATGCAGTGGAACATGTAGTGTGTTTATAATGTTGTTGGTTATTTAGTTCGAAGTGCAGCATTTAAAACTTTCTTGGCACGAGCATTTAAGTTGCAGCAACACCCACGCTAAATTTTCTTGCAGAACAACCTTGCATTCACGCAGGAATTATCTATGGAAACTCATGGGTGTTAGTGGCTCGTAAATCCTTCAGCTGTATCTTTCCTTCTTCAGTTGAATCTACCGAGGACACTAAATTGTTTCCTGGCGTAGTATTCCTCAAGTCTTCCTCACGTTTGCCCCAGCGAAATTCCCGTGGAGCGTTCTCCTTGTCGGGTGCCATCCCAACCTTACTAGCCTTCTGTTGGAAATCGTCCTCACCTTTGAATGCCCCCATACCAAAACGTTGTTAACACCTTGGATACCTGAGCAGCATCCACCCTTGACTAGCGTGCTCCACGGTTGGTTGTGCCTGGAATAGACTCTGCCAATAGTTCAATGCTGTGACACTCCACCTTGGGTTCCAGGATTTTAACTGACCGTATTTGGGGGAACCATGATTAGCGTATTTTATTGAATGGTAGAGAATGATAGGTTGACCTGTCAGGGTTTGCGCTGTAAACTTTAAATGCCCATTGGGAGTCGTCGTAATTTAGAATAGGACATATATTGCAATGGTAGAAACTTAGTATTAAATCTTAAGCGTTGACAACTGTACCCTCCATGCGTTTCCTTCTTAATGACCTCTGTAGGAGTCGCCCGTGCCTGGTCTCGTAACGTTCAGTTCACCCTGCTAGATTGCGTGGAAAGCCACTACTTTGGCCTTGGCCGCTGTAAACAAAAATTTTGTTTCTGCATTACCAACCGACCTTATGCGAGCTCTCCCATCCGCTAGTCTTATTAACATTGATAATTTTTAGAATGTACCTTTATGTTTACCTATGGCGGTTATTATGGCAATGTTTAGGTAATATTTAAAGCGATTTAGTGTCTGTTAGGGAACATAACTATATTGGGATATGCAAAGGTAGGATGAATATAATATGATATTATGGTTTTCTTAATTATTGACCCTTGTATTAGTTTGTTCGCACCTTAAAAATAACGGGAAATAATGCTAGCTTTATATAAAACTAATGATAAGATTATTATATGTGGTGGTATCAAGGGTAAGGATATTGATTTTAGTGGAGGGGAATCTGAATTTTTTTTACTGTTAGGGATATCATAACTCGATATAGTGAAGCGTAATTACACGAGACTGTAAAATTCTTGGTCAATATTGGTTTAGTTTGCAATGTTAATACTTGATTAAATGGCAAAGTTAATATGGTTTAACTTGCGATATTAATGATGATGCGCAAGCTGCAATGTTAATATATGTTATTTTGCAAGGTTAGTACTTGTCTATATTGCAACATTAATATTATTTAATTGAAATGTTAATGCTGGTTGAATTGCAATGTTAAGTAATTGTTTAATTGCAATATTAATATTATTTAATTGAAATGTTAACACTGGTAGAATTGCAATGTTAAGTAATTGTTTAATTGCAATATTAACATTATTTAATTGAAATCTTAATGCTGGTGGAATTGCAATGTTAAGTAATTGTTTAATTGCAATATTAATATTATTTAATTGAAATGTTAATGCTGGTAGAATTGCAATGTTAAGTAATTGTTTAATTGCAATATTAACATTATTTAATTGAAATGTTAATGCTGGTGGAATTGCAATGTTAAGTAATTGTTTAATTGCAATATTCATGTTATTTAATTGAAATGTTAATGCTGGTTGAATTACAAGGTGAAGTAATTGTTTAATTGCAATATTAATATTATTTAATCGAAATGTTAATGCTGGTTGAATTGCAATGTTAAGTAATTGTTTAATTGCAATGTTAATGAGGATGCTTAAGTTGCAAATGTTAATAATTGTTAAGTGAAATGTTGATGATGATGTTTAGATTGCAATGTGATTGTTTGCTTAATTTGAAATGTTAATGATGATGTTGAATTGCAATGTTAATATTGTTTAAATGGAAATGCTAATGATGATGGTTAAATTGCAATGCTATTATTTGTAAGGTTATTGCAAAATATGGTAATAATTGGAAGGCAAGGTAAGATAATGAGAATGTAAATGTTTGGGGGTTTACCAATATGGTAATGATATCGTTGCTCAATTATGGCAATTACCAGAAAAATGCAATGTGCTATTGATTATTGCTTGTCCTTGAACTAGTGCAAAATGACTTTATAACTAAGTAATGGGGGTTGAGATTATTTGGTTTTTACCTTATGCTAAGGTATTCATAGGTTAATGAAAATTAATGGAGTAGTGGGTCAGTAATCAATCACAGTTGGGTCATAGGAATGTCTGGTCTTAGTTATTGGGTGGTCCTTGCCTGAGTCCTTTTTCTTGCACCTTCTGTAGAGGATGTGGTTTTTCATTTATTTATTGTTCTGCCACGTTGTTAATGTCTTGCTGGGTCCGCTTGTATCTGGTGGGTTTTAGACCCCTACATGTCCCTCAGAACAGTCGCCATCCCTGACACCTTAAATGGTTAAAATCGATGGGAACCTGGGCTTGAGTGTTTCTTATGTGTCTTGGAGGTCCTAACCATTGCAGGGTAGGATGGGCGGGTAGTTAGTTCTACTCCGTCAAGTGATCATCATTTATGCGTGTAGTGACCTGTCACGTGTCCTTTTCGTTTTTATGTTCATCATGGTTATGTCTTATTCGTCGTCGGGTGGCGACGCAGAGTCGAACACATTGATTGTTCCCTTGTACACACGCGCACACCCTTGTTAAACACACACACAAAAAATTTTTTCACTAGTTACTAGAGTTGAGACGTCGTAATGAGGAGGATCCCACATATGGTATCAGAGCCAGGTTCGACCCATGACTTGGGATTCGCTACAACTTTCGTGACATGATTTTCTTTGATTACTGTGTTGATCGAGTTGATTGTGTGCGTGAGGGTAATCCTAGTTAGAGGACGCCTCGGAGGCAGATGACGAGGTACTAGGGGAGGGGGCATGACGCCTTCAGTAGCATCCACGCCTAAGGGGGTCTAACCCCCAGAGGGAGGCGAGCAAGTTTTCGAATAGGAACAAATAGCTTTTGGCGATGTGGTTGGGATGATGAGATCTTTTCAGCGCCTCTTTGAGGCACTGATCAGTCACTTGGACAGAGATGAGGCAAGTGTGCCGACACCAGCTGAGGTTCCGCCGTGTGCACCGGCCATTACTAGGTAGCATTCACCGTGAACTTGAGAAGGTCAAATTTCCAGAGTTCTTGGGTGCCCCGGATGGCGCAGCCGCTGAGGCATGGTTGGAGAAGATGGCGATGTGCTTCGCACTTTGCAATTAAACTTCCCACTGGAAGGTCCGCATGGAGGTCTTTCCAATGAAGGGGAGTGCTCTTCTAGGGTGGAAGATGCTCCTTCCGCAGCTAAACATGGTCGTCAATGACGTGTCATGAGGAACTGTTCGAGGAACGGTTCCGTGAGAGGTATCTTTTAGCGAAATTCATTGAGCGTCAACTCAATGAGCCCAACGTCGTATGACAAGGAGGTCGTACGATGCTCAAGTACGAGACACATTTTATGGCATTGCTCTCGTATGCTCCGCACCTTAACTTTGAGAAGATTAAGGTCAACAGGTTCGTGTTGGGCCTTAATGACAGCCTGCGTGCAAAGGATTAAATGTCTTGATGCCTCAAACCTTGCACGATTGTGTCCAGAAGGCAGTCATTCAAGATGAGTTTAGCTTCATATAAATGGATTTGGGAGCCAAACAGAAGGTTGGAGGAAAGGTTATGGGCTGTGCCCTTAACCTGGGAGAGTTTGTCACGAGAATCAACTTGTACATCATGATCTTAGGATCTTATGATGTCGTGATCGGTATGGATTGGTTGGAAACGCATGAGGCGATTCTCAACTGTAAGACGAAATGGTTGAACTTGGTTGATGATGAAGGAAAGAGACATGTGATTGTAGGAAGGAACCATGGATTTTCCCTGCAGTTCGTCTCTTCCTTACAGTTACGGAAGAGTATGGGCAAGGGGTGCAAACTTTATGCGATCCTCGCACTAAACGAGAAGGGAGTAGCAAAAGGTCTAGAGAACCTTCCGGTGGTGAAGGAGTTTGCGGACGTATTTCCAGAGGAGTTGCTTGGGATGCCGCCGGAAAGGGAATTGGAGTTTACCATAGACCTGAAACCGGGAACCAAACCGATAGCAAGAACGCCTTATCGGATGTCGACCCCGAAGTTGCAAGAGTTGAAAATGCAACTGAAGGAGTTGTTGGACCTCGGATTGATACGTCCTAGTGTGTCACCATGGGGTGCACCAGTTATTTTCATATGAAAGAAGGATGGATCATGGAGGCTTTGCATTGACTATCGTCAACTGAACAAGGCTACGATCAAGAATCAATATCCCTTACCAAGAATTGATGATCTGTTCGATCAAATGAAGGGTGCGACGGTGTTCTGCAAGATCGATTTGTGATCCAGGTATCACCAGTTATGGATCAAGGAGGATGACATCCCTAAAACCGCCCTTAAGACAAGATTATGACATTACGAGTTTACTGTTTTACCATTTGGACTAACAACCGTCCCAGGTGTATTTATGAGTTGATGAACGGGATGATCCGTGAGTACTTGGACAAGTTTGTCCAAGTATTCACAAATGATACTTGATCTACTCTCGGACGATGAAGGAGCATGACGAGCACTTGCGCTTGGTACTACAGTGTCTACGAGAGCACAAGATGTATGGTAAGTTGTCCAAATGCTCTTCTTATCATTCAAGGATTCACTAATTAGGGCAGGTCATCTCCGGCGAAGGTATCGTCGTGGATCCAGCCAAGGTTGAGGCTATTATGGAATGGCCTGCGCCGACGAATGTCACAGAAGGTGTATATTTTTGGGTTTAGCAGGATACTATTGATGGTTTGTCGAGGGATTTTCGAAGATAGCAAATCCGATCACGGAATTGCATAAGAAAAACAAGAAGTTTGTCTGGACAGAGAAATGCGCGGAAGCATTGCGGAGGCTTAAAGAGTTGCTAACAACAGTGCCGATACTAAAGGTACCTGACATGGACACATACTTCTTGGGATGCACAGATGCATCTAAGGAAGGTTTAGGCGGAGTCTTGTTGCAAGACGGACGAGTGATTGCTTACTTTTCGATGAAACTGAGAAGGCATTAGGAGAACTGCGTGATGCATGTATTGGAGCTTCTAGCCATCGTATATGCCTTGAAGTTTGGGAGACACTACCTTGTTGGACGGAAATTTGAATTAAGGAATGACCTTTGTTGACTACAATACATTTTTACGCAAAGCGACCTGAACGCGTGACAACGGCGTTGGTCGAAATTGCTTAGCGAGTACGACTTCGAGATTACTTACATAAAGGGAATAGTGAATCGAGTGGCGGATGCTTTGAGTTGAAGGCCGCGCATCTTTTTAGTGTTTCCTCTTCAAACAAATCTATGTAAGAAGATTCTCACTTTGCAGTGTGACGATGACTGGTACAAGAAGTCAATGATTTTATCGGACAAAACATCATGATGGTACCATGAGATGAGGGATTTTCTTTTGATATCGATAGGTTATTGAGTTTTAGAAGTCGGATTTACGTACCGCCCAACGACGAGTTGAGGATGTTGATCCTGAGCGAGGCTCATAGAGCATCTTACATGGCTCACCCAGGGGTTACGAAGATGAGGGAAAACCTTAAACCATTATTCTTTTGGGAAAGGAATGAAGGCCGACATAGTCAACTTTGTGGCTAGATGTCTAGAGTGTCAGCAGGTAAAGGCTGAACATAGACACCCGACAGGATCACTTCAACCACATGCCATTCCAGAATCGAAATGGGAAGTTATTTCGATGGATTTTATTATTGGATTGCCATTGATGGTAAGGAGACATGACTCGATTGTTGTAGTAGTAGACACTCTGACGAAGAATGCTCACTTTATTTCTGTGCATACGATGTATCAGGCACATGACATAGCGAGAGTTTTCATCAGTGAGATTGTGAGGCTGCATGGCGTGCCTAAAAAGATTATATCCGATCGAGGATCGGTGTTTACTAGACGATTTTGGATGAGTTTCCAAGAGGCATTGGGAACCCAACTTAATTTTAGTACTGCGTATCACCCAGAGACTGACGGGCAGACCAAACGAACGAACCAAACCTGGGAAGATATGTTGCGCATGTACGTGATGGACTAACAAAAGAGTTGGGAGGAATTCTTTCCTCTAGTAGAGTTCGCTTACAACAACAGTTATTAGAGCACCATTAAGATGGCACCTTTTGAGTTTCTTTATGGGCGACCGTGTCGGACACCCTTGAGTTGGGATCGACTTGAGGACAGGGTCCTGGTGGGACCAGAAGCAATCCGAGAAATGGAAGAGCAAATGCAAACCATAAGACAAAGGATTAAAGAAGCGTAGGATCGACAGAAGAGTTATGTCGATGCACACCGAGTCAACCGTAGTTACGAGGTTGGCGATCGAGTCTTATTGCGGGTTAAACCGCATAAGAGTTCGATCAAGTTTGGAAAAGGAGCTAAAATCTCTCTTAGGTTCGTGGGACCTTTCGAGATTGTGAAGAGAAAGGGGTCCGTGGCCTATCGACTAGCCTTGCCTGATTCTTTGAGGCATATGCACGATGTTTTTCATGTATCTGTTTTGAGACATTATATTAGTGATCCTACACACGTGATTGACCTGAGTTCCTTGCAGGTATGGGATGAGGGAGCGCTCATGGCTGAGCCGGTCAACATCTTAGATCATCATGTTTGACAATTACGATGTCGAATGGTAGATCAGGTCAAGGTCCAGTGGGACAATTATAGTCCACACTCGGAGACCTGGGAGGACGCATATGATATGCGCCAGCAGTTTCCATTTTTGTTCGATAGATAGACTTATGATATTGTGATAATTTATTTCTGCATTTATACTGAGAAACTTCGGGACGAAGTTTAGACCAAGGGGGGGTGTATGTAACATCCCGCTCTGGCGCACTGAGAAAACTTATTATTTGAGGACACTTGCTCGCAAGTGATCTGGAATTTTATGATGTTAGACCATTTATACTTGATTATGATGCGATTGACAGATGACATGATGTGTTAGTATTTGATGTCGACAGATGCTATTGACTTAGTTTTATTGAGTGTGCAACGTTTTTGATCTTGAGGATGTAGAGGCATCAGTAGAATCCCCTTGGACTCCAGACTGAGTCAGGGAGTGTGCTTTTGGGTTGATATGTTTAATATGATGTTTCATTTGATTTGATGATTTGATGTTGACATTTCTGACATGATTGTTGATGATGTAGGCTGACGATAGCTTGTCGACCAGACTCACATATGGAGTAAAGGGGCCACACATGATTTGCAGAGAGGTTGAGGGAGAGGGGTGGACAACAACCCTGCCACCGCCTGCTATCACTCCTGTCGTGGCCCGAAATGTAGGTTAACGATTACCTAGTTCGAGAGGATCCACGATGTCATGAGGGCAGACTGTGACAGTCCCTCACGATGATTCTAAGGGGCGCGCAATAAGGTGGGGGCCTTATTCCTTAGAACCCTTAGTCTCCCACAAGTTCACCTGGTGGAGTATTGACTCCAGGGGTTATAGATGTCTACCAATCAGTACAGTTGGCGAGTGGAACCCTTGGAGCACGTGGTTCATCCTGAAGGGCACATTGCACAAAAGAAACTCAGTTGGCGAGTGGCACCCTTAGAGCACGTGGTGCATCCTGAAGGGCACGTCGTACAAAAGAAATTCAAGAGGCGAGTGACACCCTTGGATCACGTGGTGCATATTGAAGGGCACGTTGCATTAATGTGGAGAAAGGAGTCAGCATAAATAGCCCTAAGACCTCAACACCTGAATAAATCCTTAAAACAATTCCCCTATCCTGGCGTCGCTAGTTCAGAATTTGTAGCCCTGTGTCAAAAAAAAAAACAACATAATTCAAGAGTACACATTAAATATTCATTACCCCTTGATGATTTGAAACCTCCACCTAATCCAAGGAGTTTCCTTCCTTAATTAAATACATAAAACAATTCCTTCGTTAATTGAATTCATAAAGTATTTCCTTACTTAATTGCGTACATAAGGCCTTTCCTCATTCATAAGGCCTTTCCTAGGAAGGTACTACTTCACCCTAACATGATAATCAAAGTTTAACCATCTCCTAATGACAATGCCAGGATATTCTAGCTCACAGTAGCTCTGCCATGCAAATAACATTAGAAATTTATTCCCTGCTAAACTAGCTCTAACAATACAGGTGCTAATAATAATATTAAACAAACAAAAAAAAAACCCACTTAAGCTAAT
>ML784687.1:632110-686347 GCA_009831015.1 Picea engelmannii | reverse complement strand
TCATTCGTGGGAGAACAAGGATATGGAGTTCTAATATAGACTGGAGCAGAATTGATGTTTTGTCATAGCTTTAGCTTCTCAATATATCAACATTTTGTTTCATGTGTTGTATATCAATTTGTTTATGGTTTATGATTACTTTAACTATCTAAATCAAATGCAAATGATATAATTTGATCACTGTTATCCATATATTATCTCTTCTAGATAGATAAAAGACATAACAATTTTTGATTCATTTTATGAATAATAGTTTTATCTTCTTCATAAATTGAATTGTTATATATAAGTTTTCTGCATAACAGGTTTCCCTTATTGCAGGAATTTATAATCATAAGATTGTTATGATTTTCTTTTATGTCTTGTTTGTCCTGTAAAATACTTCAAGGAGTAGCATAGTTGATCGTTTACGAAAAGCTTAAGGGCTAAACGGTGCGAGTTTCCCTCCTCCAACCAGCTTAAGAAGTCATCATACACAGGGCATACTTGGAGCGTTTCGAGGTCAATTAGTCTTTTGTTTACTGTTTTTATTAAGTAGTTTAATATAGATATAAGTTTAATTAGAATTATATTAGATTGTTTAATTTCAGTAAATATATTAGATCATTTAATTTCAGTAGTTTTTATTTCTTTGTCATAAAATATAAAAATCAAAAAAGAGATTCTTGGTTGTCTTAGGGCAGAGAACACATGAGTTTTGCAGGTTCTAAGTAAATCTGTAGATTGTTTATAATGTATATTTGTGAATAAGTAATATTGTAGTTGATAATTAGATAGTTGATTTGAGTTATTATAATAGTAATTAGTGGATTGTATATCATAGTTATAATAGTTGTATTTAGTTTTAGTTTAATTAGTAGTTTGTTTTATTTAGATTAGTGAGCTAGTTTTATAAGTTTTAGTTAGTTTTTAGTTAAATTCTTTTATTTAATTTGTTTTATTAGTTTTAATTAATTAGTTTTAGTTTCGTTTAGATTACTTATCTCAAGTCAATTCTCTCTTTGGTTTTCTTGAAAGACCTTAGAGTGGCCAACGGATCCATTAAACTCGTCAGGGTGGTCCAGTCCAAACGGCTTGGGTTATTTAGACAACCCCGGACCAGTTCCACTCTCCCATTTGACGGACGGTCAATTTCGCCCATCAACAAATGGCGCTAGAAGGAGGGCCATAGATTAATTAATGGCACGAGGTGGTCGCAAGACTCCTCCCCCACCTAATCGCACACCTATATTGACTAGAAGTCGTTCAGAAGATAATATCCCCCCTCAAACAGCAACTACTTGAACCGAAGATCCACAGATCACAGTTGAGTCAACAACCCCTAATCCTACAGGTGGTGATTTTCAATAGATCGTTCGTCAATCTATTATCAGAGCACATAGTGCCTTAGCAAGTCTTAGGTGACCAAACCGCCCGTGGGGTCAACCTTTAGACTTCTCTGATATCAGAGAACAGTTAGGTGACATAGACCTCACTGTGAATCCTACAGATCCAAACACAAATCCTTCTGCAGGAGGATCTAGGATACCTCCTTCACCACCTCCCTCATCTCCTTCTTCTTCTGGAGGAGATTCCTCTTCTGACGAAGGTAAATTGCCTTCTCGTCCCTCCACACCTACTACCCCAATGGAAAATCAGAACAACCCTGCTAGACCTTGGATGGACTGGGATGCTGTAGCTGTACCTGGAGACCAACACCCTTTACCTAAGCACCCGGAGAAATGGCTTCCTAAGTTTGATCCTGATTCAAAACATATAGCTGAAGATCACATCAAAAAATTTATGTTAGCCATTAGATTCCGTAATGTTGAACATGAAGATGTTGTCTGTAGGTTGTTCCCTTACACCTTTGAGGGTAATGCATCCACTTGGTACTTTTCCCAATAGCCTCACACCATAGTGTCTTGGGAAAAGTTTGAGTCTTGCTTTTTGGAAAAATTCAGAGATGGAAAACCTCCTGAAGTCTTAGTCATGGATCTTTCAAACTTAAAAATGAATGCAAAAGAAAAAGTTAAAGATTTTAATCAAAGATTTTTAACACTTAAGAATAGAATCCCTGCAAACTCTATGCCTGCTGAGAGCCTTGTAATAGCTTACTATACTAAAGATCTACATCAAAGTATAGCCATTTGGGTGAAAAGATCTAAAAAGGCCACGTTGTTAGAAGCCTTTGAAGAAGCTACACAAATTGAAAAGGACATTCTTAGTCTTAAGGATTCTTCTAGCAACGAAACTGAGACTGATTCTTCTTCCAAAAAGAAGATTGAAATTCTCCCCAGACCCACACAAAACAAAACACAACCCGAAAACTCTGATTTGGAAAATTTAACCAAAGTTGTACAAAAACTATCTAATCAAGTTATAGATTTAAAAAGGTCAACTGAGGAAGCCTCTTCGAGTAAAGGGCCCTACAAACCCCCTTTCTGAAAGCCTCTTTCCCCAAACCAGCCTAATCTAAACCCTGAAGGCCTGAACCTAGAAAGTTTGCAATGTGCTCTACAGACAATTCTAGGAGCCCAAGATGACTTGATCCCTCCTGACATTCCTCAAGAGGAAGTCGAGTAGGAAACAACTCAAGAAGAAGAGTCTTCTCCAAATATCTTTGGACATTTCTCGGATGGTATCTTTCAAGCCAACTTCGAGACTGTTCACCCTTATAACACTAGGAGAAAGACCGCTAACAAACCTCCTGCCGAAAACACTACAACTTTAACTCCAAAGCCATCTAAATCGGTAGAAACTAAACAAAGTAATGCTATCCCTAAATTAGATTATGATGTTGTTGAATATCTTAAGAAATTACGGGCTAACATTTCTATTTATGAGTTGTTGAAATTTCCATTTTTGTTACAGAAAATGTTGCAAAATATTTTAGACAATGGCAAGAATGGTAATTCAAACGGTAATAAGGTTGTGAAAAGAAAAGTTCCACAGAAGACTTCCACAAAAAATAATCTTGATCCTCAAGATAAAGGAGGCCTTCCTGTACCTCCTGTAAATAATGTAAATAGTGTAAATAATGCGAATAATGTAGATAAAGTAGCATTAGAGAATGCGAGTAAGAAACCACAAGCTACAACTCTAAATACTCGCAAGAATGTTCCTTCTTTTCTTTTAACTCTCGAAATATTCAACAGAAATGTGCATAACTATATGGTTGACTCAGGAGCATCGTCAAATGTGATGCCTTGGTCAGTCTGCCAAAAGATTAACGCCGAAGTAGAACCATCTTCTTTGAAAATCATACATCTTGATCGAACATATGTTAGAGTTATAGGAGAGATGAAAAATGTATTAATCAGATTATCGTCTAACCCAAAGGTTCATCAGGTTATTGATATAATTGTGGTGGATATTCCAAAAGTGTATGGTATTTTTTTAAGCAGGGACTGGTCGGAGCAGCTACATGGTTATTTCGCAACGGACTGGTCTCACTTATGGCTTCCAGAAAACGGTAAGCCCAACAAGATCGGAGTGAATCGTGAGCGTTACCTCAAGTTCATGGTAACAGACTTGAATGACCCCACTGAACCATATACACCTCAGACAGATTCACCTGAAGTCCAAGGGATGGACACCTTCTTCGGAAACTTCATGGTTGAAATTTCACCTATCAAAGATCCAGAAAAGCAATCCGAGATCCTAGCATGTACACAACCAACAGCTTCTATCCAACAGTCCAGTGAGCCCGATGAAAATCAAATTTGGTCTTTATATTTCGATGGTTCCAAGTCTAAAGAAGGAGCTGGTGTAGGCTGCATCATTATCGATTTGGCAGGTAACAAAACATTATTGGCTTGTAGATTAGAATTTAGATGTACTAACAATATTGCAGAATATGAGGCTTTATTACAAGGTCTCAGAAAATCCTTGGACATGAACATTCAAAATCTAGTTGTATTCAACGACTCTGAGATAGTGGTTAGACAGGTGAGAAATTCTATACATTGCCTTACCCCGCATCTCAAATGTTACCAGTCTGAGGTATGGAGTTTAATAAACAAATTTTCTTCTTTTAATATAAATTCCATTCCTAGATCAAATAATACTGAAGCAGATCTACTCGCTAATGTTGCCTCTAAACTTCTCCCTGCAGAAGGCTTATCTCCAAATGCATTCTCCGTGGAGCTATTATTTCGACCATCTGTTCCTGACAATATCACGAACTGGAGAGTGTTTGATAATGATCAACAAATCATTAACTTTCTGCACATGGAGGAAACCTTTCAAGGCGCTGTGATAGATGAACAAACACACGATGACAATTTGCATGACTTTACGGTAATACCTAATCCGAAATCTCCTGAAGCTCTATCGGACATGGTAAATTTATTACCCAAATATTTTGTGAGACTAGAAAAGTTTTATGATTTTGAAGACAAATTCAAAAAGACAGTCCATTGTAAAACCAACAGTTCCTCATTGTCTTATGAAAAAGTCAATTTAGGGACTAGTGAAAATCCTCAGTGTATTAATTTAGGCTTGGGATGTTCTAAACAAGAAAAAGCTACTTTTGTTAAATTATTTAAATAATTCAAGGATGTCTTTGCCTGGACTTATGATGATCTTAAGACATTCGATCCTAATATTATACAACATGTCATCCCAATGAAGCCCCAAACCTTGCCCTTCCAACAGAAACTGAGGAAAATGCATCCTAAACTAGAACCGACCGTACAAAAAGAATTGAATAAACTCCTAAGTGATAAAATAATTTTTCCTATTAGACACACTCAATGGGTGTCCAACCTCGTCCCAGTGCGGAAGAAAAACGGGGAAATTCGACTTTGTGTAGATTTTCGGAACCCCAACAAAGCATCTAACAAAGATAATTATCATGTCCCTCCCATGGAACAGATTCTTCAACAAGTATCTGGTTCCGAGAGGCTATCTTTACTAGATGGTTTCTTTGGATACAACCAAGTCTTGATGTCTCCGTCAGACCAACTGAAAACTACCTTCCGTACCCCGTGGGGAACTTATGTGTATCGCAAAATGCCCTTTGGATTGATTAATGCCGGTGCTACCTTTCAGAGAGAAATGGACATTGCTTTTAGAGGCTTGATCAATCACTTCGTAGTAGTCTACTTAGATGATGTGACCGTTTACTCTAAAAAAAAAATGATCATCTAGCTCACTTACGAGCCGTTCTTCTACGATGTCGTAAATACGACATCTCCTTGAACCCCAAGAAGTCCATCTTTGCAGTGGAATAGGGTAAACTACTAGGATTCATTGTGTATAGTGATGGAATGATTATTGACCGCGAGAGGACCCAAGTAATTGCTAAACTTCCCCCACCTACCTCCAAAAAATCTATGCAGTCTTTCCTAGGCCAGATTAATTTCGTGAGAAGATTTGTCCCCAGTTTCTCCGAAATGGTCAGGCCTCTCCAAAAACTGATTAAGAAAGACACCCAATATCGCTGGGGACCCACTGAAAACCAAGCTTTCAATGCTATAAAGAAGGCCATAATAGAAGCTCCATCTCTCATGAGCCCCGATTTCTCTCAAGACTTTATACTCTATACTTTTGCCTCCGATCGTTCCTATGTCGCAGTCCTAACTCAGAAGAATTCTGAGAACAACGAGGTACCCATCGCCTTTATGAGCTCTGCCTTCAAAGGCGCTGAACTTAACTACCCATCATTCGATCAACAAGCTTACACTGTCTTCAAGGTAGTTAATCATTTCCGGTCTTATCTTTTGAAGTCAAGGACGAAGGTCATTGTCCCTTACCCTGCTGTAAGGAACTTGTTAGTGAAAACGGAGTTAGGAGAGAAAAGAGCTAACTAGGTCACCCCCTTATAGGAGTATGACTTAGAAATCACTCCATCTCATATCGTGAGAGGCCAAGGGTTGTGTAAGTTGGTAGTTGATTCAGAAACCAAACACCAAGAAGATAGTGATACGTTAGACCTAGAACAACGCGATCAGAGTTTGATTTGTTGTACACAAAATCTCGTAAGTCCTTGGTACGATGATATTAGACACTGTCATCAACATGGATCAACACCCCGTCACCTTGACCCTGCCAAGAGAAGAGCGCTAAGACTGAAGTCCGCCTCCTTTCATCTAGTTAACAGTATATTGTTTCGTCAGAATTTTGATGGCGTACTGATGCGTTGTCTTGAAAAAGACGAAGCAGAAAGAGTCTTGCTCGAGTTGCATGCAGGAGAAGCTGGTGGTCACTTCGGTGGTGATACCACTGCTCATAAGGTTTTAAGAGCCGGTTACTACTGGCCAACACTTTTTAGAGACGCCCATGCCTTATGTTGTAAATGTATCATTTGTCAGAAAGCATCAGGGCGATTGCAAAAACCAACCTTCCCCTTGCAACCCGTTTCAGTCGATTCTCCTTTCCAGAAACGGGGCCTTGATATCATTGGTCCTATTAACCCTCCATCCTCACAAAAGCACAAGTATATTGTGACAACCACTGATTACTTTACTCGATGGTCTGAAGCCGCAGCGCTAAGAACTGTTAACACAAGTCAGGTGATCACCTTTCTTAATTCCAATATTATCACCCATTTTGGTATCCCTGATTGTCTAGTCTTTGATAACGCTTCATACTTTTCCTCTCTTGAAATGAGTGATTTCACCTTAGACAAGGGAATAAAGCTGAAGTATTTTGCGAGTTACTACCCCCAGGGTAATGGCTTAGCAGAATCAACAAACAAGAACTTGATCAAGATTATCAAGAGAACCGTGGCTGAAAATCACAAGAACTGGCACAACACACTGCTTAATGCACTGTGGGCTGATAGAGTAACACCCAAAGCCACTATAGGTAATTCCCCCTTTTTTCTTGTTTATGAAAGAGAAGCCATTCTGCCACCTCATATTCTTCTTCCTTCGCTCCAATTGTCACAAAAAGTTCAAGAAGAAGAATGTCCCCCTTTTGAAAGCCGTATTAACGCTTTGATGAAGTTAGAAGAAGTAATAACCCAATACAAGCGTAAACTAGATCAACATCAACAACTGATTAAAAGCTGGTTCGATTCTAATTCTGCTTCTGATAGAAATTTTGAAGTAGGCGATCTCGTCTTAAAGTGGGACAAACCTCACGAAGGGAAGGGAGAACACACCAAATTTCAAAATTTGTGGCTTGGGCCATTTTTGATTGCTGAAAAGTTGGGTCCTAGTTCCTTTCGTTTGCAGAATCTTGAAGGGCAGCTTGACACCTACCCGGTGAATGGCCAAGCCCTAAAAAGATACTTTGCTTGATTTTTATCCTTGTATATTATGTAAATATTTCTTTTATTTGCACTCTTTTTGTTTTGATTTTGATTTGAATGATCATTTTTGTGTATTTTGAAACATATGCATGCCTATGCACTGAGCCATTCAGACAAAGACTATAAGGAAATTTCTTCACTAAAATAACTTCTGAAAGATTGTACATACATCAGTGATATATTTCTAAAAATGATATTGGAAAATGTTGTTTGAAAGAAGTTTACTAATTTCAATCTCTGAGTGAAGTTTGTCATGATCATATTTATCTTTTTACGCTGTCCCTTTTCCGTAAAGGAATGACTCAAAAAGGATGTCTCCCTGACGAAGTAAGTTGTTTTAGAAATAAAAAAATTCTAGAGTTGAATAAAGGACAGTATTAAAAAATTTTGATGAGGTCTAAAAAATCTGATAAAATATCAAGATTTTTCAGCGTCACCCCGCTCAGCTATCCTCAAAGGAAAAATAAAATAAAAATATTAATAAGAGCTGTGGGAAGTGTTTATAAACCCGCCGGGATACTGAACAGGTCCGCTGGCAGCGGGTAAATGCAAGCATGGCGCCAAGACAACTTCGTCGGGGTACTGAACAGGCCCGCTGGCAGCGAAGCAATGTCGGGTACACGAAAATTTGTGAAAAGGATAAGAAACCTCTTTTAAAGTCCTTTATTCTAATCTAGAACTTCTTGACAGGATAAAGACGTCTGAGTGGGTTAAATGGAAACCCTATCGAGGCTATGGACGCCTGCTGGCAGTAGTGGCCATGCCAACAGTATTGAATATTTTATCATAAAAATCATGACTCGTTGATCTTAAGACTGTTATTGGTTTACATCTTTTAAAACATCGCTGAAAAAGATAGTAAATGATGATGCTTGTACGATTTTCTGGTTGTTGTTTTTGAGTTGAGTTTTTCTTTGCTGTCCTAATCTGAATTCATTTCTTTTGACAGAGATAACTGCTTCGCTCAGTGTGTCGCCATTGTTGGCAGCCAATTCAATTTTTTCAATTGCCCTAAAAATCTTCCTACACCTATGTCTCTTGAACTCCAAATTTTTGTCGCATTTTGCAAACCGACGATATTTTCATTTCAAGCGACATTTGCAAATTGATTTCGATTTAGTTTTCACGACTGAAAGTGTAAAAACTCCTCCATCGTTATTTGGACTGTCATGATCTACTTATTTGATATCCTGATTGGTACTTACCTTTGGTCTGCTATTAAATGGCTGGAATGACTTTCAAACTATGACCATTTACTTTGATTGCGCAACTTGATTTCTTTGGTAAGGCATTGAACATATTAAGTTATGGTTTATATTCGATTTCATTAGGGTCATGGTTGATCTTGTTTTATATAATGTGATCCTTACTATCATAACTTCTTAACTTATTGATTTCATAAAGTCATTGGTTGCAATGTTTATAAACTTTAATTATGCTAAAAAACGCATGAGTCACATATCAGTTTGATTTCATATTTGAATGGAAATATTTTACACCCGGCGCATTGGTGAAATTTTTGGATTTCACGTTGGATTGAACTATACACTTGGCACATTAATATAACATATGGTTCTCATTATACATTTGATTAATGGCACGTTGATATGGTTATTCACCGATTTGGGTTGGCCGATTAATATGTTTTAAACGTTATGATTATTGATGGAACAACTCTGTACTCAGCCATTAATGCACTGCATGGCGGTGGTAATCCCACAACCTTCTCACGCATTACATTGATTCATTCCCCTTTGAGCGCTTGCAGCTATTAAGCCCTATCGATTTTTTCTCCTGGATTTTGTATTGTTCGATTCAAACCGTACTATGCACACAAGCCATGGCTCCAGTCGTAAGGGCCGAACCCAATGGTTGCCAAGCATTGCTCATGTTCGATGGCACTTACAACGACCTAGAGAAGTTTGGATGGCTCCCGTTCATAAGAAAATTCGATCGTTATAACCCTAGTGTAGCTCGGAAATTTGCGTTAACCTTCGATGGCTACCGAGCCAAGGTTGGGGATGTGCAACTTGAAATTAATGAGCAATTTCTTAGCTCGGCAACCAATCTTCCTGCTACGGGCCAGAAGTGGTCTAAAAATTGTAAAATGGAAGATGTCCCATGGACATTTCTCTTTCAATCTCAAATGGTGGAATTCTGCGACAAAGGATGGCCTGCAAATATGTTAAAACAATGATGGCATGACCTGCTAATCATAATCAAGCATTTCATTACTTGCGAGGGCAGGTACGGGTTCGTTTTCTTGTTTCACCTTCATCTATTGATGGTTTTTATGGGTTTTAAACTCAATATGCCTCACTACCTACATAGATGTCTGTTTAATATGGCGAAGAGGTACAAACGCAACCAGGCCGATACCAACCTCTTCCATTTTGGGTTGATTAAAATTATCGTGGTTTATGAATTGGGGTTACATCGTGATTGTTGGGTTGATTTTCTCAGTCGTAATAGCTTTGAGGACTCAAGTCCACCACAGGTTGATAAACCTGTGGTGAGTGAAAGCAAGCCTATTCCCCCTGTGCCTTACAATGTTCTGCTACCCAAACCGCTACCCGACTCACCTACGAATTTGCCCAGTTCTGTGACCAAACAGGTCGAAATTGCTAAACCCATAGCCAGAAACCCTAAAGCTAAATCTAATGCAAATTCTAAAGGTAAGAAAAATTCCTGGTTAATCTCTCGCATGGTGAGAAATAAACCGAAACCCTCTGTTAACCCTGAGCCTATCGTGGTCAGCGAAGATTCTGATTCGGAGATTGAACGTTTCCTTGTAGTTGAGTATCCCTACTCAAAACGTCTGTGTGACAAACCTCCTTACGAATTTGTCAGAAACTTACCACCTTGTTTGCGAGATGATCCCAGTGTTCCTGGCATTGAAATGCCTCGTGAAACCCTCGGTGACTCGTCAAAACCCTCTCCTACTCAACCAGTTGTTTCACCATGCGATCAATGTGGCTTGTGGTTGGAAAGATACTACCTAGATGTGCCTATGTTGCAATCTAGAATTCATGATCTGGAAGATCAAGTCACAAAGGTCACCAGCCAGAATGCCAAGGTGAAACCCACTGACAAGAAGCAACGAACGACTGGTTTGATTTTGTTCAAAAATGTCGAGTCTGCTATAGAGGTTGTAAACTCAAAACTGGCATAGTCTGAACAGTCATACTGGTATGATTATCATTTTTTTATATGATTAATTCACACCTCTGTGTACAGTGTTAATTTGAAATTGTTTAATAAGCATGCATTATTGTATATAAGTTTGTTTTGATTAATCGAATTCCCGAATTAGCTTTGATTGGATTTGGTTTTGGTTCGATCAATCATAGGATAGATTCGATTGTTTTAATTTAGTTTCAATTAAATACTCTGTCTAAACATGGGCCTTTTCTGTTATTTAACTTTCAAACATAGTCAATATTTGATTCGAATTGGTGATGTTCTAGAAGATATGGTTGGCAATTACAGTTAACTGTTGTGATTTGATATCTTATGAACAATTTGAATACCATCCTGTTAAGCTGTAACCAATTTGCGAATAGATGTAAGTCATAACTATTGTATCCAAATACTTGATTCACATGATATGGTTTGACCGTGTTCTCATCTCGGTTCATATTGGAAGGAATATATTGTTTAAATTTAATTTGTTGGACGGAAATGATCATGCCCAGAATAGCGACTTGTTTCTATTTTTAACACAGTTACGATCTGCCCTGATTGTTACTTGGTCTATGATTATTACTCCTATAAATGGTTACGATCACTATGTGATCCTATCTGAAGACTGTGTAAACACTCACATTGTAATTGTCTTTCCATATTTGATTAGAGCGACATGAGCTTTATGATATATTGTTACAGCTGTAACAAATCTATTTTGTTTTCAGTTGTATCGATTATAATTATGTTATGGAATATCATATCTTATATGACTACGACTCTGTTCGATTATGGTTGTATTAATTACGATAACATCGTATCGTTATCTGATTTGATTCACTACTTAATTTCATTTGATACAAAACAGGCCTGTCAAGATTTGACCATATTTTATGGTAACTGAAAACAGAGCATTCTTTACTCTGTTTCGATTGCATTCATTCTGATATTGGTTGTTTTGAATGATAATTTCAATTGAATCATTAGTAATTCGTTTTGATGATGAAAATAAAATTAAATTGGATTTGATTTCTTTTAAGATTTTATTTGATTGCTATCTGATTCCATATGCTATTTTAGACTAGCTACAGAATCAGATGATTTTGTAGCTAAGTCTGTAGGATCATTTTTTTTGTATTTTGTCACTCAAATATCTTTCTAATTTGATATTTGTGTTCTATTGTAGGTAAATTCGAATTGCAATTAAGTTTATGAGAAGTTGGAGGATATCTCAAGGATTTCACTTGCATTTTTAATTACTTAGTTTAGGAGATTTTGGGATCTTTCCAAGATTATGTAAACTATTTGGTATTATCCACAAGGAAGTTTTACCTTGTGGACAGACTTATAAATACTTATGATTTTTGTAATAATCATCATCCTCATTCGTGGGAGAACAAGGATATGGAGTTCTAATACAGACTGGAGCAGAATTGATGTTTTGTCATAGCTTTAGCTTCTTAATATATCAACATTTTGTTTCATGTGTTGTATATCAATTTGTTTATGGTTTATGATTACTTTAGCTATCTAAATCAAATGCAAATGATATAATTGGTTCACTACTATCCATATATTATCTCTTCCAGATAGATAAAAGACATAACAATTGTTGATTCATTTTATGAATGATAGTTTTATCTTCTTCATAAATTGAATTGTTATATATAAGTTTTCTGCATAACAGGTTTCCCTTATTGCAGGAATTTATAATCATAAGATTGTTATGATTTTCTTTTATGTCTTGTTTGTCCTGTAAAATACTTCAAGGATCATCATAGATGATCTTTTATGAAAATATTAAGGGCTAAACGGTGCGAGTTTCCCTCCTCCAACCAGCTTAAGAAGTCATCATACACAGGGAAGACTTGGAGCGTTTCCAGGTCAATTAGTCTTTTGTTTACTGTTTTTATTAAGTAGTTTAATATAGATATAAGTTTAATTAGATTTATATTAGATTGTTTAATTTCAGTAAATATATTAGATCATTTAATTTCAGTAGTTTTTATTTCTTTGTCATAAAATATAAAAATCAAAAAAGAGATTCTTGGCTGTCTTAGGGCAGAGAACACATGAGTTTTGCAGGTTCTAAGTAAATCTGTAGATTGTTTATAATGTATATTTGTGAATAAGTAATATTGTAGCTGATAATTAGATAGTTGATTTGAGTTATTATAATAGTAATTAGTGGATTGTATATAATAGTTAGAATAGTTTTATTTAGTTTTAGTTTAATTAGTAGTTTGTTTTATTTAGATTAGTGAGCTAGTTTTATAAGTTTTAGTTAGTTTTTAGTTAAATTCTTTTATTTAATTTGTTTTATTAGTTTTAATTAATTAGTTTTAGTTTCGTTTAGATTACTTAGCTCAGATCAATTCTCTCTTTGGTTTTCTTGAAAGACCTTAGAGCGGCCAACAGAGCCGTTAAACTCGTTAGGGTGGTCCATTCCAAATGGATTGGGTTATTTAGACAACCTCGGACCAGTTCCACTCTCCCAGTTGACGGACGGTCAATTTCGCCCGTCAACACGACCATTTTTCCAGAAATTTTTGTACAATAATCATCAACCTTGAGATATTGTAAATACAAAACCCCGAGTGAAGGTCATTACTGAAAGTAGTTAAAGTGTTAATTATTTCCATTCCATGACTTGAATATAGTCTACGAAGCTTCTTGTATTTAACAAATTCATTGCAGTCTGGACATAAAATCCTTTGTATGGTTAATTTGTATTCGATCTCTCTATCTATTTGTATAGCAAGGTTGAAAAACCATTAATTTTACTTTAAAGGTAGTTGTCATTTCTCTGTATGTATTCACTAGTTATTAGATTCCTTAAATATAGAACTCATTGAGTGAAATCACAACTCTCTATCTCTTTTAAGGGTTAATGATTTTTTTTGTACCCTAGATTCATCCTTATTTGCAATATCTTTGGTTGTATGCATGATACAATGTTTTAGAAGGGATTTGGAAAAAATGTTTTTGCATTAATAAACCTTAACAAAAATCAATAAGTTCTTATCGTAAGTATGTATTGAGATTTTATCCTTGCATCTCTGTAAATTCTTCTCTATTTAACAATTTCCTTACTGTGATCATTACCAAAATATATATCTAGATCGCATCATGTTTGCCTATGTAAATACTTACTAATTTAACAATTTCTTTACTGTGATCATTATCCTTGTCAGAAATACATATGTGTGATATAGGAAAAAATTGTAACTTTGTTTTAATTGTTAACTTTGTCACAGTCATTCCTTTTGTTCTTTTGGTCCTCTATACAGGGTTTTGGTAAATACTGTCAGGTAATTATTTTTATGATTACTCTGTAAAAGGACTATTTCGATGATATTTGGTATTTTTTTTGCTTGCTTTCACTACCTCTTTGTTAACTATTATTTTTCGATTTTCTTCTCTAAGTACAGTCTATACTTTTATGTTTATAATCATTCCATGTATTTTATATTCTAAATATTTTAGAGGAAATGTACAGGAATGATGAAACAACATAATTTTATTTAAATGTTTGTTCTTCTTTCTTCAATTTCATAAGTGGAATTATATGCCTGGATACAAATTAATGATGGGTCCCATTTTTTTGCAAGGGAACACATCAGATGGTTACAAACCCACTCCTCCTCCTCCTCAATCGTGGATTGACTACTTTGCAAAGGAAAACAAAGACAAACTGATATTCATCAAAATCCAAGCTAAGTTGCATCTTTGACTTATTTTAGTTATCTCACTATTTAATGACTTGAATAATAGTAAAGTTACTAACACCTTCACATTTATTCTCTTCCGGGTTAGAAATAAAAGTTCTCTTGGTAAAAGAAGCTTTGTGCCACCAATAGGTATTCAAGTTCCATGCTCTTCCTTCACTAGTCCATGCACGCATTCACTTCAGTTATAGACAATTACTATATAGGTTGTTTTAAATATTTGTTTAAAACTAGTTATGGAGTTCTTGGGTCTATGGAACCCCCATCCATATTATTTGGTCAATGACCTAATGAATGTAATAAATGTATTTTTTCAAATATTCTAAGATCTTCTGTATCAGTTATCTTTTTGTGTTAATAGATAAAAAAAATGAAATTAAAACTTTTTTTTTCACCTATCATTAGCATAATAGTAAACAATTTCCATACAATCTATTTATACTTGTTTCTTTCTGATTTTTTTATTTTATTTTGTACACTAATTGAAAAAAAATCAAAGAAATAAGTTTTTCATGGCCAATAGGCACGTATACACAGTTATATATATATATAACACTTCACAAACGTCACTACAAATTCTCTTACACAATGGCAAGGTATGAATCTAACACGGCTACACAGTCCCCTTAATTAAATTCTCTTTATATATATATAATATATAGCATAACATCAACCATATAATATCAACAATATAACATCAACAATAAAAGTACATAGCTGAGATACATATCTGAATACTGATGTTGGGAAACAAATGGAACAACCACGTTCCACCCAACCATAGAAATAGAACAACCATGATCACTTGTCCTCATCACTCCCTATCCTAACCATGACTACATAAGGACAAACTTAGTCACACTCCTTAGCCACTGTCACTTTCAACAATTCAAAAAATGTTTTGCTTCACACCAAATGAGTTCATAACAACAAAAATAGTTCTTATTCCTCAACATACTAAGCAATTTCCTGCCTCCCACATATGTTCTATTTACCTTGCGCCTACGAATTTACATTTCTTTCCCTCCTTGGGGAAATTCACAGCTTTACAAATCACTGATTTTTAGGGGCTACTAGTGACATACTTAATTTATGACAATTGTAAAATTAAGCCCTCAATTAACTCAAACTTGTTCCCCACTCACGGAGTCATAGTCAAATATTTGTTTCATTTGTCTTCCAACATTTAATTTAATAAAAAAAAATTCTCATACATGTGTCCATCAAAAGAGGATAGTTGGGCAAGTCAAACCTTTTCCCAATAGTCATAAAATAATAATTACATTTTCCAAAATTTTAATTTCGAATTTTCCATAAATAGAAATTTATTTCTAAATTTGGATTTCCATAAATGGAAATTTATTTATAATTCAACTTGGAATTTATTTTCTAACAATTTGAGGATATCACACATAATGTTATTGGAATGTGAAAAAAACATGTTAAAAGGTAGGCATATTACTAATGGATTTTGGGATGAAGCCATTAGTACTCTTGTTTATTTGAATAATAGAAGTCTAAGTAAATGTTTATACGATAAAACTCCTCTTGAAGATATTTATGGTTATAATCTAGTAGTAAACCATTTAAGAATATTTGGAAGAAACGTTTTCTCTCACATTCCTAAAGAGGATAGGAGAAAACTAAATGCAAATGGAATCACGTGAATTTTTATTGGTTATTGTTCTAGTCACAAAGCATATAATTTGTTTGATCCATGCACACATAAAAAAAATTCTAGTACATATTTATTATTTCATGAGTAATCAAATGAGGGTCATAAAGTGGACAGTAATGATGCATTGCATATCACTTATGATCATGATAAAAATATCAAAGAAGAAGCAAATGATGAACATGAACATAAATAGGAGGAAGAATCGAGTGATATGGACACTACAATCAACCAAAGTAAACCAATAGGAGGAGAGGATTCACCACAAAGCAGAAGAAGAGGTGACATTGATGAAGCACGAAGGAGATCATCGCACAAAACTCAACTATCTAAAAGATATGACGATTATTCATTGATTATTGAAGTGATGAATGTCATGGAACCCTTGAATTTTGAACAAGCTAAATAGCATAAAGTATGGAGATATGCAATGAAGGAAGATTTTGAGTCCATGACGAAAAGTAATACTTGGGAATTAACAAAATTTCCTAAAAATAAAGTTCCCATAGGATCGAAATGGCTATTCAAACCCAAATTTAGTGTTGATGGAAGTATAGATAAATATAAATCAAGATTCCCTGCAAAAGGATATTCACATTGTGAAGACACATTTGCACCTATATCTAAGATAAATAAAATTAGATTAATGTTTTCATTAGATACAAAACATATTTAGAAGATACATCAGTTAGATGTTAAGTATTCTTTTCTAAATGGGGAATTAAAGGAAGAAGTATATATTTTTCAGCATGAAGGATTTGTACAGAAGGGTCAAGAGCATCATGTTTGTAAGTTAAAGAAATCCTTATATGGACTAAAATAGGCTAAATATATTGGTATGTGAATATTGACTCTTTCTTTGATCAGAAAGGATTTATGAAAAGTAAGAGTGACCCTAACCTTTATATATCAAGTCAGATCAAAAGGAGCATGTTTCTTTGATTTCCTTCTATGTTGATGATTGCATTATAACATAAAATGAATCTTAGTTGATAGATGAAATTAAAAGACAAATATCACATGCTTTTGACATGAAATACCTTGGTGATTTGCATTATTTCTTAGGTCTTGAAATATGGAGAATTTGATTTCCTTGTATTTTGATGATCTTATAATAACATAAAATGCATTTAGTTTATTGATGAAATTAAAATATATCTATCACATTTTTTTGAGATAAAAGATGTGGGTGAGTTGAATTATTACTTAGGTTTTGAAATATCGAGAGAATATTATCAGACATTAAGAAATAAAATATACAAGGGATATACTCAAAATTTTCATAGAATAGAATACTAGAATCTACATTGACGATGGGATGAAAGAGGTGGATGGTACACGGTATTATGAGTTGGTGGGAAGTCTAAACTATCTCACTACAACCGAGCCAAATATTGAAAATTCAGTGAGCATCTTGAGTAAACTCATGGCCAAGCCTCATGAAATCCATTGAATAGCAACAAAAAGAGTACTTGTATATCTGAAAGGGACTTCTAATTTTGGTATTAAATATACTGATGAGTATGGTGTTGAGTTGACATGTTATTCTGATTCATATTGGGACATAAATCTCCATGAAAGAAAATAAACCATAGGATATACATTCAACACTGAATAGAGGATCTTGTCATGGAGTAGCAAGAAAAAATCAATTGTTTCTTTATCATCAACTGAAGTTGAATACAAAGCCTTGTACAATGCTACTTGTGAGGAAATTTGGTTGAGGTGAATTCTTGAAGATGTGAGAGAACATAAAATGACAAATGTTATCAAATTTGATAGTCAAATATGCATCAAATTATCCAACAATCCAGTGTATCAAACAAAAGAATATTCAGACCCAACATTATTTCATAAGGGAAAATATGTAGTGAAAGGACATGTATTTAATTTATTGTAATACAAATGAGAATATGCCTCACATCTTCACTAAGCCTCTTGGAAACACTAAGTTTGAAATATTTAGGAATCATTTAGATGTGGTAGAGAACACATTTCTCCATTAAGGGGGAGTGTTACTGAAATAATGGAGAAATTATAGAAATGATTATTATTAGGCTTTGTTAGGAATTTGTATTGTCTTATTAGGATTTTTTTTCTTTAATTGTTTTTCACATTGTATTTTATCTGAACCTTTTATATGAATTTGTTCAAACTATTGAACTATATTGTATTCCTATACATGTATTTGATGCTTGATTGATGAATATGAAGTGATATTGTAGGAAGTCTCGAGTGGGAATGTGAAGTGAGATTGAGGGTAGTCTCATGTGTGAGAAGTGTCTCACCTATGAGTTTCATCTCATATTTCCAATTCTCTGTCTATATTTAGTCTCATGTGTGAGAAGTGTCTCACCTATAAATTTCATATCATCTTTCCAATTCTTTGTCTATATTTATGTATGATGGTGTAATTTAGAAAATTTAAAATTTTGACATTAATCCTTATAAATTGTTTATAGGATTTTCATCAATTACATTTATTTCATAATCTTCTCTTCTTATCTCCATTGCATTCAATTTTTGTGTATTAAAATTTTATTTGTGATTATCTCTCATTATTGAAAATGAATTGGCTTCACTAATCAATTATTACTTTCTTGATGATTTCACCTTTCAAGAATTTAGGACTATGTTTTTTTTGTAAAGTAAGTTATGGTATTAATGTTATATCCCCAAAAATAAAATATTTTTGAAATTTAAATTTGCTCGAAATTTAATTGTTTTTAGTAAATTCGAATTTGGAAAAAAATTGCAATTTATGGCAATTTTGAATTTTGAATTTGATATTTGTAATTAATTATTATGACTGTTGGGCAGAGTTCTGATTTTGACTCAACTAACTATTTGACTATGACACTTGCATAAAAACAAAATATTTATATTAATTGTAGGAGGACAAATCGAACAACCATGTTGAAATTATTTGACCATGACTCCATGAGTGGGGAACAAGTTGGAACTACCTATGGGTTGATTATTACAAGTGGAAAATCAGAGATTTGGCCATTGGCAGCCCTTGAAAATTAGGGGTTTTAGAAAGCTGTGAAAATCCCCCCCCCAAGGGAGGGGGAAAAAGACCTGGGAAAAATTGATATATATCATATGTGAGGAGGCAGGACGCTACCAAGTATGTTGGGGAAAAAGATTTTTGAGTTCTCTTGCTGTTACGAACACTATGGATTGAGTGTGAGGCAAGAGGAGTCTGTTGAAATGGAATTTCCTTACTGTTATGAGAACTGCTGAGTAAGTGTGAGGCAAGAGGATAACTACTGGAATTGAAGGACATTGCTGAGGAAAAGTTTCCAAGTTCTCCCTCATGGATCCATGGTCAGGCTAGGGGGTGAATCGGGAAAGTGGTTTTGGCTGCCCTATTCTACGGTTGGGAGGAACGTGGTTGTTCCCTTTGTCTTCTCACCATCTGGTTCAGATATGTTTCCCTACTCCTTCTCTGTCTAAATGATTTTATATCTGATGCAATGTATATGTTAAATCGGAACTGAAATTATTTCCTTTCTCTAATTGAATGATTTGATATATGATGTCATGTATCTATTAAATATGAACTGAAATAATTTCCATTCTTTGGTGAATGATTCAATCATGGATGTAATGCATCTATTAATTATGATAGATAATAATGCGTAGGAAAAATCAGTTCAATTTCAGGAATCATAAAGACTGACAGAGAACATATGGTAAATCTAATCTCGAGTGACCCCTTTCTGAACGAACGATAAAATTGGCCTTTTATTTGTTATGATAGTTGAAAGGATTATGCATGGTTAATTTCTGGAAGAAAAATCCTCTAAATTAGATTCACTGCTATTTTCTTTCCTTAATTGTTTTCTGAGTAAAATCAATGCTAATATTTGCATATCGAGAGTAGAGGTTATGTTGTAATTTCATTAATCTAACTCTATGAATAATGTCAGGAATATCATTCTGAGTTTTGTAAACTATGCTACATTTTTCTTTTCCATTAGACAGATTGTGTAGGAAAAGATTTGTAGTTGAGGTAGGAGGACCGACTACTATACCAGTTTCCTTTATAGTTCATTAACCTAACCCGTATAAAGGTATTTCGAACAAGAGAATACAGAAACATAAAATTATACTATATAATTTGCAATGAAAGATCTATTATTTGAACTACTTTAACAGTAAAGGAACCCAGATGCACCCTTTCTTATTACGGAAATTTCCTTTACCCAAGGCGGTACCAATTCGACTATTCATATTTAGTCTTTTGTGTTTTAATAATAATTGTAATGAACCTCAAAATTCTCATATAAAAAAAAAAAATTATTGTGGTACATTATTTGCTACTTAACTTCGTTTAATCCACTCGTGCGCCAGGTACTTACACTTTGTTTTTACTTGCATGGCCTTATGCCATACTAGCTCAATACTCTTGGCTTAATACCTTACAAAAATCAAATGCAAGTATATTCTAATTCTTACTTTATTATAAGGGATTTATTATAATGTCGCACCTACCTATATGCTAGGATTGGAATTTCAGTACTTTATTATAATGCCCACACCTACCTATACGCTAGGATGGAAATATCAGTCCCTTTGCTTTTAATAGAATTGGACTATTGGATTTTTGCACATAAATTTATGTCATGGTTTTTAAATGCTTATACACTACCTAATTGTGTCAACATCAGTCTTCACGTCCTGATCGTGGTACGTGACAAGAAGGTTTTAAGGAGATTAATGAATTCTTTAGGAGTGGTTTCCACGTGTTTTCCCTTGATGGCTCTACTTTAGTTATGTTGAAACTTCTCCTTCCATAACGAATTGAATCCCGATACAGTCAGATTCATTCTCTTCACAACTGAACTAACTGACTCCCCTCCGCTTTTCGTAGTAACAAAAAGACAACTTCATTGTTTGGCAGCCAACTAGTTCACTGGAAAGTCATAGTTTTGTTGTTGTTTTACTTCGTATCTTCTACATTTAGGGTGGCAGATGTACTTGTCAGAAGAAGTTTAAGACTCTGTCTGGGAAAATTAATTGAGGGTCCTACTAGCCTCGGCCCCGATGTCTCTTTCTCCTTCTCCTCCCAATTTGATGTGATAGCTTGCCCTAGTGTAATGTTTTACACTTCCCATGCTATACAAAGTGCATTCGTGCCTCTTAGGTCTTGGTGGTATCATTTCTCCCTTATGCCTTTGAAGGAAAGGGCTCTGTGTTATGCAAACTTCCACAAGGAAAAATCTTCCGCCTCCGTGAGAAACCCCTAGTGCAGTCGACAACAATACGTGGTAAGTTTCCTCTAAGGGACTGTCATATTTCGGATTTGGACAGAGTTTGTTGTTTTTGGTTGGAACTAAGAAAAAATTGGTTTTTGTACACTTTATTGTGGGTTACAGACTTTCCTTACTCCCGATAGAGTCTATGTGTTCTTTTTAATTTTAGTAGTGACAGTAGAAGAGGTTTTCTTACTATAACCATGAGTCGCAAAACCCCTACTTCTATGAACATATATCTCGTGTTCAGTGTTTGTGTCCTGTGGTTCTATTTTCGGGTTAATCCTTTGTTTACCCTACACTTAGCAACTATAAAATAGAGTGACTCAAAGTAGTTCTGAATAGTTTACACCTTCGTCGTGCTCAAGGAACTAGAGGGTCCAACTGGTTCTCAATGTATATGTTTCTCCTCCGTGACTGGTGCATAACACTTGTGGGAAGGTAGTGATTTGCCGGTAAACTTATCCCTCGATGATGTTAGGTTATTCTCCACGATTACTTTTATTGGTGGAAATTATGATACCGTCCTTTGCATTCTTTTCATTGTTCGTCAAGGGTTTTTTATCAAATGATTTATTGCTCTTGAATTCGCGATCCTATTTTATTTTATCAAGGAAATTATTTGACATTTTGTAAAAAGGGTTTTATTTGTATTAATGGTGGGGCTCTTACTGTTGCGAGTGTACCCACCAGGATCTATTGGACCCTTCTCCCCTCGGTCAGGGTTGACTATGAAGAAAAGCATGGCAACAGGAGGGTGTGGCATTTCGGCCCTAAGTTAAGTAATCCGACAGCTATGGTTATCATTGTTCCTTTTCGAGTTTATAAATAAAGATTTTACTCTGTAACTTTTCTAATGTTTACCATGATGGCCAAATGCAGGTGTGCCCACTTCACATCACGGGTTCCATCCTCTGTTCATCCTGGAAAAGGTACTCGGGTTCCAAAATATGCCCCTTCAACTTGTTACGACCTGGAGGTTTCGATCTTATTCATAATTTGTTTTATGTTAAGAGTAACCTTTGTTCATGCACCGATTCACTGTATCAGATAAATGAGGGTTTAAACCCGATTTTTTTATCAAAGTTCCAATTTATATGTAAGCATGATGTGGGAGACTTTTGAATGAAATTCTTTTTTTCTTTTGTTTAAAAGAATTATTTACCCCAACAGAATCATTACTAGAGGTCTCGCATCTTCGGACTCTGCGTGTTCGTATGTGTTTGTTTTCGATTGGTTTCTTCTTCAGCAAGGATTTGCATCACTTTGTGATTTTGGAGAATGCGAAGAGATTTAATAAAAAATGATTTGTTCCTTTTTGTGCACAACATATATAAGATATGTCATACGTTGTTAATGTAGTAGTAAGTTTATCTATCTACTTCCTGTAGTATTATCCTAGCATGATTATATCGTCCAAAAAAAAAATAGGGTGGACTACTCCTTGGATTACGTTCGTTCCAATGTGCATCATCATTCTCGATTGTTTAAGTGGATTTTGTTTATATTTTGAAACATACCTATGCATATAATAGTTTTGTTCATGCATTGAAATATATTCGACTCTATTTGAAGTTTGAGACATATATGTGCATATAATAGTTATGTCCGTTCATTGATGCATATTTGACTCGGTTTAAAGTTTGAAACATATATGTGCATATAGTAGCCCTGTTTGTTCATTCGAATCTGTTAAAGTTTGAAACACATATACGTATATGATGGCTTTGTTCGTTCATTGATACATAATTGATTCTCTTCAAAAATTTATTCTAGAAATAAATCTGCAATCAAATCCTACAGTCTATTCACTAAATTTCGAATAGTCTATGTCTAGGTTCTTGTATGCATACTAGAATTAAGGATTCCACTATAAAAATAACCAAGTTGTTCCACAGAGGTAGAATACTCAATATTTAGGTACCAAAAAAGGCTTACAGTAGTTACATGAAAAACAGATACTAGAACTCTTTCCGTATAGCGATAACATATATAGTATCTCCAATATGAAATCATTCAGACAGATAGAGTTTAGAGTACATATATGAACTAATCTTGTATAGAAAACAAAGGTAACAACCATGTTCCTCCCAAGCGTAGAACCGAGAAGCCACGATTACTTGCCTCATTCACCCCCTAGCCTGACTATGAGTCCATAAGGGCGAACTTAGAAAATCCCTCTGTAGCACTGTCCTTCAATTCAGTCACCTTTTCCCCCTTGCCTCACACCCTTCCAGTGTTCATAACAGCAAGTGAAAAGAAAAAAAAACCAATAGACTCTTTCCCCAGCATACTTAGCAGCATCCTGCCTCCTCGCATATGCTTATTTGTAACTTGCCTAGGTATTTTTCCTTCTTTGGAATTTTTGTGGATTCCTAAATCCCTGATTTTCAGGGACTGCCAATGGCCAAATAATTAATTTTCCACTTGTACAAATCATCCCAGGGGTAGTTCCAACATGTTCCCCACTCATGGAGTTATGGTCATCTACTTTTAACATGGTTGTTCCATTTGTCTTTCTGCAATCAATATAAAATATTTTGTTTTCAAACAAGTGTCATTGTCAAATAGTTGGTTGGGTCAAATCAGAGTCCTGCCCAATAGTCATAATAATTTATTACAATTAACAAATTCGAAATTCGAAATTGCCATAAATGGCAAAATTTTTCCAAATTCGAATTTACCAAAAACGGAATAATTTCCGAGAAATTTAAATTTCCAAATTATTTTATTTTGGGGGATGTCACATCCTTTCCCCCTTCAATAAAACACTATCCTCATTGTTCGTTCCTTTCTTGGAACAAGATTGAATGAGATTTCCGCAAATCTCCCTCCAATTCCCAAGTGGCCTCCGCAGGACTAAAGTGCTTCCATTGCACCTTTACCTGAGCGATGGCTCTGTTTCGAAGCATTATTTCTCTCCAGTCTAGAATGCGTAGGGGTTCCACCTAGAATTCACCTTTGGGTTCCACCTGTACCAAGTTCTAATCAATCATATGAGTAGGTTCGTGAACATATTTTTTTAATAAAGAAACATGAAATACATTATGAATTCTTAGATTTGTTGGCAATGTAAGTTGATATGCTATAGGTCCAATTCGAGCTAGTATCTCGAAGGGCCCACATAAATTGGGTTCCATCTTGGCATAGTTTCCTAGCTTCAGTGAGCTTTCCCGAGCTTTCAAATATACATGGTCTCCCGCTTGAAACTCTAAGTGTATTCTTTTCAGATCTGCATAGCTCTTCTGTCTGTCCTGTGCTTCCTTCAAGTTTTGTTGTACCTTTCTTACCATGTTATGCATTTCTTGGAGCATTTCTGGTCCAACCATGAGTCTGTCAGGCAGGTTATACCAACTAATTGGATTTGTGCACTTTCTGTCGTACAATACTTCGAAAGGGCTCAACTTTACTGAGGTTTGGTACCCATTGTTATAATAAAATTCTACCAAGTGTATATAATCCTCTCACTTGTTTGGTTTTGTTCTTATGTACATGTAGAGCATATCCTCTATAATTTGGTTTGTCCTTTCGGTTTTTCCATCCGATTGTGGATGATAAATTGTACTGAAATTCAAGTTGGTATTGAGCCCTGCAAACAATTCCTTCCAAAAAGTGGATGTGAATTTCACGTCTCTATCTGAAATCACCATTTTAGGAATACCATGCAGTCTAAAGATTTCTTTCATGAATATTTCAACAATTTTTATAGATTTAAAAGCAGACTTTACAAGAATAAAGTGTGCAGACTTACTGAGTTTATCGATTACAACCATGATGGAGTCATTTTGTTTCTGAGTTTTAGGCAAACCTCTTATAAAGTCGAGTGATATAGCTTCCCATTTCCATTCTGGTACTATTAATGGTTGTAAGAGGCCGACTGGATGTTGGTGTTCGACCTTAACTTGTTGACAATCTTGGAGCCTAGCCAAGTATTCCACTATTTCGCCCTTCATATTAGGCTAATAAAATTGTTTCTTAAGTCTTGTTATCGTTTTCTAGTAACCTGGGTGGCCATAATATGGCTTCTTATGCACTTCATCCAAGATTGTTAATTTTAACCCTATTGAATCTGGTATTTAAAGTCTATTTTTAAATCGTAGCATCCCTTTCTCATCGATACTTAGATCTGGTTTATCTGAGTTCGTGGTATTTTTTGGTATTTCTTCCATTATTTTAGTATAGTTTTCGTCATCAACACCTACTATCCTTATTCTTTCTTTCAGATCACTATCTTCCTTGCTAATATTCATCTCAAATAATCCATGGATTCTTCTACTTAAAGCATCTACTACTTTTTTTTCCTTGCCCTTGATATGTCTAACCTCGAAGTCGAATTCTCTTAAGAAGGCTAACCACCTTGCTTGCCTTGCGTTAAGATCTGGTTGGTTAAATAGATATTTCACCCCGCTGTTGTCCATTAATAATAGGAATATTCTATCCATTATGTAGTGTTGCCACATCTTTAAGGTGCGTATTACTGCTGCCAATTCTAAGTCATGAGTGACGTAATTTCGCTCATGCTCTTTCAATTTTCATGACTCATAAAAAATAATGTGTCCTTCCTAAGTTAGGACACCACCTAGCCCTTCTTTACTCGCATCAACACATATGATGAAGTCTTTATCTGGGTCTGCTACTTTCAATATGGGTGCCATTGTCAATAATTGCTTTAGTTTGTTGAAGCTATCTTGACATTTCTTTGACCAGTGAAACCTGGTTCCTTTCTTTTGTAATGATGTGATAGGGTAGGCTATCTTGGAAAACCCTTCTATAAACCTGCGGTAGTATCCGGTGATTCCCATGAATGACCGTATATCTGCTACATCTTTAGGTACTGGCCATTCCATAATGGATTTTGTCTTTTTCGGGTCTACGACAATGCCCTCTGCTAAAATTACATGTCCAAGATATTGTATTTCTTTCTGATAGAAGGAACACTTGTCGAAATTGGCGTACAGTTTGTGCTTCCTTAATGTTTGCAGAACTATTCTTAAGTGTTCCTCATGTTCCTCCTCCGTCTTTGAATAGACCAGGATATCTTCGATGAATACTACCACAAACTTGTCCAAGTACTCACTGAAAATATTGTTCATTAGGCACATAAACATGGTTGGGGCATTAGTGAGTCTGAACGGGATGACTACAAACTCGTAGTATCCATATCTTGTCTGAAATGCTTTTTCATTTATGTCCTCGTCTTTTATCCGAACTTGATGATAACCGGATCGTAAGTCCAATTTTGAAAAGATCTTGGCCCCCCCTACTTGATCGGACAGATCATTTATCCTTGGTAAGGGATATTTATTATTAATAGTCATTTTGTTCAGTTGTCTATAATCGATACATAATCTTAGAGTACCTTCCTTCTTTTTCACAAAGAGGACTGGTGCTCCCCAAGGTGAGACACTTGGTCTGATATACTCTTTGTCCAATAATTCCTCTAGTTGTATTTTTTATTTTGTCAGTTCTGGTAGACTCATCCAGTAAGGCGCCTTTGAGATAGGGGCAGAGATGGGTAACATTTCTATAGAGAAATCTATTTTCCTTCTAGGGGGTAATTCTGGTATCTCATCCACAAACATGTCTCTGAAATCATGTAGTTTAGCAAAGTCTTCCAACTTTGTCTTATCCTTCTTTTCTGCTAAACTTGCCACTTGGATGGAATAAAATTGACATCCTTTTCTCACACATTTCTTTAGTTGCATTGCTGAAATTTGTCTAACTAATACCGGTTTTGGTATACCTTGGACTGTCCTGATGGTGCCAGAATCATCTTTATAGCTAAGTATCTTTGTATAACAATTTAATATTGCTTTGTGTCATTCCAACTAGTCCATCCCAATAATCACATCGTAAGATCCTAGTGGTAGGATGTTTAGATCGATTCTTATAGTTTGACTATCTAGGCTGAATTCAAAATCCGAGATATAGTTGATTACTTTCCTTTTTGTACCTGTCGCTAGTTGTACAAGCCATGATTTCGCATGCTTCAGTCTCTTAAGTTTATTTGACTCTACTATCTTCGGATTAATATAAATTAATCTTTCTCTAGGTTCAATTAAAACAGAAATTCAAGTGTCATGGATTTTACCTTCAACTTCTACCACTGAGGACTGGTGGTCAGCTTGTCATCCATCGATGGTCGCATTTATCCGATGTAGGATCCTGCCCACGTCTCCCACTGTCAAGGCTTCTTGCAGGTTATGAACAATAGTTATGTTTGTCGAACTCAGACGTGGGCAGTTCCTCCTCAGATGAGGCTCTCCACATTCCCAACACTTTAATGGCTCATGGGAGTTGTCCCCAAACCTCCTCATTCCCAGGTTTATCAGTTTTCTGCTTCCTTGCATATTCGGGAGATTGGAGTGAAAATCCTTTCTCGAAAAACTCTTTGTTGTATTTCGATAAGGAGTTGGCTGGTACCCCTTCTTCCACTGGTTCATTTGATCTTGTTTCTTATCCTTCTAGGCTTTGGGAAACTCTGCTCACTATTTATATTGGTCATAGCACATTCGCTCTTTTCTGAATACTTCGTTTAAGGATTTGGAGTTGTCAAACTCAATTATGTCCCTGTAGGACTGTGGTAGATAGATTAGGAATCACTGAATTTTTACTTTATCCTCCCGGATGTACGGTACGAACCTTAGCATATCTAGAAATTTATTTGTAAGGTCCTCCATTGTCATTTGTCCAAGTCGTAACTCATAAAATTATTTTGTCTTCCTGTCGTAGTAATTTTCAGAAAGGTATTGTTTCTTGAAATACTTCTTAAATTCAAACCATTGCAACTGTTTCTCCTTCAAGGTGGTCTACTTGTTTTATTTTTCTGTCATTTTTAGTTCCTTCTTTAGCTGGAGGTGTTCTCTCAGACGAACTATCTCCTTTTTCTGTTTCTGTCCCTAAGTTCTTGGAGGCTCTCTTGTTGACTTCTTCATCATTATTATTTTCTTTTGGGCTTTTCTTGGTCACTATACTGTGCAGCAGGACTTGGTTTATCTCTTGCTATTCTTGCTGTGCCTTCTTCAATTTTTCATTGTCGGCTTTAAAGTTCTATAGCTCAACAATTAGGTTCCTCATTGTTTCCAACACCTCTGTGGGTGAGCTTCCGTCACTATTCTGCCTTGTATCTCCAGGAGGTCCTTGTTGTGGATTTTATTCCATCTTGTTTTTTGCATTGTCTCGAGCTGCCATACTTATTCACCAAAACAGAGAAAGTTTTATGTTTGTAACCACACAATTTATTAGTTTGGAAAAAAAATTATATACTAAACACTACAGTGGTTTTGTTCAAGCCTAGTGTTATAAATTTCACTCTGATACCATATGTAATGAACCTCAAAATTCTCATATAAAAAAAAATTCCATGGTAAATTATTTGCTACTTAACTTCGTTTAATCCACTCATGTGCCAGGTACTTACACTTTGTTTTTGCTTGCATGAACTTATGACATACTAGCTCAATACTCTTGGCTTAATACCTTACAAAAATCGAATGCAAGTATATTATAATTCTTACTTTATTATAAGGGATTTATTATAATGCCACACCTACCTATATGCTAGGATTGGAATTTTAGTACTTTATTAGAAGGGCTTTATTATAATGCCCGCACCTACCTATATGCTAGGATGGAAATATCAGTCCCTTTGTTTTTAATAGAATCAGACTATTGGATTTTTGTGCATAAATTTATGTCTTGGGTTTTAAATGCTTATACACTACCTAACTGTGTCAACATCAGTCTTCACATCCTAATCGTGGTACGTGACAGAAGGTTTTACAGAGATTAATGAATGGTTTAGGAGTGGTTTCCACGTGTTTTCCCTTGATGGCTCTACTTTAGTTATGTTGCAACCTGTCCTTCCATAACAAACTGAATCTCGATCCAGTTCACGTCATTATCTGCAAAACTGAACTAATTGACTCCCCTCCGCTTGCTGGAGTAGAAAAAAGACAACATCATTGTTTGGCAGCCAACTAGTTCACTGGACAGTCATAGTTTTGTTGTTGGTTTACTTCATATCTTCTTCATTTAGGGTGGCGGATGTACCTGTTAGAAGGAGTTTAAGACTTTGTCTGGGAAAATTAATTGAGGGTCCTACTAACCTCAGCCCTGATGTCTCTTTCTCCTACTCCTCCCAATCTTGATGCGCCATCTTGCCCTAGTTTAAGGTTTTGCACTTCCCATGCTTTACAGAGTGCATTTGTGCCTCTTAGGTCTTGAAGTTCTGATGCAGGAGCATCTCCAGCACAATCAAGCGAGCCATCACATCAAGCGGAAGACAGCTAGACAAACCAACACACATTTTTGAAAATACCTTGGGAATTGTTGTGTAATCTTAAATGATCCATTTAAGAGACTGCGCACTTGTATTGTAATGGACCTTGAGCCTTTAAGCTCTCGTCTTTAGGTAGATAGACGAAATTTAATTTAGTTAATGCAGGTAGATAGGATTTTATTTCCAGATTAGACAGTTTTAGATTTCGAGAGGGAAAACGGATATGGACACCCTCATTGTATCATTGTAACATTATTCAGAATCAAGGATTCAGAAGAGAAGAGAAAGAAAAGAACTTGTGGAGAACACCCATGTACAGATGTTGAATTAATAGAATGGAATTGTGATTCAAATTCATGGCTAGTGTTGTTTCTCTGTGTATGTTGTTTAGGTGCTCATGAGTGTTTGTTTTCTGATGATGCATTTCCTTTGTATATGTTGTGCATGTGATTTCAGGTTTTAAACTGAATTCTGAGAGAGTAGAGAATAAGTTTCAATTGTTTCTCTATCTGAGCCAAGAGATTCCTGCATAGAGTGCAGTTGAATTCATCCGCAAGGATTGCGTTGATGAAGGCTCAGTAGATTAGCTTTTGTTCTTATTCACCCAGAAGTCGATTTGGGTTGTTGAAGCCGCACAAGGAGTGTGCAGGTTGAAGGAAGAAGTCTCAGTTGTTAATCTAAGAAAAGGAAGCTAAGGACTGTTGTTGCAGGAGTTGCGCAGAGTCTGAAGGATTCAACACCTGGGAAGTTGTTGAATGCCAAGCGCAAGTAGTGTGCGCCAATCCCCCTGAAGGAGTCAGAGTGGAAATGCTCAGGAGGTTTAGCACCTTTGTGATATCATGAAAGAGAATTAGAGGGTTTATTTGAAGAAGGGTCAAGGCGGATTTACAAGCACAAGCTTGGGGAGTAACTCATTAAAAGGGAGATTTATCTCTTGGAAGAAATCTTCAAAAAGGAGAATTGACGGACAGGATTCGCAGGTGGAAACGCGAAATCCCGTCGACCGTCAGATCTCTGGAAATTTGCGCAGGGGTTAAGTCCCCAGACTAGAGGAAGAACCCAAGGAGTCGTCGGGACATCAAAGTCATCGGGATTTCCGTAGACAATAGGATCGAGCATATTGAAATCACGATCCACAATTTCCTGAGAGGGTCGGAACCATTGATTGCAGCAAGGACACGTGGCGTGAGATCCTGAAGAGTCGGGTTCAAAAATTCGGGGTTCTTGCTCACAAAGGAATTGCTGAAATAGGAATCACGATTTTGCGATCCCCGATAAGTAGAGAAAGGAGCGATGATGTGGAGGAGAGAGACCGCACTTGTGTCGGGGTTCGACATCTCGAAGTTTCTGGGAGAATAGGTTCTACGCATATCAAAACTGCGAAGTCTGCAACTCCGACGGGGAGAAGGTCATGGTCTCGTGGAACAACAAGTCATATGCGGAAGAGGCTAACCTGAAGGAGCTTGGGAGAGAGAGACAGGTGCCATCGCGAATCGGGGTTCCGAGATTCGTGGTGCCAGTGAAATGCGACATCGGATATGTCGATTTCCTGATAGGGAAATTCCCGACAAGAATGAAGAAGCATCGACATTGAGACCCATCGAGTTTTGGGGTTTGTGTAGCACAAGGAATGTGCCCACGAGTTTCGCGATATTGCGAATTCCGATTTCCCGACCGTTGAGGGAGATCTTTGAATAGTTGTTGTGGGTATTGGAAAGTCCCGATAAGGGGTTTTGAAGAACATTTTGGTTCTTCGGGCCGTCGAGGAGAACATCCTATGGGAGCAATCATACTCCGAGGAGTGCGGTTGGCGTCAGAGTGGTATTAGAGCAAGGAAAAGATCTATGTTTTCTGTAACAGAGAGAAAGAAGGGAAATTTCACCATGCCGCCCAGAAGAGAAAGGCAGTCAGCTGACCCAGAGGACACGGATGTGTGAAGAAGAGGTAGGCCAGCAGGAAATCCAAAGATGGAAAGGCAGATACGCGATCTCAGAGCGAGATTGGAAGATATGGCAGCAGCGCAGAGACGCACAACAAATGTTGGAGATATGAGCGACTCTGAAGGTGAAGTGGAAGTTGAACAGCATGAGAAGTTGCAGCTGAAGATGCAACCAATGAGCGATTAATTAAGGCTATCAATCGGATGAGTTCAAAGACGAAAATGGACATTCCAACTTATGAAGGAAGTCTGGATGCAGAAGAGCTTCTAGATTGGATTCGAGCTCTTGACACCTACTTCGATTATGAGGATATCGAAGAGGATAAAAAGGTAAGGCATGCTGTCACGAAATTGAAAGGACATGCAACATTATGGTGGGACAAGCTTCAATCAGATAGACGTTCCAAAGGAAAACAAAAGATAAAAAGCTGGGATCGAATGATTGCGAAGATGAAGGAAAAATTCATCCCGAGGGATTATCATATCACACTGTTCAAGAGCATGCAGAACCTGAGACAAAAGTTGATGACGGTGAAGGAATACACCGAAGAATTTTACAAGCTCAATATCAGAGCAGGTCATCGGGAGAGCGATGATGAAAAAGTAGCCAAGTATATGAATGGCTTAAGATACAATATCCAGGATGAGATGAGCATGACAACCGTTAGAACAGTTGAGGATGCATATCATATGGCATTGAAGGCAGAAGAGAAACTAAGCCATAAGCCAGCACAATGAGGGCAAGGTAGGAGCCATCCGAGAGGAAAATCAGTTGCCCAAGATAGGTTCCAGAAATCTAAGGATGACTGGAAGAAGCCTCAGACCAGAATGGAAAGAGGTGGAAGTTCTCAGCGAGGGCAGCATGCTGAACAGTGAAGGCAACAGGCAAAACCAGATGGAGGATACGCTGATAACAATACTTTTCCTCATACCATAGGTAAAGGAAGAGGCAGAGGTGGAGTTATCACATGCTACACATGTGGGAAAAATGGACACAAAGCAGTTGACTGTCCAGATAGGAAAAAGGATGGGGGTGAAGCTCACATCGCCGAGGCACAAAGGCGAGCTGCTGAAGAAGAAGACGCAGAAGACGGAAGGTCTTTGATGATGCGAAAAGTTCTCGTAACACCCGAGAAGGAGGTGGAGGACACAACTTAGAGAAGTAGACTGTTCAGAACTGCATGCAAGACCAAAGATAGGAAATGCAAGGTTATTGTGGACAGCGGAAGCACCGACAATCTTGTTTCAACCGAGATGGTGGAAAAATTAGAGCTGGAAACGACAGATCACCCGAGTCCATATAAAGTATCATGGCTACAGAAGGGACATCAGGTGAGTGTCACTAAACAGTGCTTAATGGACATCAATATAGGAGGATATAATGATAAAATACTCTATGATGTTATTCCTATGGATGTGTGTCACTTATTTCTAGGAAAACCTTGGCAATATAACAGGAACGTAATTCATGATGGGAAGATGAATACGTATACTTTAGAGAAGAACGGGAGAACACATATGTTACTTATGATAAAAGATAAGGAGGTGAAACTAGAAGTGAACAACAAGATACTTCTCATGAGTGGGAAGGAACTTCTGGAAGAAGTTAAGAAGAAGGAAGATTCACAATTCTTTGTGGTCAGGAAACTGAAAGTTGTTTTGACTCGCACAGGAGTGGATGATCTGCCCAAGGAAATTCAGGAACTGTTGGAAGAGTTCACTGATATTGTGGTAGACGAATTACCTCATTCGTTGTCACCGATGAGGAGCGTGAGCCATCACATAGACCTCATACCAGGGGCCATTTTTCCGAACAAATAAACGTACAGGTTGACGCCGTAGGAAAATGAAGTCAAAAGGTAGGTGCAAGAATTATTGGATAAAGGACTGGTCAGGGAAAGTTTAAGTCCGTGTGTCGTTCCAACGGTACTTAGTCCAAAGAAGGATATAGGTTGGATAATGTGCACTGATTCTAGAGCCATCAACAAGAGAACCATCAGGTACAGTTTTCCATTGCCGAGGATGGATGACTTGATGGACTGCTTGAGTGGAGCATAGTTTTTTTCAAAGGTTGATTTGAAAAGTGGATACCATCAGATTCGCATGAGGGAAGGCGATGAGTGGAAGACAGCCTTCAAAACCAATGAAGGGTTTTACAAATGGCTAGTCATGCCATTTGGTTTGACGAATGCACCGAGTACATTCATGAGGTTGATGAATGAAGTGCTGAAGGAATTCATTGGTAAGTTTGTCATTGTTTATTTAGATGACATATTGATTTTCAGCAAAACGAAGGAAGAACATCTGAAGCATTTAGCTGCAGTAATGAGGAAGCTACAACAAGAGAAGTTGTTGATCAATGTGAGGAAGTATTCATTTATGAAGAAATAACTCATTTACTTGGGGTTTGTCATATCGACAAATGAATTGAACATGGATCCAGGTAAAGTGGAGGTGATTAAAAATTGGCCATCACCAAGAAATGTTTTCGAGGTGAGAAGTTTCCACGGATTGGCAAGTTTCTACAGGAAATTCATTAGGAACTTCAATGGAATTAGCGCACTGATGATGGACACAGTCAAGAAAAGACATAAATATTTTCATTGGACTGAAGAGGCAGAGAAAATCTTCAATCTGTTGAAGCGAAAGATCACAGAATAGCCGGTTTTGGTGTTGCCATATTTTGCAAAGGTATTCCAAGTGAAATGTGATGCAAGCAGATATGCCATAGGCGCAGTCTTGAGTCAAGGATACAGACCAGTTGCATATTTCAGCGAGAAGTTGGATGAAGCAAAGGTGAAATACTCCACGTATGATAAGGAATTTTATTCTATCATACAGGCACTGAAGAAGTGGAGACACTATTTGATTCCAAGGGAATTTATCCTGTATAGTGATAATCATGCATTACAGTTTGTGACTCAGCAGGAGAAGTTGAATAAAAAACATGCTAAATGGGTAGAGTATATGTAGAATTTTATGTTTGTAATTAAACACATTTCAGGTACTGCTAACAAAGTGGTTGACGCTTTGAGCAGGAAGTGTTTGTTGCTGCAGGAGTTCAGAGTCAAAACATTGTGTTTTGAAAACCTTAAGGACATGTATGCAGGTGATGCTGATTTTGCAGAGGCATACGAGGCAGCTGAGAATCCAGTTCTCAGGGACAGAAGCCCGTGGATGGATTACATGATCCAAAATGGACCGTTGTTCAAAGGCAATCAGTTATGCATTTTTAATTGCTCTATGAGAGAGAACCTGCTAAAAGAGAAGCATAGTGGTGGATTAGCAGGGCATTTTGGCCACGACAAGACATTTGCAAAGCTGAGTGAAGAATATTTTTGGCCGAAGATGCGAACATATGTCAAGAAGTTTGTTGACAGGTGCAAAATTTGTCAGCATTCGAAGGGAAGAAAGAATAATGCGGGATTCTATCAATCATTACCCATACCTGAGAGGCCATGGGATGAAAGCAGCATGGATTTCATATTGGGATTACCAAAAACGCAAAGAGGACATGATTCGATCTTTGTGGTGGTCGACAAGTTTTCGAAAATGGAACATTTCATTCCATGCCAGAAGACCAGCGATGCGACTCATATCGCAAACTTGTTTTCCAAGGAAATTGTTCGACTTCATGGGTTACCCAGAAGCATAGTATCGGACAGGGATTCAAAATTCATAGGACATTTCTGGAGGACACTCTGGAAGAAGATGGGAACTAACTTGATGTTTAGTTCATCCTATCATCCTCAAATGGATGGGCAAACAGAGGTTGTAAATCGAAGCCTTGGAGATTTATTAAGAAGCCTGGTGACGGAGCACCATAGCAGTTGGGATAATGTGTTGCCACAGGCAGAATTCGCTTACAACGATTCAGTGAACAGAAGAACAGGGAAAAGTCCATTTTAATTTAATTTAGTTACTAAAATCAGAGCAGACAATCACAAAGAGCAGATAATCATAAAGAGTGCAAGCGCTGAAGAATTCGCAGAGGCGATGGAAGATATTCACAGCAGAGTGAAGCAACGATTGTTGGAATCGAATCACGAATATAAATGTAGAGCGGATCAGCATAGAAGAAAACTTTAGTTTGAAGTTGGTGATCTAGTTCTGGCACATCTGAGGAAGGAAAGGTTCCCAAGGGGAACATACAACAAGCTGAAGATGAAGAAAATTGGGCCATGCAGAGTCCTGAAGAAATTCGGAGAAAATGCTTATGAGATTGAGTTGTCGGATGAGATCGGAATATCTCCGACATTCAATGTTTCAGACTTATATCCATATAAGGATGAGGAAACAGGAACTGGAAGTGATGAACAACCAGAGGTCCAGTGGAATAAGAAGATTCCGATTTCAGAAAGGCCACATATGGAATATATACTTGACAAGAGAGTCAACAAAAGAACTAGATGGAAAGAATACTTTGAGTGTTTGGTAAAATGGAAGAATCATCCAGTGGAATATGCCAACTGGGAGACAAAAGCAGTCATTCAAAAGCATGGACAGACCGTGCAGGAGCTCATGGACAGGATCCCATGAAATTTTTCAAGCCAGGGAGTATGATGCACGATCATTGCCAGCACAATCAAGCGAGCCAGCACATCAAGCAGAAGACAGCTGGACAAACGAGCACACATTTTTGAAAATACCTTGGGAATTGTTGTGTAATCTTAAATGATCCATTTAAGAGACTGCGCACTTGTATTGTAATGGACCTTGAGCCTTTAAGATCTCGTCCTTAGGTAGATAGATGATATTTCATTTAGTTAATGCAGGTAGATAGGATTTTATTTCCAGATTAGACAGTTTTAGAGTTCGAGATGGAAAACGGATATAGACACCCTCATTGTATCATTGTAACATTATTCAGAATCAAGCATTCAGAAGAGAAGAGCAAGCAGAGAACTTATGGAGAACACCCATGTACAGATGTTGAATTAATAGAATGGAATTCTGATTCAAATTCATGGTTGGTGTTGTTTCTCTGTGTATGTTGTTTAGGTGCTCATGAATGTTTGTTTTCTGGTGATGCATTTGCTTTGTATATGTTGTGCATGTGATTTCAGGTTTTAAACTGAAGTCTGAGAGAGTAGAGAATAAGTTTCAATTGTTTCTCTATCTGAGTCAAGAGATTCCTCCATAGAGTGCAGTTGAATTCATCCGCAAGGAGTGCGTCGATGAAGGCTCAGTAGATTAGCTTTTGTTCTTATTTGCCGAGAAGTCGATTTGGGTTGTTGTAGCCGCGCAAGGAGTGTGAAGTTTGAACGAAGAAGTCTCAGTTGTTAATCTAAGAAAAGGAAGCTAAGGACTGTTGCTGCAGGAGTTGCGCAGAGTCTGAAGGATTCAACACCTGGGAAGTAGTTGAATGCCAAGTGCAAGTAGTCTGCGCCAATCCCCCTGAAGGAGTCACAGTGGAAATGCTCAGGAGGTTTAGCACCTTTTTGATATCGTGAAAGAGAATCAGAGGGTTTATTTGAAGAAGGGTCAAGGCGGATTTACAGGCGAAGGCTTGGGGAGCAAGTCATTAAGAGGGAGCTTTAGCTCTTGGAAGAAATCTTCAAAAAGGAGAATTAACAGCCAGGATTTGCAGGCAGAAACGCGAAATCCTGTCGATCGTCAGATCTATGGAAAGTTGCACAGGGGTTAAGTCCCCAGACTAGAGGAAGAGCCCGAGGAGTCATCGGGACATCAAGGTCATCAGGATTTCCGTAGACAAGAGGATCGAGCATATTGAAATCGTGATCCGCAATTTCCCGAGAGGGTTGGAACCGTTGATCGCAGCAAGGACACGTGGCGTGAGATCCCGAAGAGTCGACTTCAGAAATTCGGGGTTCTTGCTCACAAAGGAATTGCTGAAATAGGAATCGCGATTTTGCGATCCCCGATAAGAAGAGAAAGGAGCGGTGACGTGGAGGAGAGAGACCGCACCTGTGTCGGGGTTTGGCATCTCGGAGTTTCTTGGAGCGTAGGTTCTATGCATATCAAAACCGCGAAGTTCGAAACTCCGACGGGGAGAAGGTCATGGTCTCATGGAACGACAGGTCATATGTGAAAGAGGCTAACCTGAAGGAGCTTGGGAGAGAGAGACAGGTGCCATCGCGAATTGGGGTTCGGAGATTAGTGGTGCCAGCGAAATTCGACATTGCATATGTCGATTTCTTGATAGGGAAATCCCCGACAGGAACGAAGAAGCATCGACATTGCGACCCATCGGGTTTCGGGGTTTGTGTAGCACGAGGAACGTGCCCACAAGTTTCACGATATTGTGAATTCCGATTTCCCGACCGTTGAGGGAGATCTTTGAATAGTTGCTGTGGGTATTGGAAATTCCTGATAAGGGGTTTTGAAGAACATTTTGGTTCTTCGGGCCGTCGAGGAGAAGATCCTGTGGGAGCGATCGTACTCCGAGGAGTGGTGTTGGCATCAAGGTCTCATTTCTCCCTTATGCCTTCGAAGGAAAGGGCTCTCTGTTATGCAAACTTCCATAGGGAAAAATCTTCTGCCTCCGTGAGCAACCCTTGGTGCAGTCGACGACAATACCTGGTAAGTTTCCTCTAAGGGACTGTCGTATTTCGGATTCAGATAGAGTTTGTATTTTTTGGTTGGAACCGAGAAGAATTTGTTTTCTGTACACTTTACTGTGGGTTACAGACTTTCCTTACTCCCGATAAAGTCTATGCATTCTTTCTAATTTTAGTAGTGACAATAGAAGAGGTTTTCTTACTATAACCATGAGCTGCAAAACCCCTACTTCTGTGAACCTGTATTTCGTGTTCATTGTTTGTGTCCCGTGATTCTATTTCTGGGTTAATCCTTTGTTTACCCTACACTTATAAATTGTAAACTGGAGTGACTCAGAGTAGTTTTGAATAGTTTACACCTTCAACGTGCTCCAGGAACTAGAGGGTCCAACTGGTTCTCAATGTATATGTTTCTCCTCTGTGACTCGTGCATAACACTTGTAGGAAGGTAGTGATCTACCGATAAACTTATCCCTTGATGGTGTTGGGTTATTTTCCACGATTAATTTTATTGGTGGAAAGTATGATACCTTTCTTTGCATTCTTTGCTTTGTTCGTCAAGGGTTTTTTATCAAATGATTTCTTGCTCTTGAATTCGCGATGTTATTTTATTTCATCAAGGAAAATATTTGACATTCTGTAAAAAGGGTTTTCTCTGGATTAATGGTGGGGCTCTTACTGTTGTGAGGGTACCCACTAGGAGCTCCCAGACCATTCTCCCCTTCATCATGGTTGACTATGAACCAAAGCATGGCAACATGAGGGTGTGGCGTTTCGGCCCTAAGTTAAGTAATCCGACAGTTATGGTTATCATTGTTCCTTTTCAAGTTTATAAATCAAGATTTTACTCTGTAACTTTTCTAATGTTTACCGTGATGGCCGAATGTAGGTGTGCCCACTTCACAACACAGGTTCCAGCCTCTGTTCATCCTGGCAAAGGTACTCGAGTTCCAAAATATGCCCCTTCAACTTGTTAAGAGTAACCTTTGTTCATGCACCGATTCCCTGTATTGGATAACTGAGGGTTTAAACCCATTTTGTTTATAAAAGTTCCAATTTATATGTAAGCATGATGTGGGAGACTTGTGAATGAAATTCTTGTTTTCTTTTCTTTAAGAGAATTATTTACCCCAACGAAATTGTTACTAGCGGTCTTGCATTTTCTGACTATGCATGTTCGCATGTGTTTGTTTTCGATTGGTTGCTTCTTCAGCAAGGATTTTCATCACTCTGTGATTTTGGAGAATGCGAAGCGATTTAATAAAAAATTCTTTGTTCCTTTCTGCACACAACATATATAAGATATGTCATATGTTGTTAATGTAGTAGCAATTTTATCTATCTATTTTTTTTAGTATTATCCTAGCATGATTATATCATCCAAAAAAAAATAAGGGTGGAATTACTCCTTGGATTACATTCGTTCCAATGTGCTTCATCATTCTTGACTATTTAAGTGGATTCTGTTTACAGTTTGAAACATACCTATGCATATAATAGTTTTGTTTGTGCATTGAAATATATTTGACTCTATTTGAATTTTGAGACATATATGTGCATATAATAGTTTTGTTCGTTCATTGATGCATATTCAACTCGGTTTAAAGTTTGAAACATATATGTGCATATAATAACCATGTTTGTTCATTTGACTCTGTGAAAGTTTGAAACACATATACGTATATAATGGCTCTGTTCATTCATTGATACATAATCGATTCTGTTCAAAAATTGATTCTGGAAATAAATCTACAATCAAATCCTATAGTCTATTCACTGAATTTCAAACAGTCTATGTCTAGGTTCTTGCATGTATACCAGCATTAAGGATCCCACTATAACAATAACCAAGTTGTTCCACAGAGGTAGAATACTGAATATTTAGGTACCGGAAAAGACTTACAGTAGTTACATGAATAACATATACTAGAACTCTTTCCATATAGCGATAACATATATAATATCTCCAATATACAATCATTCAGACAGATAGAGTTTAGAGTACATATATGAACTAAGCTTGCAGAGAAAACAAAGGGAACAACCACGTTCCACCCAACTGTAGAACCGTGCAACCACGATTACTTGCCCGATTCACCCCCTAGCCTGACCATGAGTCCATAAGGGCAAACCTGGAAAATCCCTCTACAACACTGTCCTTCAATTAAGTCACCTTTTCCCCCTTGCCTCACACACTTCCAGTGTTCATAACAACAAGTGAAAAGAAAAAAAAAACAATAGACTCTTTCCCCAGCATACTTAGCAGCATCCTACCTCCTCGCATATGCTTATTTGTAACTTGCCTAGGTCTTTTTCCTTCTTTCGAATTTTCACAGCTTCCTAAATCCACGATTTTCAGGGCCTACCAATGGCCAAATCATTAATTTTCCACTTGTACAAATCAGCCCAGGGGTAGTTCCAACATGTTCCCCACTTATGGAGTCATGGTCAGCTACTTTTAACATGGTTATTCCATTTGTCTTCCTACAATCAATATAAAATATTTTGTTTTCAAACAAGTGTCATTGTCAAATAGTTAGTTGGGTCAAATTAGAGTCCTGCCCAAAGTCATAATAATTTATTACAATTAACAAATTCGAAATTTGGAATTGCCATAAATGGAAAAAAAATTCCAAATTCGAATTTACCAAAACCAGAATAATTTCCCAAAAATTTAAATTTCCAAATTATTTTATTTTTGGGGATGTCACAACGATGCACAAACAAAAGGAATTAAGAAGTGTCAAATCGCGAAATACGAAAGGACTGTGGGCCCAACATTTCGAGATTTCGGGGTTCGATATTTCAAGGATTTTGAACACCTGATGGTTAAACAAAATGAAACAAGAAGCGTCAAATCACGAAATGCGAAAGGACTGTGGCCCAACATTTGAGGATTTTGGGGTTTTTGAACACCTGATGCATAAACAAAATGAAGCAAGAAGTGTCGAATCGCAAAATGTGAAAGGATTGTGGGCCCAGCATTCCGACATTTCAAAGTTTAGGATTTTGAGATTTCGGTGTTTACGAACTTCTTATGCACAAGAAAAATGAGATAAGAAGTGTTGAGTTGTGAAATGAGAAAAGGCTATGGGCCCAACACTTCGGGATTTCAGGATTTTGGGATTTCGGGGTTCGAGATTCAGGATTTTGGGATTTCAGTGTCTAGTAAAGCAAAGGAACTCCGTGCATATGTAAAAAGCAAGTCCCAAATGCCAAAATGTCAACTTTTCATTTTATCTCCTTTTAAGATATGATCAGTCTTTGTTCGAATGATTCGTGTGTGTATCTGATATTATGCATCTAATTGTGCTAAGTTGAAATAATTTCCATAGATGACATATGTTCGTTGTAAGAAGTTTATGTTCAAAGACTAAAACCTGGGAATGGATTCCTCCTGAAATAAAACGCTAGACAAAATTATCTACTTATGAATTTAAATGAACAGATCCACCTACAAGAGCATATTTAACTCTGAAATCAAAATTCTAGGTAGGATTGTGTATGTATAGATGAGCTTGAAAGGTACTGATCTATTTATAAGCATATGTTTACTTCTGTAATTGAAGTTCTATCAAACCTTTCTTTTGAATTGGAAGAAGCCTGTACATATAGTACTTCGGGGTTTCAAGGTTCAAGATTTCGCGACTCCGACGGCAACGATTCTAGGCCCTTCAAACTCCCGGAACCCAAAATTCCGACAACTAGCTTAACGGGTTTTGGCCTTTTCACATGGGATCAACGGTCCCGGTTCTTTCGAGATTTCGCAAACTAGAAGCTCGTGATGCAATGACTTTGAAATAACGAATTCCGAGCACGAGATCAACGATTCCTATTGCTTCTCATTTAATGGGCGCCACCCCTCTTGAGCTTTTGAACGCTAAAATATGCTCAGTCTTAACCTCCTCATGGATTTATGAGATCCAACGGTCCATGGGATTTCAAAACTTCCCCACGAAGAAATTTCACTGTTCGATCACTCGGCCCAAGGATCTCTGGCCAAAATGACTTAGCGTTCTTACACCTAAACTCGACCTCTACGAGACGATTTCGATCTCTGCCTCCCTTTGAATACTTCAAAGGTGCTATCCCGTCTGAGCTTTATCTCTCTGAACATCAAAGGTTCCTTCGACCTGAGTTTAGACATTGCCCTTCAAGGGAAGTGATAGAATTATGAAAGGATTTTACTCACATAAGATTTTTGGTTCAAAGTAATCTAGACTGGTCTAATAATGATATTAGGGACATAAATGAATCTTACCTTCTCTTAAACGAGATCGAATTATGTCATAGAGATTTTTTTTTATGGTGAATTTGAGGTTCATTACAATTAATATTAAAAGAGATTACATATGGACATACAAATAAATTCAACAATTTCAGTTTCCAGAGACCATGACAGTCTCTGGGGATAAGTCTCAAGAATCCAAAACTATTTCTTTCCCTGAGGGGAAACAAGGCTCTAACCAAACTATGAATGTCATACTTATCACTAAAAATGTCATACTTATCAAGTTTCTGAAAGTAGTTACATAAAGTTGGCTTTGGGAGCCAAAAAAAACATAAAAAATAGAGAGACAAAATAGAGGAAGAGGCCATAAAAATAAAGAGATAAAATGGTCACTTCATATGGTGTGGGGCGGTGAGGTCTAGTGTCCATTTTCACATGAACTTTAGTAGCCTAAGAAGTCCCTCCTTCAACTTAGTTCCTCGCAAAGGAGTGATTCCTCCTTGATGATTAGCTAACGAGGTTACAATGTCTCACACATAAACACATTAAATCTCCAATGCCTCTTGTATATTTTTGAGATAGAAAAACTCTTTCTCCTTGGGGAGCATTTCTATGGCCACCATAGTCTTGTTGTGCTAGTATAACTCCAAGGCTCGAAACAATTTGAGTTGCGAGCCCTAATGCATCCCAAATCTAGAATGAAGCCTCTAAGTTGTTCCTTTACATCATCATCCTCTTGAAACTGCATGATATGTCTAACTTTCTCCTCGAGCTCGACCATTTTGGCTTTGTCCTCTTTAGAGACATACTCCTCAGATCATTTTTTTGCATCGATGGTTGCTTTAGCGACTCGAGAGGGATGAAAAAAAGGGGGTGAGATGGCTTGAGATCTCTCGGAGCCACATTTTCCCTAGAAAAAGGGAGAGAAATATTAACAACAAGGGCTTGAGAGTCAAAATGAAAATAGATAAGAATTTAAATGGAGATGGGAGGGAGACAACCAAGGTCTCTGCATCTGAGCCAAACCTTTGAATTTATATCCAAACACCAACAAGTATTCCACTCGGTCTCCAAAGTCTCACTATTCATTTTTTTATTGTGGGAGTATCATAATCAAAATACAACTCCAACAACCTCCCTTCATGGATACTATCATTCTCCGAACTAGAAACAACATAACCTTCCTCAAGTTCATTCTTAAGAAAGGGAGAAATGAAACCAAAATCAAGCCTCATCTACTTATCATGCCCTTCCCTAGAATGAGATGGTGAAGCCATGTGGACATGACCCGAGTTAGTTTACTAATTTGCAAGATTGGTTGCAAGTGTATGACAGGGATGGCTAAACATTGGGGATGGTTAAACATTGGCGCTTTTGCAAGATTGGTTGCAAGTGTATGACAGGGATGGCTAAACATTGGGGATGGTTAAACATTGGCGCTTGAGGTCTTGGGATGAGAGCCATCTTGAGTCGATCTCCCCTATTTTCATGATAGCTGTCACACACCCCATACGGGGAGAATACCCTTGATGGCTTAAAGTTTTTAATTTAAGTTTTGTTAAAGCATTTCAATAGTAGACAGAGATTTTGGTGAAATCACTTATTTAAATTACATTTTTGAATGCATGAAAAAAATTTAAGAACACTCAAATTATACAAACTCAATCACTCAAATCTAGAAAAATTACATTTTTTTTTTTTAAATGATGGAAAAATATACCCTTAAAAACTCATAAAATTCCAACTTTTAGACTATGGGTTTTATATTTAACTTTACCATGAAAAATAAAATTGGTGCTTTCTAAATAGTTACTTTAATTGACTTTGTAGCCGTATCTTTAGACATGAACATCCCTATAAGATCAACGTTGTGAATTGGTTTAGATATATCTATGAATATGCATAAAATATCAACTTGGGGATTAGGTTTCAACCATTGTCTCCTTTTTCCCGTGCGATAACAGATTGTCAAATAAGATTTCACGGTTTATGATAAAATCTTTCTTATTTGCGCTAGACTTGTGCAGGACGGATTATGATAAGATTTTTTATTTGTGACATTCATACTGTAATTATATAAACATTTTACAGATCCATTAATACCTCCATTAATACCAACCCAATTGTATTCGATATGCCCACCTGTTTTGTGCTTGCCATTTAAAGTATATTAACGAGGAAACATCGAGATGATCTTTCATGTGCGTTTTCTGCAAGTAGGAGCATTTTATAAAATATAGTGCACATAGAAGATTATATTGTATTGCATAATCCATATAATACTTTACATTGACCTAGCTAAAATTTGTCTGCAGCGCGTGCAGATAGACACAACACCGTAATCGTTGCAATAATATAATAGACGCATTGAATAAATGAAACAGTGAAGTCTCAGGCTCGGTACTAATCCCGTCTATTTATCTATGCATATACAAATCAATGAGAGAACGCATCCGGACCTGTCATTGAATTTCGTAATAGGGTATTGAACGCTATGGCGGATCAGGTAATCTCTTTATCCAAGAGTAGAGGCAAGAAGGTATACATATAACCCATCTAATATTGCTTCGTTTTAGGTCATGACAATGATTTACTGAAGTTTGATGCAGTTCATTTTGTGTTTCAATTTCATGTTTCAGATTGTTTGTTAAATTATGTATCTGTTAAGTTTTTTCGTTTCATAATGTAATTTGCAATAGAAATATGATGGTATTTAGCCTGGGAGGAGGTCATTTTGAGGCTACAATATTTGCAGAAGGATTGACAGATTCTATTCGGTATTTGTTTGTTTTCTTATAGGTAAATTACGCAGGCGATGGTTTTCTGGAAGCAGCCAGCTACCTTAAAATGGGTGTTTCATACATTTCAAGTAACAGTACTGATCCAATCCATACCTTCTTTGGAAGAGAGACATTTGGGTGAGGAAAACGTTTCAATTAGGAATCATTCCCGACTGTGTTTCAAGACAGCATTATAATTTTCTTTTCGTTTAATTTCCAAGTCATCACAATGTGCGTACAGATTGGACGATTTTGAGGGGGCAATGTTCGCGCCAACTACTGAAAGCTTGGAATTTACTAGGTTTGAGAGTTCAGAGTCCACAATAAATATGGATTCAATCCTGGAATCAGAAAGTCAATGGAACTTAAAATCTCGTCAGTTTAGTTCCCAATTGTCATATAGTTGGGCTAGTCTACCAGAAGGAAATTTGAACAAGAACGTGCAAAGTCCTGAAAGAAATTTCCAACACCTGGAGCCTGCAAGCGCACAGTGCAATAACATACTCGAAGATATTACCCGGCCTTCCCAAAGAAAACGTTCTTCAAAGATGATTACAGTCGATGAAAACGAAGGGCATCCCTGGGATTGCAGTGACAAAGTCACTAATATCAATCATCAGGGAGTCGAGGCAAGCGCTCCAAAGGTGACTTGGGCGTCGCGAAACTTGGTATCAGAGCGCAAACGAAGAAGAAAAGTGAACGAGTTGTTCATGTCTTTGCGGGCAATGATTCCCAATATCAGCAAGGTGATTTTAGTACTGTTCTTAATCAAATATCCATGTTCTGGTAGTTGTCATTATATATTCATGTTAACTTAGATGAGTGGTATCAAACAGAAATGGAAATGGAAGAATGGCATAGCCTGAACTAAAAAATAAAGAACTGAAAAGACAAACTTATTAATACTTATAAATTTTATTTTAGATTTTTTCAATTTACCATATATACATAAATTGAATTGGGAAAACAATATATTTAAATTTTATTTATTTAAATTGAATTGGTTTATATGGAGTTAGCTCCTCTCGATGCTTAAAATATATTTATAAAATTAAATCTTTCTATTTTCTTCCTTGCCTAAAATATATTTATAAAATTAAATCTTCACATTTTTTTTCATTGTTTGGAAAATTTAGAATATTATCATTTATTATTTGGAAAATACCTCTATTGATTATGGGTACATTTAATAGGTTTTTAGTGCTTAATCAGTTTTGTATGGACAAGATTAAATATTGATGGAATATTCTTAGTAGTCCCAATAAATCAATGGTTGTGATTTCAACCACTAACTTTCTCACTATTATAAAGACATGAGTTTACATGTTTATTTTTTTACTTTTACTTAATCATATTTAAAATTTACTATGGTGGCTAGTTGATTGTCACTTATGAGTGATTAGGGTTTCATTTTCTATGCCAACCTAAACCTTTAGCCTTCACCAACCACGTTTTGGACACACTGCGCCAACTCCTTCCAACTCCTTATGTCCACCTCTGGGTTGTTTCTCTTTCCCAACAGTTCAAGTTTTGCAAGCCGTCCTTTCGAAGTTCACCATCCACTAATTTATGGTTGTGCTAGTTGTAATACTTTGGATTTTCCTAACAATGAAGAAAACTCTCATATTTATCAATATTATTTATATATGTAATATTAAATATTAATATTTAATAGTATTTTTTTGAATATATATATTTTTAATAATAATAATTTTTCATTTTTATTATTATTTATTAGAAGGTAAGTTTTCTCAATAATAAATTTTGGATAAGTATTGTGTAGTGGTTTTAGAAAAGTTCAAATTTTTTATTGAACATTTCATTCATCATCAAAGAAACAAAAAGCTAATATGTAGGAAACAATAAATAACAAGGTTTGGAATTTAAATATTTAGGTTATAAGAAGGCAACAGTTGAATAAGAATTAGATATTAAAGTCAAATTCCCTGGAGATTAAGTAAATAATTAGATGACCAAGTGAATATGAGTTGTTAATCTTAATCTCAAGAAAAGTCAGCAACCCATGTTGACTTGTTCATCTAACTCTTTAATTAATATCAAGCTTTAATTTGAGTTTAATACTTAATTTTTTACTTAATTCTTATTTAAGAGTTATCTTCCTACACAAATCTTTAAATTCAAAATCATTATCTGTGATGATGAATATTGACTTGTTCATCTAATTTTTTAATTAATATCAAGCTTTAATTTGAGTTTAATACTTAATTTTTTACTTAATTCTTATTTAAGAGTTATCCTCCTACACAAATCTTTAAATTCAAAATCAATTATCTGTGATGATGAATAGAGTGTTCACTAAAAAAAACCAAAATTTTATTCTACATTTCATTTCTTTCTTAATTTATTTTAATTATATTTGAATTTGTAATATTAAATATTTATATTTAAAATTATTTTTTTCAATTTATATATCGAATCGTTAATAACAATAAGGATAACTTTTTATTTTTATTATATTTCTTTCTTAGCTGAAGATTAATTTTTTCTACACATTTTGTCACATTATTGCTAATGCTAATAGTATTTCTTCGTTCATTCTAACTTTTTACTTATTTCTAATGATCCTTAGAAATCTCAATTTTCTCAAATTTGTGTAGTTGAGGACTTCTTTGTCAAAACCCTCTAACCATTATTACTAATAACTTTAAAATCTCATTTTTCTAATTTTTGTTCTTATTTTGTGTTTTCAAAATACAATCCGTTCATCCACTACAGAAATATATGTATATTTACAAATATTTCGTATCTAAGGAAGAAACCTATGTATATTTACAAAGATTTGGTATCCAAGTAAGAGGGCCCTTTGCGGAAACTACAGCTTAACGGGCTTTTTCAATTTAGACGGGACATATCTACAACAGCTGTAGTGAATGCAATCACTTAAATTCAATCAATTTACATATGCAGATGGACAAGTCATCCACTATAGGCGATGCAATCACTTATATCGAGTTCTTGCAAAAGAAAATCAAGGAGACGGGGGTCGCAGACATATCTGCTCCTCATTCCTACACGATCAAATATAGCGGAAGCACTGCTAACAACCTTATTTCGAGAAACGGAATAGACTCAACAGAGCTGGTTCATTATGAGGAAAGACCTGCAAAATCCCAAGATCAACCGGGCTTTAAAATTTTGGAAGTGCGTCTCTATACAACCCTTTATCTAGCTATCTCTTACAATTAGGCTTAATAACTGATAACTTTTCTATGAACCTTAATTCAAATTCGAAATTGATAAAATCATCCGGCTTCTCTTGAATTTAGCTTGATGTAACCAAAGTGGAGGCGAAAACATTTCAAATACGAATATCTTGCGAGAGGGAAACGGGAATAATAAGACACCTCATCGGAGCAATTGAATCCCTTGACCTGGATATTATCAACGCTAGTTATGTTACGATAAATGTATGCATTCTCGGCACTGTTCTAGCAGAGGTACCGAGTTACACATTCCTTTCATTTCATATAACTATTTATTCAGCAATCCATCAATGCCGTGGATTTTAGGGCTAATAAAAAAGTAAAATGGTTCTGGATTTTCGGGAAAATGAAAAAGTTAAAATGGTTCTGGTATTGGGCCTTCCTCCCAGGTACAGAAATGGGAATTAATGCAGGAGAATCATATAAAGAAAGAAATCGTGGAGGCTGCTTCAAAGTATGGTTTCCAGGAAGTAGGAACTCTTCGGTTTAATCCTGACATTGGTGAGTTGTATACATAAGCCAATTGTAAACTTATCTGCATTATTGTATATTGCATTATTATAGGCGCAGTTTAAACAAAATTCAAAGTTCAAAATTCAAATGTTTAAACAACCCATTATTATATATTTGTACGTAAAGTGATACCATGTAGAAGTAACTCGGTGGTATATGCTCAATGGTTTGTTGTTCTAATATGTTATGGCGTTCCTATTGTAAATTAGAAAGCAAATGTATACTTGTGTTTCGGTGCTTTAATATATATAATATTGTTACAGGACTTTCTACTGTAAAGTGATGCCAGGGTTTTGCCCATTCTTCTTCAAGGTATATGATCTGTAGTTGTAGCATAATTTTCATCTTAAGAAAATTACTGCAAATTTACACCGTACCTGTGATTCTAGGATTGAATCCATATTTATCGTGGAATCTGATCTTTGAAATCCATTTAATCCCGCACATTCAGTTGCTGGGGTGAACAGTGCATATTCAAACTCATCCACTCTACACTAATTGTTAAGACAGTGTATAATACACATTATACCTTGCAATTATACCAATGAAAGTGGCAGTTAACTTTTACTAAAAGCAAGTTAGTTTTCTAAGTAAAGGTTAAAACAGTTGTGACATTTATGTCGTACATAGATTAACTATTTTAATAATGTCCAAAGGTGCACGCTGTTTTTGCATGAGGAATTAGAAACTATACACAGTTTATGGTTCAATATGCCTATATATTGGATGCATGGGTTAGAGGTATTGTACGAGGTCGTTGAGGTACCACCAGCAGAATTTCCAAACTCAACAAATAAAAATACAAGAGCACTATAGCCCTTGAAGCTCATAGAGACAATAGTTTAGAGGTGCAACAAATCAAATACGCAATCATTAAAAACACAGACAAAGAGGATTTTCTTTATCTAACTAGCTAAAGAGGGATTTTTATTAAACTTCAAAAATTTTATGAAATTTACATATAGAGTCTTTCAATGACCTTCCCTTTTATAACAAGCAAACATATAGAGTCTTTCAATGAGCTTCCCTTTTATAACAAGCAAAATTTATAGGGCTTCTTGTCTTAGTATCAACTTTCCTACAATATTTCATAAAAATTAAACAAATTTATATATTATTTGTTTTTATACCTTCATTCATTGTTCCCTTCCAATTTCTAAACTTTCCTAAACTCTGTACTTTGTTCTTCATCCTTTGAGTTATTCTTTTTTCTTCCTCCCTATTCTTTTCTTCTACTCCTTTCTTCCTCCTCCTCTCATATATTAGTTTCCTTATCATTCTTGTTTCTCTCTCCGATATGTTTATTTTTCCTCTCGTCTATTCTTCTTTCCTTCATCGTTTTTGTTCTCCTCTCCTATCTGTTAGCTCTTTTGTTTAAAACTTCCTCATTTCTATTATTCTCTTTCTAATCCGGAATGGATCATTATACAATTTTTCATCTATCTTGGTATTTTCTATGTGGAAAAATTAGAGGAATCTATTTGCGGGATCAATTTTAGTGGCACATCCCAATTTAAAAATTTGGCGTCTAGAGCCTTCTTGATAAATTTTGAGGAATGAAATGAAATTTTCTAGGGTTAAATATTTGTGAGCATAGATGACAACACTTTGACATTGTTCTACACCTGGATACCTCTTTCCAATGGTGTGAAAATCACCCCAATTTGAGCTCGTATGTGGAAGCTATGCCTCCCGCAAATTGACTTACCTTATTGACCACCATGGTATGAGTGGATGCCATGCCAACCCCAATTACTCACACATGAGGGGCTAGCCACATATGGAGTTTAAGAAGATTCTAGAAGGTCCAAAACCTTATCACTAATTGAGTATTGTGGATTCAAACTCTACAAGGAGAACACATTATAGCGAATGTTTTTGCGGAGGTTTTTAATGTTACAAAATTTGAAAAAAAATTCAAAAAAACTATGCTACAGCCTCCTCTATTTGCTATGGAGGTTTTAACTAATGTTTCATTTAACTAAAAAAAAATTGTGCAATCAAAAGTGGTAGCAGATGTTTTCATTTTTAGGTGTTTTTATTGTCAAAATACTAATGCGTCATTACATAAAACACCCAAGTGTGTACCTAAACATAAAAAGCACTGACCCAATCTTACATAAAATGCCCTAGAATCCACATAAAACAAAAACTACGTGATTAGATTAATTCTCGGCACATAAATAAACAAAAATGTATCGATACACCATTACATGAAATGCCCCCAATGTGCACATAAACCAAAACTCAGTGCTACATCATTACATGAAATGCTTCAATGTGTACATAATATGGAAACATGGTAGTTCTCTATTACGTTCATACCCCGGTGCATACATAGGACCAAAACACACTCGTGCATTTATAGTTATTACACCCCAAATTCTCATTTTGTTGAATGTTTCACCACTACGATTTTATTTATGTTTATCCTAGTGCTCCTATAATTCATATGTACTAGTTCTTATATTACTATATACAATGAAAAGTACTGAACTTTCAAATATTATAGGTGAGATGTCCATATCATCCTTTGTTTCAAAACACATATATTTTTATTACATATAAAATGTTAGTGCATTTAAAACACCGGTACATTTATTTTATTTAAATAACTAATATTGTTATTATATTTAAACAATTGCTGCATATTTATTACATTCCCATTGTACAATTCTAAAAAAAATTATGTATTATCACACTTTATATGAATTGATGCTTCATTATAATTAATATGTATGGGTGCTTTCATATTCTTAATATGCACCCATGCCTATAATCCTTTAAAAAACATCGATTTCTATATTATTTTAGGCACCATTTGGTGAATTCATAATGCTTCACGTATAATCCCTTAAAAAACACCAGTTTTTCTATTATTTTGGACACCATTTGGTGAGTTTATAAAAATGCAGCAATATGTATATATTTTAGTTTTTTTTTTTTAACAATTTTTTTAGTAATAATATTGATTTTTATATTTATGTTATTTTGTTTTGATATAATTATTGCATAAATTCTTTATGGAGTGGATTACACCTAAACTATTATTTGCAACAAAGTAAATCATTCACATATTAATTAATTCGCAAGAGAACATTTTACAACATTTGACAATGCAATAAAATAACAAACTCATTTTACTATATATGAATAAGATACCCATGGTCATACAAAATGAGACAACTTAAATAAATTGAACTAATATGTAATTATTAAACTCATTGGTAACATGTCCTCATGCAATTGGGTTGTTATTTCCACTACATTAAGAAAAATCCTTGATTTTTGAAGACCAATATTCCAAAAACATACAACTTGTAGTAACATTCAATTATATCGATTTACATTCATCACTTTAACTATTGTCATTCATCACCTGAAGTGTTGTCATTGTTTGAGCTATGTGCATCCCTAATATCTTGATCAATTGTAGGTGATATTGTACTTTAGTTATTTAAATGGATGTTTTCTTTCTCGACTTGTTTTTGATGTTCCAACTATTCATATTTCATCTACAAACATAGAAATACACTGTAATAAGTAAATATACATTTATAATATCGTACAATATACATGATTTCATAAATAAAAAAAGTGTATCATAGTAATGAGTGATTCATAAACCATACACATGTTTTCGAAGCTTTGCCTCATGCAATGTAACAAAATATATTTTGTTATCTCCTCTACATACTTTGTTTCATGCATGTTTAATACACCATTAAAAAACATAGACGATATAATTAATATAAATGTTTCTTATTGTTTCATTAATTATAAAACAAGAGAAGTTAAACAACATAGCTACTTACAAATTGATTAATTAAACCTTGATACTTCAACATATACTCACAACCCATAGTTAACCCAATGTTGATCAATTGTTTGGTTGGTTCTTCTTGGTATGTTAGCACCTATTAGAAGACATCCATGGACGAATGTAAATTAATTATTTAAATAAAAATATCACAACAAATATGAAAACTTAAGTAAAGTAAATAATTTAATTACTCACAAACATTGTGATCAACCATTTTCTTCATTGGTGTCGCGTCTTCTATGCTAATTGGTTTCTATTTTGTTTTCTTTTCTGCAAAAAACAATTGAAAATTAATTCGATGTACATAAAAGAATAAATTAATGAATGATCATATACCTCTGATGCACATTGTTGTTGGGATGCATCCTCCTGTGATGAAATTATGTTCATTTATTTTACCATCTCCTTGTACACATTTTTGGACATTCCTACAAACATGTATTAGCTCGTCCCTCGTTTGTCCCTAGGAATTTTCATAATATTTCTGAAAAAATAGAAAAACACAATAATTTATTTTTAAATGGATATGAAAGTAAATATAGAAAAATAAATTAATTTGGTAATTATTGAAACATATTATAGAAAAACATGTTTAGTAATAATAGCTTTTATATCATTCTTTTTTGTTATTGTAGTTTTTTTCTATTGCAAGTCTCATGGGTTTCAATGATCATGGCTCTCGAAATGCTTCTTGTAGTGTATGTATGACCTGATTCTTAGATTCACTAGATTGATTTTTGTATTGTGAGTCAAAATTGTGTCTATACATTATTTCCACTATATCCTTCAAAGATATGTAAAATAATTTTCCCCTTTCATTAACTTCAAGCACCATTTCAAATGAACTAATGATGAAGTTGTCATCATTATTTACATCCTTAAGAATTTTTTTCCTCTTATCATGAGATTTCATTTCCTCGCTATCACTCCCTACATAACATTTAAAAAAAAATCCAAATCAAGTGTTTATAACTTGTTAGTGATTAATGTTAAGAATTTCATTTTTAGGAAAAAGTCAAAGAACAACTTAATGTTGATTACTTTTCGATCCACTAGTCTCCTCTCTTAGCAACATTTCCATAAAAAAATTATGTTGTTTTGCACTCATATTACAAACAATGTTATCAAGTTTCTTCAAGTTTTTTCTCTACATGACATGCATTACCCAATACACATCATTAATTTAAAGTTACAAATATTTCAAATATATTCAAATTTAATAAAATGTAAAGAATTTGTCTTCCTCTCTTTTTTGGATGATTCACCATTGTGCTTGCTGCAATAAGATGTTTTCTTTGAACTTCTATCATCCATATTGTATAAAATAATTCAAGAATCATCAGAAGTAGAAATTATGAAATTTGTATACAATCTCATGTTTCACCATGCTTCATTAAACAAAACTCATTGGTGCATAAAACATATATAAGCACCAGAATGCTTATTAGTCATTGTGCATCGCTAATCTATACAGAAATGATACAAAAATAAATTCTATTTATTTTTTTGATTAATCATTTCTTTTCGTAGATATATGTGCCCCGGTGCACTTTTCAATAAAGTGAGCACAACGTCACTGCAAGATACCAGATATATAAAATATGCAGAACAGGAACGAAATGCTAGAAATAACAGAATAACAGTAAAATATCCAGCATAAGCTTCACAATACACAGAAATGATATACGAAATAGCAACAGAAATAGCACTTGATTCGGATAGCAATGTTCACAGGCCTCTTCGAGGGGGCAACCTCCAATCGAGCAGCGCTCTGTTACAATAATATCCAAGCTAGGGTTCTCATACCCTCGACTCCTATTTATACTAAAAAGAAGCAT